>CM068387.1:72207636-72590343 GCA_034770075.1 Aralia elata | reverse complement strand
AAAATTTATTTTTGCAAGAATGAGCACGACGGCTCAGCACAGAACAAACAGTTTTCACATTTCATGCTTCACAAGAAACACACTAAGTTTGCATTTTATTCATGCATCCATTATTCTCAGATTATACCTTTTATTCAAGCATCATCATACACTATACTATGCATCTTACTCATACAATTATAAAATCTTATACAATCACATCTATATATGTACATCATACATCTCATAGCATACATCATGCATCTCATATTGTAAATTTAACAATAATTCAAGTTCCACATAGAACCACATAGTCCCACCATATATTTGCACAATGTGCAACATTTTAATTCATGCTCACAAGGCAATTCACATAATCATCTGAATATTTAACAATCATCTCATGTATATTAATACATTTAAAATAAGTCAACAAGTTACTGAAAGAACTGTGCCTTAAAAACGCTCATTGGCCAATTATGATGGCTCGTCCTTTCAAATATCCATAACACAATTTATTTAACAATAAAATACCAATTAGCCACTAAAAAGGCTTTAATATATTGGTTCACATTGTAATAATTCTTATCTTATATTTGCTCACCCACTTATAAATTAATAAACCCGCGATTAACTCTAAAACATCTCCTCGGGCGTCGCGTCGTTCGAAAATGTTACGACTTTCATCCATCCATCCATCCTCATTGGTTTATAAAAACCATCACTTCATATCTTATAATGTTCGTTTCATTTGAAAATCGAAACACTAATTTAAGTTCCATTAACATTTTACACGACGTTTCGACATTTATACGTCACGCGCCTAATTCGCCTCTTTTGCATATACCTTAGCATGCTCATACACTTATCTAACACGCCTTAATTCGCCCTTCTTTTTGTAGTATACTTAGCATGCCTCATACACTTATTCTAATTCATTATTTTATTAATGTATAATCCTATAAACATCTTCTCGCAAATTTCATCTCAATCCGAGTTATAAAAATTCGTTCTTCGCAGTTTTTTTCTTTAACAAACCACTATTTTTGTTTTTATCGCGCCATCATATTTCATCTCGTTTTCGATCATTCTTACGGTCAAATTAAAGCTTCTACATTTCTATTTTAAAACACCATCTAGGCCAATGGCTCCAGACCCTTCTTCAATGAAAATAAATTTTCACTTCTTTGAAGCCAAAGTCAGCATTGTCACAAATAATCGTTTGGACCAAACTTTAACCCTTTCTCGCTAAAACAGTCATAACTAAATCCGTTTTTTTTTTGAAAACCTTTTTGAGTGATTCTTGCACCTACAGCAAAGATTAACTTCTGGGACTAACAACTCTTATGCTTTAACCCATTTTCAAATTCAGAACCACACAAGTCCCAATAAAATTCATACAACAAGTAGTTTCTGAATCTGATTTTCCATGATATGGACAGTGTTTGACGCGCCTTACTTTAGCATGATCATAAACTCAGCCCGTCCGAACTCAAATATTAGTTCGTTCCAGAGGCTATGGAAAGCTGAAATAACATAAAACTAGCAACATATCCAAAGTTCACAATTTTTTTTGCAACATCTAACTAGCCAATAAAAACCTATGCCCCGGAATCCGCCCCTCTTGAACTGATTTTTTCGTGTTTTGACAGTTTGGACGGCTTCTTCTCCCCAAACGCCATAACTCCCTCATCGAAGTCGAAATCGCGTTCGTATCCAAAGCCTTATGGCTTCCTAACTCAGTGTACTACAACATACACCAAAAATTCAGAACTTTTCATCACAACACAACAATACAAGAAATGGTTTAACGGGCACTGTTCGCAAGGTGCAGTGTTCAGTTTTTAAACAACGCGGTTTACTAAATCTTTCACTACGGAATGTCGTTTTTTTAACACCTTTTTACTCCATTCCAACTGGGATATTCTCATAAACTCATGGGAAAGGTTATAATCATCCATACGCATCAAACAAAATTTATCAGTCAAAGATTACTAGCCATTACAGTCCTCTAAATTCGTTCAAAATAGTCCCATAATCCATTTTTGGTCCATGTTCTTCATCCTTTATGCATGGGATCAAAATTTCTTTAATTATTGTTCCACTTTCATGCTTTTTAATGGTTTATTAAACCTCTGACATCATCATTCTTTAACTGTTCACGTACAACTCAACAAACAATAACCATAACAACAACAAGTACCAAAAGACCAAAGCTTTATAAGAAAAATCAGAAGTTAATGGTTTCTTGAAACTTACTCCTTGATTTCTTCCTTCTTGGAATGTTTTAGAACTCCTCTAGAGCTTGCCTAAGCTTCTGTTTCCTTCCCTCCTTGGTGCACTTCCGAAACTCTTCCTTCAAGATTTAGTTCACACCCACTTCTCTTTCTCTCTCTGGCTTCTCTTTCTCTCTCGTCTTACTATCTTCTTTCTTCTTTCTTCTGAAACGTCCTTTCTTCTCAACTCTCCTCTCTTACAAAGAACATAGCTTGATCAATTCAAGAGGAAGAAATGTAACATGGGATGAAATGGTACGGGAGAGGTGAGGTGGGTTTGCTACCCCAGAACTCTCTCTCGTTCTTTCTTTTTTAGCTTTTTCTTCTTCTTTCTCTCTCGTTGTTTCTCTCTTTTTGCTCCTGCAACTTCTGTAAATTGCTGCCCTCTCCTCTCTCTCAAAATGAGCTTGATTGGTTTGATATGGGGGAGAGGAATGAATGAATATTGAGGAAGGTCGAATGGAATGAATTAGGAAGGTGAAGTTGTGCACACCCGAGCTCTTGGGTTTGCTTTGCTCCATACAAATGGATTTGAACAATATAGTAACAATGTTACCGAGACCACGTCCCTTCCATTTCTGCAAATTTCTATTGGTTCCAAAGTGTTTAGTTGCTTCCCATATTCGTAACATGCAAAGAGATTTTAATACACCATTTGTTGTATTTTTCCTTTCACTTCTATACCCATATACTCCTCTTTTTACTTTCTCAAAATGCTAATAGTCTTTCTCATAATAAATCCACCCACAATGGGTCATAGCAATATGGGATTTGGGTCATCGGGGTAAAAATAATGGGTCTTTGGGTTTGGGCCATTAATTTTGTGCCACCCTATATCAAACATTTGGGCTACTAATTAAATCACGATTGGGGTTCAAATAAAAATTCCAACACTTGAAAAAAATTATTTCTTCGCTAGTGCACGACTTTAATGAAATTAATAAGAAATTAAAAAAAGATCGTTAAAAATATTTTGGCATGAAGGATGTAGTGCCACGTGAATAGTTGCCTCGTTGAGTAAGTGATCTTAGCGATTTTTTTCGCGGAAGGTAATCAATTATTGCACTCCTACGGTTCAACAACGCATAAAAATTCATAACATTCACGATCCATCCAGGTTATCAAAATGACACCACTCTTAAAATATGTCACATAAAAATAATATTTTAATATATTCACTATAATATTGATTAAACCCAAAATTACAAGGGGTTTGCTCTCCGACTTTGCGGATGCGTTACAGTTCTTTCTTCTTTTCTTATTACATCCATCATTACAACTCACTTCAAACTCTATATTGATTCCGAGTTTTTCTTGAACTTCGCTTTTATACCATTATACGCTCGTACAGTTAGTCCATACTAATTAAATTAATTAGCTTTGGGGTTTAAAAAAAAAAAAATCTATTAGACCCACCTGCTCATAACTTAATCGATAATATATATATAAAACACATATATTTAGTCTCTTATCACATAAGTCACATAAATATATATATATATATATATATATATATATATATATATATATATTACATTCAACCCGCTACGTCTCATAATAAGAATTTTATTTATTGAATTTTTATTATAATTATCTTTTTTGAAAAATTTGGGTTGTTACAACAACAAAAAAAAAGAGGTTAAATACAAGATAATTAGTCGGTCTGAAATTAGGATTTGAAGTTGGCTGTGAATACGATTGGGAGTTTAATTAGGACAGAGATGGATAAGATGTATTAATCTTATGTGTATATATCGTGTCTGTTGTACGTGTAACTTATTAGCTCAAGGTATATAGAATATCTATAATCTATATTTATCTAGAATATCTATAATCTAGATTTATATGGAATATATATATATATATATATATGTGTGTGTGTGTGTGTGTGTATAATGCACGCCTCTAATAAGCCTAGATTTCATAATAAAAATTATGAAAACGCAAAAATGAAAAATCGAACCTTAGATTTATGAGTTGTATTGTGTAACTTGTGAAGACAAACAATGATATACCTTAATAATAACAAATACCCAACTCGGTGTCATGTGCTAAGCATGGGATTCGTAATTATATTTTATTATTAGTTTTAATTTATATTATTAAATGTATTCTAAATATTAATTAAGTAATGATAGTATTATACTATAAATGATAGTAAAAAAATAATAAAAAATTAAAATCATTATGTCACTTTATTGTCTTAAAATAAAAATATATCTATAATTTGGAATCAAATTAAAAAAAATTGTATTTGTAGTTTTCAAATAAAGCTAGTATTAGTTATAAATATATACTAGGCTTTAAAATGTTAATTTTATCAATATTTATCAAAATAGTTAGACACATATATTTTACGCCATAATGATATTCATATTTATTTTTAGTGTTTAATAAAACACATTGGGTAAATTGGGTGGACTTGACAGTCAATCATTTTTAGTTACCTTCAAATTCTGTGTTTCATAATTACAAAATCAAAACAAATATTTCATCAATTTGCATAATTAATATTCATTTCTAATAAATTTATTTTTAAATAAAACCTATTAACCTTGTTCCAGATTATTTTTATATACAACAAACACATATTGTATGAGTTTATATTCATATCTTTTAACCACTACATGCACGTTTGGGGAAAAAGTTACATTATGAAAATATAAAAATACTATTTGGTCTATTAGTGAGGGATATTGTATTTTTTTGGATTGAATATTAAAAAATGAATTGATTAAAATATTTTTTAATATGATAATACACAATGTAATAAAAAATCAATAATTATAATAAAAAATTGACTTAGTAACAATGATCAAAATGTCAATTAACGTTTTTTAATTAAATTTAATTAAGACATTAATAACTATTTTGACGTAATTTAATCAACAAAAATAAATCTTATTAGCAAAAAAACAAAATTAATGCTTGAGTTGAGAGGAGAGATAGAGACAGATTAGGGCCCAACAAAACAGAAACCAAAACTGTCAACCTAATCGTGGCAACAAAATTAAGATTCATTCCACACCAACAAAATAGTAAACGAGAGATAAAAAAGAACCTCGAGAACCAGATGGACCACCCAACACAAACATGTAGAAAATAAACTGCAGAATATATATATATATATATATATATACACACACACATATATATATACACATATATATATATATACACACACAAAATTCACGCTCACAAACGAATTAATACGTTGTGAAAATAAAGTTCCCAACATGTACAAAATATAATTAAGAATAGCAAGACCCTACCAAAAATAAAAACGATGGAATTTGGGCATAAGAACATTGGGCATAAGGTTCATCGAATGATTCTTTTAATTAGCCCCTCAAACTTTTAGATTTATTCTAGTAATATGACAAATCACGTAATTGTCATAATCACTAGAAACATTGTTTAGCCGCACTTTCTTCAAGAAATTCATATCTAAGGAGTATTCGTGCATGATCCAATGTTCTTCACCTCCACGATTATCCTTCAACAACTCAAATGTAAACATTTTTTTCCACCCAATAATCTCATCATTAAACTTGATAGATTTAGGACTGGTTTGACCATGCCACTTGCCGCACTTCCCACTTCTAATGACATTCTTTCCGTTCTTCTTCAACTTAGTGAATGCATAAAATTGTGTCTTCTTATTATTCGCAGCCGAGTTGTCGTTGAGTTTGGACCAATCTTGATTATCCGTGAATATATTCCACGGGAGCATCATCGTATAATGTTTTTTTTCCTCGATATAACAATCAAAATAACCCTGTGATGGTTCCATCACCTTATTCAGAAGGAAGATGCCGACGAGTTCTTCTTCCGTCGGTGTAAACCTAAAACCGGGCGGTATATCCTCTATTTTATTAGCCAGTTTCCATTGCAGTACTATCTACCCTATATTTCTCTCTCTCTCTCTCTTATTTACTTCTAATCGCTCTAAGTATTATATATACTCTCGTATATATATTTCAGTACATTAATTAAGTGGAGAAGCTAGCCATGCCAAGCGTATATTTATATAGGAAAGTTAGGGTTTCAACCGCCTTAAAACTACAAAAAGTTCAACTCTAATTCAAATAGGATATTACCTACTTAAGCCTACAAATCAGGAGAGATTCAGTTAATTAATTAAGTTAGCAAGAAAATTAATACAAAAAAAGAGGTTAAATACAACAACGTGATAGGAAAGTTAGGGTTTTAATACAAAAGGTGTAAACCTAATTCATATAGGAAATGACCCACGTAAGCCAATCAGTTTAATTAATTAAGTAGTAAGAAAATTAATACAACAAAATAATTAGTGGGTCTGTAATTAGGATTTGAAATGGGCTGTGTATATCTTGACTGCGTACGTGTAACTTGTTAGCTCAAGAGATGTAGAATATTCTATAATCCATGTTTATCTTAGATTTGAATATTGTAGAAAACCAAGCTTTGAAAGAGAGAAAAAATAATGAAGAATATATTTCTGTATTAATGAAACTACTTTACAACTGATTAGTTACAATCTATTTATACTAATACCATGCGGAAATATAAAGCTATCTTTATCCTTTAACTATCTGAAGCTTACAAAACAAGCTATCTATGATAGCTCAACAATGACGTATTTTACACATTGTGCTCGATAAATTATATACCAACTCTACCCACTAGCTTTTGCTATACTCTTGAGTTGAACTGCTGCTACTGTGAGCCTTGCCCTCTTTTGCTTGCTACATTCTCTGTTTGTGATATATATATATATATATATATATATATATATATATATATATATATATCACAAACCAATAATTTAATGTACCTTAATAATAATAATAATAAATAATAAATAATATCAAAAAATTGAGCTATTTTGAAATTTATAATTTATATGAATTAATTTAGTTATAGGCAATACAAATATAAATTATCTAAGTAGTAATACTAAATACAAGTTTTATTGTTTTCAAACTTAAATAAATCACATTAATTTTAAATTAAAAAATATTTTAAATTAACTCTCAAAATCAAATATAATCCTTTATTTTGGAGTTGGTATAATATTATTTTAGTAGCTCACATTTATTGGGCTTTTTTTAAAAGAGGGTTCTGCATCATCAAAATCTCTTTAAGAAAATTCCAATTTTTATGTTTGGATTAAAGAAAATATGTTTAAAACAGTCCTTAAATTTAGATGTGATCAATGACCAAGTTTGTGTGTTACAAAGTACATTTTCATTTATCACATATTCTAATTATTATTAACAAAATTATAAGAACAAATATTGGTGAATTGAAAGGAATATGTAACAGAGAGAAGCCAAATTCTTAATTTAATTTGTCGTTTTATTGCAGTATTGTTTTGTAACTAATACAATATTTGGAATTATTAAAAATGACATTAGAATTATTATAAAGGCATGACTTGCAGCCTTTTTACTGTCCAAGTGTTAAAGCTTGCAATAGTACATGCAGAATCTTTTAGATGCGCAGAAAAAAGCCTACCATCTCACTGAATTTACATACATCTCTCATCCACCATTTATAATGCATTACATAGGTTGTATAATATTCAAAACATTAGAATGGAATGGTGCGTGAGTTTTCCTTGCAAAAGATTGCACTACCATCATTCAGATGCGCAAAAACGATCATTTCTCTCTAGTATTATCAGCAAACTGGAGTTCTGAACGCATGTGTTGCACGAGAATTTCCTCAATGGCGTCAACAAAGGTTGATATATTCTGCCGTATCTGTTTATCCAATGAGTTCGACACCTCCTAACAACCAAGAAATAGGAGAAATAAGAAAGTGGGAACAAAAGGTGAAATGTAAATAGAAAACACAACATTAACTGGTTTTTTTTTATGTTTATCATAGTTTGTGTATCACTATCCGTAAGTTAGCCAGTCTAAAGTAAAATCTTGTAAGTGTCATGTGTAAAACAGTAGGAGTGTTTTAGAAGAAAAATAATTCTAATTTAAGTTTTAAGTGTGTACGGGAAATATGTAAGTGGTGACCTCTAGAAATTTTGTAGAGAACTTGAAAAGTTTTGCAAATTTGTGCTGCAAACTTCAATATATTTATGTGGACTTCCTAAGAAATAGCAAAAATATAAAACAAATATGTTCAAATCTTAGTAGGGGCAGCTGCCCAGCCTGCCCCCTGCTTGATATGCTCCTGCCCATTAACCAGTGGCATATGCAGAGGTAGGATATACACGACTAGATTCAGAAATTGTTCAGAACGGTTGTGAAGAACAGTTCGCACTAGAGGGTATAGTAAGGTAAGAGAAATCATGAAGAAATGGCAAAGTTTCAAAATAGACCCTACAGGATTCTTGTAACCTGACCTTTTCTTTGAT
Source organism: Aralia elata (assembly GCA_034770075.1). Lineage (NCBI taxonomy): Eukaryota > Viridiplantae > Streptophyta > Magnoliopsida > Apiales > Araliaceae > Aralia > Aralia elata. The sequence goes on along the minus strand of CM068387.1, from coordinate 72,581,730 downwards.
ACCCTATTCTTCAAGTTCTTAGTTTGAAATTAACGTCTATGCCGCTAGTCAGACCAATTTTACACAGATAATACAAGACATGTCAAAATGTAGCAAATGAGTGGAGTCAGCCTTCGCATGCACAATGAAATGTTTCATTTCAGAGCTACAAGAACAATGTGTCCAAGAGCAAGAATAAATGGAAACATAACTCACCTCAACCTTGCAAAGAAAACTCAAAGATATTTCCTTCGAAAATTGACTTGAGTTCTTGAGAGATATTAGCCTCAATGGAGAACTGTAAACCGGCCAGCCTTGAGATACCTTTATGAAAGCATCAACTCCACCCACCATATGAGCCACTATTATCTCATCTCTTTCTAGATACTCAAAGAAGTGCCTATATTAGTAAGAAGTAATTATAAGTAAAATCTGGGAATACTCGCTCTAGAAGATATGTTAGATGTTTGCAAATACTTGAGATTTAAACTCGAATTAACTTCAGTTATTAGAAGTAGAAAAACTAGACTTTTTTGACAAATAATGTCAGCAAATCCAAGAAAAAATATTCCTACATGAAACTTGGTTTCATTACCAGATGATTAGATCCAACGGCGGAACTAAAATTTCATTTCTAAAATTGTCCAGAAGTGAAAGTAGCCTCTAGCTTTTATAGCACATCTAGTAATAAAAACAAGGAATGCACTTTTCATATTCTTAGAGCTGACTGTAAAAACATACATAATCAAGAAGAACTACATTGTCTACAAGTAAATCTAACAGGCGATTCTTACCACTACATCAGGTGCAGATCTGCTGCATACAGAAACAGTTTTTCTACCACTTTCACAAGTTCAGGGAATAATGGTTTTCTTTAACTCTTAAATACGACTTTTTTTAGTGAACTGGCTGGGGATTTGACATTAATACTCTTGGTATGCATGTAGTTACATGGTTTTGTACCGTTATCTTAATTTACTGATTCAGAGTGGTCTAGTAAATTTGAAAGATAAAATATTTGTCTACTTAGATTAGAACATTGTAGAAAAGCTCACAGCCACCCATAACTAAGGGTAAGCAAGAGAACATATGATAAGACAAAAAGTATGTCTACTGAATTTTGTACAAGTTATTACTCAAAAACAAGCATGCATTGACTATGAAACCGAGGTCTGACCTTGACTTATTTGCAGATTTCACCATAAGTAGCCTTAGTATGCTTAATACAATTCTATCTTGCACTTTTCTTACAAACCACTCCAAAGGAGACCTGGTCTCCAGCAAAGGTAGAGGTGAAAACAGTTGCCTGAAAACCCAACAACTATTAATTTCTTCAGATTATTACAATAAGAATGAAAGTCTATATAACATTTTACACAACCAAACAAACTAATGGTTATTATTATGTTGTTTGCCTGAAGAGATTTAACATGTTCAGGAAAAAGAATTGTGTTGCACGCGCGCGCGCACACACACACACACAGAGAGACTCTACCAACTAATATGTGCATCAAGAGATCAAGGGATTTTGTTCTTGGAAGTTCTTGCAGGAAAGAAGAAACATTATGATTAATTTTTTTTATATAAACTCAAATTTTAATTTCTTTTTCTTATAAGTAGTAAGTTATACTCAATAAAACATAGTCACTGAAAAGGGGTTGATCTTTATACAAAGAGGCTTAAAAGAGTACAACTCCTCCACAACCGAAAAACAATACGAAAATAGCTCAAGGAGCTCCCGAAGAAGAGCAAACTCGAACAAAGACCGGATATGTCAAAGACCTCTCACTAAGGGAGACCCCCAAGTAGCTTGAGACTCTAGATGAAGTTTTCTTTTCTTTGCTTATGGCACTGTACCAATTTGGGGCTAATTAGATCTTTTTTAGTTCCTCAGGGACTAGGTCTAGTTGGATACTAGATCTTCACACGACACACAATCCACAAGAGGCTCCTGACAAGGATCCGTTAACTCGTGCCACTTCAGTCATGCTCTTCATTTCTCTAAATTGTTCTTTTTTTTTCTGGGAAACTAGACTGTACATGGGTAAAGACTGTAGGGTCTCAGGCCACTTGTTTCAGCTTTTTAAGTTAAACTTTTTTTTTTGTCTCTACTGAAAGGATTTCTCATCCTTCTAGTTGTGCATTGCCTCTTCAGTTTTATTGTTGCAACTTGCAGAAATATAAATAAATAAATCAAAATTGGCAATCTCTGGTAACATTTCAGCAGCTCGTCGGGAATTTACTATGAAACCAATAGGAAAGTGTGATGCGGCAGATCCCAAGCTAAGGCAATGTTCATACTCATTTAGTTTAAATAGGTATATAAAACATATGCTATGAGCTCCAAAATAAGTTGCCCACAATTAGACATGAGCTTAGGTGCCTTACATAAGTGTTGTTCAAGATTGGTTTGGATCTTTGGAAATGTGGACATACCCTAATTATGTACACCAATAACATATACAACCTGAAGTTAAACATTAGAATATGGAGTTGCTGGAAAAACAAACCTGAAAGACTTTGCAGCATCAATTATTTCACCTATGTACACATCGCTTGGGAATATCTGGAAGCATAGCGAAGGCTTTAAAACAGTAGATGAAATAAACCTGACTTAATGAAATGACTAGTCTATCATAACTTCATGAAATGACTCATCAATCGTAACTTAATGAAATAATTAATCTCTCCAATAGATGAACAATAAAATTAAGTGAACTATGTGAGAGCAATATATGGCACAAAATGTAATATAGGAGCAGGTAATTAGGCATTATTAGCTCACTGCTTCAAATCCTCTTGTTGCTGTAGATTAAGCATGAAACCAGAGCCTCATAGTCTACTCGCTCTATACACAAACAAACTCAAACAAACTACTCAGCCATAAAAATGCGATGAATCAATGACGTCACTACGACATCATGTGTCAGAAAAGAATAACAATACAAACAGTCGAAGGGAAATTTTGTTTTAATCATCTAACGGGCAACAATTCACGGCAGAGTAGCTAAATAAAAAAGTAGAGTTTGTTCAGAATACATTTACAAACTTATAGCCTATGAATTGAAAAGATACAACAGATTAGTAGTAGGTTTTATTTGTGAAAAGGCTCGAGCCACACAAAACAAGGGACTGAATTAATTTAGAAATAAAAAAAAATAATACTCCTAAATGACAAGTGGACATTAAAATATGAACTTGACAAGCTCACGTATAAAGTGACACGAGCAAGTGAAAAAGAGACTAAGCAAACAAAATAATACATGTTCAGGTAACCTTCCAACAAATTGATTTCCTATATCAAAATCAATTTTCAATAAGAAGCTAAAATATAATTTTTGATATGAAGACATTATGCCAAAGATGTACAAACATAATGATTTAATAACTCAAGTTTAAATCACCCAAAGCCCCGCGAGTGAGGTCTACATACAGAATGCATCCGTTCGGGTCTTAAAATAACACGAATTGATGAACACCATATTTTGGGTAGAACAATTATCATCGCTGGTTTACATAATATCTTCCCAATTGCCTACCATCTAATTATATCTGATTTATAAATTCTACTTTTTTCTTGAATAATTTGTTACAAGGAGTAATTTACATAATACCCTCACTAATTGTGATTAGTAAAGACTGATCTTACATAAGTGCTCATTTAATCATCTTCAACTACCGCACTTTTGGATTACAGGTTCCCTGTGACATGATGACATCACTTGTGCAACTTAGTCAATGGCTTTATGACAATCTTGTCAAACAAAAACAATAATGAAATAGTAAACTATGTGCGCACAATTGTTTATGGACGGGAGTGTTTTACAGAGGGGGCAAAAATGTCAATTCCATGTGTGGGCACACGTCCACAGTATTGTTTGTGGAGGTCCTATAAAGTACTATGTGGACAACTTGTAGTCTGCACCATTAGATCTACGATTGGACAGCTATATATGTGTTGGATGGTTATAGACTACTATCCAACGTTTGCTATGGATCAATCCCTATACACATACACACGCATTAAGTGTCTGCATACACATGCACACTCACACACAAAATATATATATATATATATATAATACATGTATATATATTTATATGTACACGCTTGATTAGCCATGCAAAGCACGGGCAAACTTAAAATCGACTTATCTAATAATTTTTTTTGCATAAAATGTTACGTATAATTTTAGTATCTATTATATATATGTATAAGATAAAATATTAATAGTGTGTTATATATTATTTGGTGGGCTTTTTGACGAATTACAGGTCAATGTAAACGGGAAAGGATCGCCGAGTACAATGCATTTAATTTATAATTTGAGAAATCATTATAAATGAATCTATATAATGAATGTATGTTAAATTTTAATTAAGACCGTATTAACATAATAATTTAATATAATAAAAGTTGTGCACTTAGAATTTAAAAGGTTAATTAAAGTTTTACGGTATGAAATAGCTTTTGAGGTTCAATGTATAATGGATAGATGGCAAACCAATTGTTTGTAGAGAAAAAGGCATAAAGGTTTTCCAATTTCAATATGGCTCTTGACTTTTCAATGATCGTCTTTCTTTGTCATAAACATGACAAAGAGGAAAGAAAGTGATTCATATGAAAGTTCGTTACCTTCTATATGAAGTTTGAGATGCATTGGAATACCATAAACTTTTGAGTTGTTGAAATTTTTTGAAAATGTCAAAATTTATGACTATGAAGAGTTGGCAAAAAAAATAATACAAATTATTAAACTTTTGGGCTACCGAGTCATCAAAGTTGGATTGCTGAGTTGACTCAAAACCAACCAAAATGACTTGATATTTGCCTTGTTATATTTTGGTATAGATATGTATACATGTCCACGTATATACAAGGACTCCTTGCATTGTTCTTTCATAATCTAACTTCTTTAAAATTATAAATCTCTTACTAGATTCCTATAAAATGGAGTATCTAAGATCTGTTGGTCATATTACTATCTGTGCGGGCTAGGTCACCTTTGTAGAAAGGTGGAAGTAATAGGCTTCCAGATACTCGTGTTTCATCAATTTGTTACTCTAAAACCATGATGCACATAAAATTCAGGTCATATGATCAATTGAATGCAGAATTTTGAATCAAACCTCAGCATTCTTTAGCTCCACGGTCCCATCCGCAAGTTCTAATACCAATTCATGAGTCTGCTCCAACGGATCAAATATATCTTCTATCTTATGCTGGGATAACAAACTTTCTAGGTTAGGAACATATGTCCTCAAAGACAACCTTATGTTGTTTCCTCCAAATTCAATCACTTTAAGACCGGTCAAAGCATCCTCAATCTTTTCTACAGCCTCGTACCTAAAAGAATAATAAAACTTGTATCAAGCAGTTCATAAAACAGATGATGTGGAAATACGAAAGATTCTAGATAGAAAATACCGTTTTAAAACACTGTCAAGATCCTGCAATGACTTAAAAGTTCTTTCATTATTCTCAATCTGATTACTGAGTTCCAAAATCTGCAAGTTACAAAGACACATCAATAATGACTTCTTTATTCAAGTCATAAAACGAAAAGAACATGAAGAATTCGTTAAACTGGTGTCCAGAATCAAAAAGGCAAGAAAGTATCAATCAGGTCATAACAAAAAATATGATGGCAAACTTGAGGATATTGAATCATTTTATACTACTATCAGTAAAATAAAATAAAAAAAGACTCTTTTTGTGGAACAATAAAAATCACAAATGAGACTCTTTTATGGAACGGTTGGAGTATAATTTAGACATATATTTGTGCTATGGGTACTTACTAGGTCAATGTGTAGACACAAGTACAAGTTCTCTTAGAATCTAAATGTAATAAAACAAAGCTTTATAGAAGATTTTTAGTTGAACCAACAAGTTGATTGTTTAAGAAATAATTTAGTACCAATGAGCATCCATTACTAAGTTAGAGTATTGATATTTGTTCAACTATGGTAAAAAAACAAATAAATATTTCGGTACACTAAATTTAGAGTATTGGTACGTAAGAGTATCATATTTGGGTACGCAAATACCAATACGTAGTTCGCTAGGTTAATAAGAATGTAGTAACTTTTGTATGAACCCTTCAATCATTTTATAGTTGTTAATTTGCATGATCAACATAATTACATGATAATAGAAAGATTATAATTTCATAGAGGAAGAACATGGTTCGAATCCCAATAGATGTGTTACACTTTCTTAAGATGATGTATAGACACTAAACGGCTTCAATGATTTCAAAATTAATCCATAAACTAAGAAAAAGACATGAGGATGTGATGGATTAGACCTTAAACTGGCAGCTTCTTTGATCTTCATTCGTAGAGCAATCAAGATTTGCATCAGCTTTTGTTCCTTCAGTACCCTATAAAGTTACATGCGGAGAATGAGATGTTAAGATTTATGTGAACTTAGTAGATTTGCTTGGAATAGGTGAAGTATGGTAAACAACAATTTAAAGATATGTAAAGGAGCAGGCAATTAGATTGCAATTCAAACATATACACAAAAACACACAAACATGCACAATCACATATCTGTATGTGACTCTCTCTCTCTCTCTGTATCATAGTTGTCATGGCATCGCCTAGGCGACGACTAGGCGTCCTGGCGCTAGAGAAGAACAAGGCAACGTCGAGCCGCCAAGGCTTACCCCTTAGTAGCTGGCCCAAGTTAAGTAATTAGGTCATTTTGTACTCATGACTCATCATAACCCATGGACTAGCTATATGGTGTAATTTTTATTATTTATTAGACTTATAATGTGTGATGATTGTTGACTTGGTCGATCTTTTATTCTCTACATGGTGTTTGTTAACTTCTTCTACTAATTTTCAATGTCAAGTGTTTTATTTTTGAATTTTAATTGTGGAGTATTCATATAATTGTGTTTTTAATTGTATTCCGTAGTGTTAGGTATTATGTTTTGAGTTTTAATGTATATAAAATTTTATTGTCGAATATGCTTTTGAAGTAAAACAAATAATGTATAAATTGTATATTGTTAACGACTTATTGCCATATGGGCGCCATGGCGGGCGCCTTATCGCCTAGGTGAACTGGCTGTCAACTATTGTCGCGTTTCGCCGTGGCGCCGTGACAACTATGCTCTGTACATGTATAACAGCAGAGCTTAGCACGAACTAGTATATGCAAATTCTTTAATCACTTTTTGAGCCAATTGTTGTCAAATCCTGATGAGAAGCAGAAGAGGAGGATCAAAAGATTAATTACTTATTATTTAACTGTCATTTAGAGATAAGTTGTTGTAATTAATACTATATATAAATTTAAATAACGTAGAATATTCCAGAAGTTTAATTGTAGTAGTAGATTATCTTTAGGAGTTGTTTCATTATTTGAAATTAGGGTTTTTACTTGTCTTCCAAGTCATTGGTCTCCTGTGTAAGTTGATGTAGCCTTTATTAACTAGAGGAGATGACTATATTATGAATTGAGTTTAAAAGCTTTGTGCTCTGTTTGTGTGTGCTTTTACCGATTCCATGCGTGGATAGTTCTTTATCACCCTTCTTTCACATCTTAATTTATATTTCTAAACTTTTTCTAGACCTGTCCTACATCAAATCCTCCTCAACAGATCAATACTATAACAGCTTAGAGTATTTTAAATGCAATAGCTATCTCATCGTTTAAATATTATCATAAGAACATTGATAATCAACAAGCAATCTAAGATTAGGAAAAAAAAAATATTCATGCTTTTTAATCCTTCACACTCTTAGAAAGTTAGAATCATCAATTAATATTGTTATAAACCTAATAAATTATATTTCCTTCTTTGAGCTGGATCATGTTTGCACCTACTTTTAATTTGACAAAGTAACTCAAAAGTTTGATCCTCAAATCCTGTAGTAAGCACCCGGGTGTTAGTCTAGCCCTTCCCCTCAATATTCCAGTAGCTTACCCAAAACTTTAATTAGGGACCTTATCTACCCGCAATTTTTCATTTCCAAATTCAAAAGAAGTTACACCAAATGTTGTTGTAGCTCTGCAAACTCAAAGCTTAGCATCACTATTTATATATATATATATATATATATATATTAATACAGAAGAAGCTTTTTAATATAGTCGCTTCCCTAGCTTACTTCATAATGCAACTTTCTACTTGCTTCATTTAAACTACAATCCACTTTTAAGAAAGTAACACGTTAACATATAAAGTTGGTGGTCTTGCTCTTACAAGTGCCTAAGAAGTGCTGGATAACTCTCTTAAATTGAGATATAATTTCAAATAGTGGACTTGCCTAGAAAGAGTCAAACGCAACATTTTTTGAATTCGATGAACTATCCAATACATATCCATTATAGATGCACCACCAACTTAAAATATAATTGTGTTTCTACTAATGAATACACTATATGAATCTGTTTTTTGATTTCCAGACTATCCTCATCAATAGAGAACTAACCTGTGATGCAACAGAGCTTAGAGAATATTCCAACCCTTCAAGATCACTTTCCAATCGAGTAGAATCTGCAAAACAAATGTGTTACATCAATCCCAAAACTTGCAATGTGCATGTCATGCACTTGATGCAAATTCAAACAACATTAAACTTCCCCACCTTCCACATATATCTTCTTCAGGTCCTCAATTTCATTGGAAATTTTTCCATTTTCAGCTTCCACCACGCTAAGCTCCCCTTTCAAATGCTCCGCATATGCATCTGCAAATACCCCAGAGACACCTTATACGCTACATGAATGTATATGCAAGTATATATCACCTCTTAAGTGTTTTGAGTATATATCTAAGAAAACTATCCAATTAACGACTTAAATACAGACACACATACATATACTAGAGGTAAAAGCACCAACTAATGCGCAAAAGAGTGTACATACTACTTGTCAAAGTAAAAAATTAGAAGTGCAAGAAGTTAAAAATTAATCTTTTTCTGAAAGCCAGTTGCAAAGGTATAAAAGGAAAAGTTACAAAAAAAAAAAAAAAAAACAAAAGTATACTACCTACCCTTTCCTTAAAATAGGAGGTCCACTTCTAAAATTACAGTCCCTATGTCCTAAGTCCCACAACGAGAGTCCCATTTTGAGAAACCAATCACAGTAAGAAAAACTTATCAATTTTTCAACCTCCTAACCCAATTTATATTCTAACACAGATTTAATGAAAACTAGGTTTAAACACTTTGTAAGGAAATTTTGGAACATCGAGTCACTTTTAAGTATATTTTTAGAAAGAGACTTTCAGTTATGGACACACAACAAAGGGAATGGAACAATCATTATGGAGGATGGATGGAGTACTATACATATAAATATCCCCTAATTCAAATACTTCAAATATGAAGCTAAAAGATTGCAAAATTAACAGTGACCCAATATATTAAGTATATACTTCATATTTTGAAGTGAGCGAGTCCGTATGTGTTGAAAGACATAGAGAAAGAGACTAAGTGAGATTTACCTAAATCATGAACTGATAAGGAGCTGATATCAGAGAACTCCAATAGAATTTGATTCAATTTGCTCTGTTACAATGTATTTGCAGATACAGAGATAAACGTGAAAGTTCAAAATTGAAAAATTGACAAAATTGGAGAATAATATACATCGAAATCGAGGCTACCTCAAGATCAACAGCACAGTCTTTCAGTAATTTCTCCGAATCCAACTCAGACACTTCATTCTCATCGATCGAATTCTTGTTAATGTCTTTGAGTTCTTTAATTCGACTGCATAATTATATATTTTAAAAAATTAAAAAAATAGACAAATGTATATCTTAGGAGAGAGAAAATGCGACATACCTATGGAGAGTGTCTAAATCGAGCGGTTCTGGAGAAGAAGAAGAAGAAATGGTTACAGATTGGTGTCTCATTTTTTTTCTTCTCTTCTCTTCTTTTCTTTTCTTTACTGAACTTCTCTCTCTTCTCCTTTTTAATCTCCCGCCTTGACTACATGGACAGGAAAAAAAATATGGCTTTACGTATACAAAAACAAGCATGAAAATGGGCTCCGTCAGTAGCCCAACAAATTTGGGCTCCTTTATATGGAGTCCAGTCTGTCCAAAAATAGTTATAGTTGTCTATTTTAATAATTTCAGATTTTCTTAGTTTCATGAACACAAGGACTTGCAAGAAAAATTCGCCCGAAAAAAATCACAGGGGGGAGAGATCTCAAAATTTTATTATGAATACTATTCCCTCCGTCCCAAATTAATTGCATTTCTAGGACTTTTTAAAGTCAAATCGACTATTTTTAAAACTAATCTTTTTACTATTTTTGCTAACATATAGGTAAAGATATTATAACCAAAAGGAAGTATATACAATTTATTACTAATTTCAATTTTTATAATTTTAAAAATATATTTATATATGCTTAATTATTAATTTTAAAAATAGTCAATTTGACTTAAAAAAGTCCTAGAAAAGCAATTAATTTGGGACGGAGGGAGTAGTACTCAATAGCACACGCGTTGTGTGTATAAATTATGTGAGGGTAAAATTGAAATTTTATAAATTTGAAAGATTAAATAAAAAGATATACTCCTTATATTTTCAAAAGAATGAGCAACGTACAATTTGCACATATATTAAGAAAAGTAAAAATGAAGGGAAGAGAATAAAAAATTTTCAAATTTATCCTTAGTAATCGCACAAGATTATATAAAGTGATGGATACTTTTATTTTTTTACATTAATGGACCCTACTAAATGACCTGGTTACCCTTCACTTTATGTACTTTATCTCATCCTTTTGAAGACAAAATAATTTGTACCTTTAGTCATATTTTTTGAGACAGGAGGGTGTAAAAAAAATTTAAATTAAAAGAATAAAATAATAATATATCTAAAATTGTAAGAAAAGAAGAAAAAAAACTGCGACAGTATCACCACGGCTCAGGAGAGCCGCGGGCTTTATACTCCCTCCGTCCCAAATTAATTGTTCAGTTTTGACTTTTTAAAGTCAAATTGACCATTTTTAAAATTAATCTTTTTACTATTTTTGTTAAAATATAGGTGAAAAGATTATAACCAAAAGAAAGTATATACAATTTATTACTAATCCCAGTTTTTATAATTTTAGAAATATATTTATATATGCTAAATTTATAATTCTAAAAATAGTCAATTTGACTTAAAAAGGTCAAAACTGAGCAATTAATTTGGGACGGAGGGAGTATATAGTAGAGATTATTGAAGATTGCAATTTAAATTCACTCACTATTTCTCTTTTGTTCTTTTTATTTTTCTCATACAATTATCTGTTTTTATTATGAGTAAAATTTGATTCACATGACATTAGAATTAAAATAATTTTATTTATTTCATTAATGATATGTGATTTACACCTTTGTTTTTATAATCTATAGTGTGATTATCTCTTGTTCTTATAGAATATATCAAATTAATGCAGGGACCGTGTTAAGAAAATATTAATGCATAGATTTCACATCAAATTATCAAAAACCATTTGAGAAACTTTTATTTCAAACTGTCCTGCATTATTATTTGATGGAAAAGAACTGAAATTAAAAGAAATTATAAATACATTTTTTAAAACTGACTTTTAAAGATAATTTTATATTCTCTAATACAACCTAATATTAGCCAAGAGTTTAAGAGTGATAGTTTAGGAATGGTGATGTAATGTTAAAAATGTTGGTAAAAAAATAATGATAAATTAAGAATATCATGTCATTTCATAGTTATAAAATAAAGATGTCTATAAAATTTTAAAATGAACTAAAAAGAAAAGTGCATGTAAATGGAGAGAGTAACAAGATCTACAGTCGAAGATATGTAATGTTTTGTAGCAGGGCAACTACCATCCGATGTCTTCCCTAGCCATTTTTCTGAAAAGTGAAAACATATCAAGTGTAAACATTATAGCATCCCTATATTTAATGGCGTGTCTATATCTCTTATCACGTAAAAAGAACGTAAAAATTCACATGATGAGAAAAATAGATACAAACATTACGTATAATGATATTGAAAGGGATGTATTGAATATCTTCTCCAAAAAGACAAAAATTCCGACAAGAATAGCATTCCAGATCCAAGCCTAGGTCAAGTAAATGGTGCATCAGCAAACATGCAAAATATAATTAAGAAAATACCCATAAGACCATAAGTAATGTTCGATATTTTATACTAAATTTATTGGGAAGTACACTCATATTCTCATCATCTAGTAAGTTTCAAGTTCTGGTGTTCTGTTATTAACAGTCTAATCTATGTTGTGAAAGCCAGGGAAAAAAAATGAAGTAATGAAACCGAAGACGATCATTCGGATTTCCTTTACAATTTCCCACCAGCGGTTGCCGTTTGGAGCATTACCCGCCCCAGGTTCTTGCTCATTTCCAACTGCCTGATGTCCATCATTCGCAGCCTGATTCTCATTCTCAGTTCCAGGTTCAGGTTGTCCACCTGTCACAAAAAGATGTATGCAAATAATAACCACAATCAGAAAACTTGCCTTCATCTCTACTAAAATTTGCACAACTCGATTTGGTGAAACATTGCAAGGACAGCATGTACAAGACTTCCTCTAGTGCCACTAATGCAATTATGGTTCAGTATCTACTGAACGTGACACACAGAATTTGAGACCAAAAGCCACCAAGATCAACTGCAGCGTTTTATCATTTAGTTGAAATGCTAGCATAATGACAGGGAAAATACAAGTAGCATGCTCATTTATGTTCAGCCTGTTGTTATAAGAGAGTAGCTAGAGCATAGCCTTGGATGTATGCATAATACCATGATAGCTACATTGTAGTCCATTATAAATTACTTTGATGCATTATAAGATAAATTTTGTGCAACATATTCGCTGCATATTGAAGGCAAACTTATGCAAACACAATAAGATTTTGAGAAAATATACCAGCAAAGCAACAATTGAATAATCAACTGCATAAAGCATACTCGAAACACTGAAAAAGTCTCTCCTTACTTTTCTACATTTCTTAAATAAAACACTGGACTAGGAAAAAGACAAAATAGCAAAAGAGGAGAACCAGCCAAATCCTTAACAGCTACAAAATTCAATAAATTTAAATTTACAGTTCCCCGCACAGGAGAGAAGATCCTGGATCAGATCATGATTTTAAACCTATATCATTTGCCTTCCCAAGGCCTAAGTTGACTATACCAATGTGACAAATTACAGAGAATAAATTGAGTAATGCTGGTCCCAAATTGCTCTGTTGTAATGTAGATTACTACATTAGTATTTTTAGATAAAAAGATTATTACATTGATTGACAATATTATAGACTTGTAGTAGACCAGCATGAAATAGATGTGAATTTTTAAGCAACCAATGTTATAATGTTACATCAATTTAGGACCCCAAATTTGGATTCCATTTCAGACCCCTATCGTTTCCTCAAAAAAATAAAAGTTAAAAGCTAAGCTGTCCTGATGGGGCAAAAAGAAATGTAAATGGCAACCTCACCTAGCATATTTTTTCAGTTCAGCAAGACATGCCAAGTCAGATATCCTATCGGGGTCTAACATTCGATCCAATCCCGTTAGGAGGGGCTCCAATTTGAAGTGAGTTCATTCAAGAAATAAAATTATTATGTCTAGGTTTGAAATATAAAAGAACAATGGATCTCTAACATGTTCTTGCTTCCTTGCCTTTATAGAACAAGTACAGGGAGAATGACTTGACGCTATTGCTTCTCTCTCTCTCTTAAATTATTGCTGCTTCTTTTTTTAAATTTCAAACACAAAAATGTATGAAAAGGCTGCACTAGATAGCAAATTACTTTCTTGCTATTCTCTAAGAAACTAAATATTTCAATGAGGACAGACATTCAGGAACCATTATGATGCTAATGAGCACGAGGAATAACACTTCCCATGTATGATGTTCTTGATGAAGGCATTTAAGATTCTGTATAGTAACGCTTATAAGCAATTCAGTTTGTGGATATAGCAGGTACACAAATACCTGCCAAAGCAGCATTCTCAATCCCTTGTCTTGCAGCAGCAGGGATATTATTCGCCCCATCAGCTGGCCTTGGGGGTTGGGGAGGTGCAGCTGCCCTCTGCATGCCTCGTGACATCCATCGTATCAATGGCGCAAGAGCTCCAGTTTGATACCTGCAAATAACCAACGACAAATAATTGAAAGCATTGAGATTATCGTACTTCCTTAAATATAAGAATTGAGGAAAATTAGGACAGAATAATTTCATACTGAGAAGGGAAGGAAAAAAGGCAGGGTTAACCACTTACAAGTAAATAAGTGAAGCAGAAAACAGGAGAAGAAAAAACTTTTGTCTTGATCCATCTTGATTGAACAAAAAGATTACTGCTGCCAGCTTCAGAATAAGAAACAAGTCAATCTCAATTGCAATTTGAAATCTCCTTACAGCAACTACTCTTTGAGGTCCAGGCTGTTGCTGTTGCTGTTGCTGTTCTTGCTGTCTTACTTGCCCTTGCTCCTCACCCACTTGTCCAGCCTCGGAGGAATTTGGTCCAGTTCTGGAGGCACGCATGTAGCAGAAAACAAGAGGAGATCTTTGAATGAGTGAATCGGTTACTGTAATTGCAATGATATTACAGTACAAGGCATTCTGACAAAAATCAGTAATTTTAAATATGACTATCGAGTCCCTAATAATTCATTCCATAAACGAAGACAAGGTCAATGTTTAAATACACCATATTTATTTCACCCATCCATTCCCAACTGTAACTTGTATCAGCATAATCTTCATAGCGTGACATTGTTATAACCTAAGAGGCTGCAAATGCATTAACTTCTGCAGGACAACATAATATCTAAATTTGTCTAATAAATACCTAATCAAGTTGTTTTAATACACAAATTACATACTGCAAATGCTTGAATTGCTCTTTGATGATATGTTATGTACTGTTTTATCATAACTCAATTTTATACAAAATGTTCATATTTGTTGATAATACTCCAATAATACATATATCTGTTACTATTTACTAAGCTTAATATATTTTGTATGTCACCACAGATTCTGTACAAGTTAAGAAGTTATATAAGATATTACAAGAATAATAATTTATTGCGCTGCAGAACTTTGGCGGCTTAAAACATGCTAAAAATATGAAAGCATTCGATATTAAGATGATTGGATGCACAAATAGTAATATAATACTAATTGTTAGATACATAACTCAATGACAAGGTAGAAGCGGTAACAGCTGAAATCATGTTGAGACATAAACATTTGAGATAACTCGCTTCTCTCGGCAGAACAGTCCAAGACTCCAAGTACTTGTTATGGAGGAGTATTGATCTAATTCAATGTGCTAAACGAAGCGGATGACCATAACAAGAATGGTGGTGGCTATGAGCAAATATACATGAACACCTAAAGGCTAATGAAAAGTATACTTGAGAACATTACTCTCAAAATAGGTAAAATAATCATATATATTATCCGATATCCTATAACGGATGCAAAAACTTAATATGTTTCTTTGATAAATAAAGTAACAACTAAACTTACTTTATTTTTATATATGACAGGTATATCTCCTACACTAGACATTCAATTTAAGCAACCTGATTTGTATTAACACGAATGAAATTTAATTTCAATTCTGTCGAACAAAGCACATATCATTTTGACCATGAAAAAGCAACCTGATTTGTAGTCTCTAGAAGACTGTTTTTTGCTGTGTGCGCCTTAAATCCTTGAACCCAGTTGTGCTCCATGATTAAATCCAATTAACCTTTGCAGCAGTAGGAGAGAAATTAAAGAGTTTTTTTATCTCCTGCCTTTTGCGTACTCCACATGTACTTGGGAAGCACCCCCTGTTGTTGTCCGTTTTGAATATATTATTTGTCAAAATACTATATACTTCTTCCGTCCCATAAATATTGAAACTCATTCCTTTTTAGGAAGTCAAAAAATATTGCACACTTCCTTTTTAAGTAACATTTGTAAAGTTAAATGATTAGTTTACCCATAGTCATGTCAACTTTATCATTTTAATATATAGTGGCTCCACTAACTAAACTTGGAAAAATCTTAACAACACACTTTACACTTTACAGGAACCAATTAGGAAACCAAGTGAGATTTGAAAGTTTCTTAAAATTTGTGTAAAAAGTTGGTTTTTCAATAATTATGGGATGGAGGGAGTATATTGGAGGCCTGTGATGGGGCCAGAGGGCTTGGGAGTTTGGGGTTTTAATTTGAGTACATTTGTTAAATTCAGTTGTTCCTTGAGGGTTTGTATATGACGTCATCCTGTTACTTATTTCTGTTGTATTCTTTCGTTCAAATATACTTCCAAGTTCCAACATAAGTTTTTCTTGAGCTCAGCTGTTTTCCTGGTGGTTATTTTTTACTTTTTAACCCTTTTCTGTTGCCTCCTATTTGTGACACAATAAACCTTCTTTTGTCCTTTTTATCCAAGGAAATTCTATTATGTAGTAACTATATGTAATGGCACAGAACTCAATACGACAAAAAATGAGTTTGCGCACATGTGACACTTGCTAATTGAAGATCCAATATATAATGGTGCAAGTGGCTTAAAATCAATGCACCAATATCTGTTACAATAGCCACATACTCTAGTTAAGAATAAACCAGAAATAGAAAATCAGAATAGGAGATATTAAATGACAAAGATCTAAGTATTTGTTGACACGACACTTTCTAACATCACATGGTGCTGCAAGAATACTTACGTGGGTACATTGTAAGTAAAAGGAATAAGAGTGGTGGGTGGAATTCCAGACATGGACCCCATGAGAGGATATGTAGAAACAGCATAAATGCCAGCTCCTCCACGGTTCACCTGTTCCTGGTTGTTCTGTAAAGGGGATAACCCGGCAACAAGTGCAGGGTACATGACAGGGAACATCTGAACATCTCCATTTGGTGAAACTGTAAAGCCACGTAATACACGTACCTGAGACAAAAAATTAAATATAATTATTAAGACGCTGACGTGAATGGTGAAATAGTGACATGGATACATATGCATATACAGTTGTGAACCTTGGTCCTACACCTCAAAATAATATGGATTTCTTATTTCTAGTTCTTCCAATTTTCTAGTAACCAGGATTGAACCAAGTATTTGTAGGAAACTTATGACTTGGGTACAAGGAAACAGAGCTTGAGAAGAACAGAGATGGAAATTACATTCTCAACCCAATATATACGGAAAGGGAGAGAAATAGCAAATGGACTCATAATAAATAGAAAAACACTGCACCACTTTTATGTTGGTCAAGCTAGAAAAACGCAGGTTCCCCAGTGCATAACTTCAAAAGAAAATGAAAGAATCATTTATGTTGGTTCCCATAAAATGGTGTAATCTCCTATAAAGGTAAAAAGTAGCGTTGTTTCACGCACTGAATACTTGCCAAAAAAAACCTGGTCTGCCTGTCAATTTTTAAATGCAGAAGCCGGATGCAACCGTTGAATTTATAAAGTATGTCAATGAAGAACATACGTTTCACTTCCATTCACTAATTTTATATGAGCATCAAAACGGAAATTTCTAGAAGAACTGACCCACAAAGGAAAGTTCTTACCCACCAACTATATGCCTTACATAAATTCTCTGGAAATAAGATATACCTTACTATATGCATGGTCCAGCCAAAGAGGCATTCACGACCCATTTTACTAGAAAAACTAGAAGATTTACACTCAAGGCATGCACCGAACTATCTAAGACAAAGAACAACTAGAAGATTAAAGTGGGGAATCCTTCATGAGATCTTACCCACCAACTAGTTCATTCTTGCTTACACTTTATTTGGTTAAAATTAACAGTCCTGTACATAATGATTCTCGAATTTCATACTGTACTTTCTAAAAAAGCTCAGAATTTATGTTTGCAAACAAATCCATAGCCTTCAATCGAAATTGTAGCTGAATTTAGCTAATAAAATATTAGCTAATAAAATATTTCAATTCTTATTCAAAACCATAAAATTCAATGCTCCCCTAAATTTGGAAACATGATCTTGATTCCTCCAAAACAGTAGTATAAGAAAAGAACCTAAGACATATCATAATTCTAGACATCATCATACTTAAAAGATCATATATAGATATTTCCCTTTAGCAAAAATTTATCCAAACTATTAAACTATACTATTTATAGTTTGATCGCACAGCTATATGTATAAAAATATATATCATTTGGAAAATTGAGTCACAATTTAGCACATTAAAACCTTATATCACATGAATAGCTAAACACCATAGATTTACATGAAGCTCTGATGTTTGAGGGGTTATACCTGGGGTTCAGTTGGACGCTGATCAGCTGCCACCGCTTCGGCCATTTCTCTATTCTCTTTCTCTCTCCTATCCCTTGTGCTGATGTGACGGGTCTTGTGTTGTCCCTTGCTTATATAGTGAATGGCGAAATTATAACTCTATGCCTTTTACTTTACACCACTTTCCAAATGAGGCCTCAAACAATTTCTTTTTCTTTTTACCTTTTCATATCGGAAGTGTTTTGATATTGTAGACCAAGTGAAGTGATATTTTCACCCTTATTTGTTACTTATACTCTTACACACACACACACATATATATATATATAATGCTCTAGTGTGGAGTTTTAATCGGGGAGAAAAAAAAGAAAGTGAGAGGAAGGGGGAAAAAAAGAGGGTGTCTTAGAATTTTTTAATAGAAGAAAAAAGAAGAGAAAATAAAACGAAATTGTCTTCAAGTTTAAGCTGATATAGAGAGGGGGCAAAAGGGAAGAAAAAACAAAGAATATTTGGCTCAACAATTTTCTTCTCATTTTTGTATACTAAATAATAAATTGAAAGAAAAGAAAATGAGTTCTTCCTTCTCTTCTCTCTTTTTTCAATTATTTTCTACAGTTAAAAATATCCCTCAATGAGATCATTTAAAAAATGGTGGCATTCAATAAATAAATAAATAAAATAGTACAAAATGGTGGCATTCAATATAGAGAGGGGATCCAGTCCGGGATCCCAGATTTTGTTAAAATCCGGACCTTTTTTTTTTTTCTTTTTTTTTTAAAACAACTAAAAATAAATAAATAAATAATTATGGAACTGAAATTTTTACATAATACAATGTTTTGAGCGTGATTTGGATACATATAACAAAACTGTACAATCATATAACAAAACATGTATGTACAGTTTTGTTATATGTATCCAAATCACGCTCAAAACATTGTATTATGTAAAAATTTTAGTTCCATAATTATTTATTTATTTATTTTTAGTTGTTTTAAAAAAAAAAAGCAAAAAAAAAAAAAAAAGTCCGTAGTTTAACAAAGTCCGGGATCCCGGACTGGATCCGGACTGTTATATATTATATCCTTTCCAAATTATAAGGTTAATATTGACATTTGAAAATTTAATTTCAAACATTTTCAAACTCAAAATTAAAATGAATTCATTTAATTTATGTCAGTATAATTATGAATATCATAAATTACTTAAAAAATACTACTAGTTATAAGATTTATTGTTTAGAAAATTTAAATGAATCATGTCAGTTTTAAATTTAAAAATGTCTCAATTAACTTTTAAAAAGTCAATAATAATCTTATAATTCGGAACTAATGGATTATTTTATTCTGTCTTTATCGTGATGCTCGTGATTTTAGATTGTAATTGAGAGATTCTTAATGTGGATTTTGAATAATACAAACCTTTCACAAATTTAAAGTATACATGACGGGAAACAGATTGGATTGGTTTAGTTTAAATTATAAAAACCTTTAGTTCACCACTCAAAAAATGTAATGCCCGTAAATTAACATAAACCAGTGACCTTGTATATTTATACTTTCAAAATTCATATTATACATTTAATTCTATACAGGGTTTTAGAGAAAATTAACTACAAATGATGCATTCACTGTCATACACATGAACTGAACTACTGAAGTACTTATCATCACAATGACCTTCCACCTTGCCTCAGTTCTACTGATACTAACACCAAAATCACTTTTATTTTTAATCTTACAAGGTTATAAATGATAATAAATAGAAAAAGGATATTTCCACATAGAAAAAAATGATAAATCCACATTTTCCTCTCACATAAACAGTGAGTGGATCATCTTACATTCACTTTGAGTGGGACTCGTGTGGAAATATTTTTTGTTCATGTGAATATATCAATTTCCTGATGAACACGATGCTAACAATGAAATGAAGTAGCCTAAGAAAATATAACTACAAACTTTTAGGAAGCTTATAAACCTAGCCCTTTGGGGCTTTGCAATAAAAATGGTCCGCAGGACATCCTAAAGATGAAACACGGCAAACCCCATTACACAGCGAAGACTCTGATTCATAGGATCATTGGTGTTCGTTTTTTTTTTTGGGGCGGGTTGGGGGTGGGGGGTGGGGGGGTGTTACTCCAAGTCAACAATAGCATTACCAATTTCATGACGACTTTACCTAACCTCTCAGATGAACAACAGAACTTTCCCCAGGAGAGAGCAAATGGTTCAAGCATATTTGCTCTATTACTCAAAACATCTTTATATTAATGAACCAAATGTAAAAACCAGTACATAGTTATATGGTAGCAAACAGTAGTATTATATTCAACGAAGGGTATTCTTATTCAGCAATAGTTATATTGAAGATTAGAGGCACAGAATCTGTATTCATTATTGGATGAAACTTAAACTGGATATTGCAAAAACAGAATAGAACAAAAAACTTAACTTTAAACTACAAAATAGTAAGGTAACAACTTCTAATTGAAAGCAGACTGTAATTGTTTCACCATAATTCCTGACCTTTACACTCCCTTTCACCATCACCTCCGTGCATAATCCTCCAAACTTTGACTGCAAGAGGAAACTTCTAATTGAAAGCAGACTGTAATTGTTTCACCAAAATTCCTGACCTGTACACCGTCACTTCCGTGCATAATCCTTCAAACTTCGACAGCAAAAGGGAATTGCTGGTGGCAATTATCATCATCCGTCAACAATGAATTGATCATCTTGATTATCTACCTCAACTCTAGTGTCGCCATGAACAATGCCATTCACGTGGTGCAAGTTCTGCATCATTTGGGAGAGATAATGATTGCTAGCTCCAGTATGGTCTGGAATCCCAGCTGGATGACCAATCCACTGCGAAAGAAGCCCAATCAACTGGCCAGTAAGGTTCTGTTGTTCATGAAGGATCCGAGTCTGAATCTGGCTCATTTCTGCTCGGTGCTGACTCAATGTTTCATCAATTCTCTTCTTCCACTCAGATCTCCTCCTGTTAATCCTCTCCTCCAACTCATTCTCAAAAATCAACTGTTCCTCTCTTCTTCTTCTTCCTCTTTCTTCGCTCTCCTTCTCCATAGATTCCAATTCATGAATTCTCTGCCTCCTCAACTTCTCTATAGATTTATCCCTCTCTTCTCTCTCTTTTTCCTTCTGTTCCCATAGCCTCTCCCGTTGCTGCTCATTTTCTGCTACTAGATGTTCTCTTTTCTGTCTGTCCCGCTCTCGCTCCACCTCACGCTGCTCAAATCGAGTTTCCATTTCTCTCAACTGGCCCAATTGGTTTGCAAGAAATCCCCATGCCCTTTTCTCCAATCCTTTCAACATCTTCCTCTTTTTCCTCGTATCCGACCCCATTGGCTCAAGGTCTTCATAAACAAATCCATTATCACCATCTTCCTTCATATGACTATTATTACCACCATTAAAATTCTCCTCCCCTTCTTCCCCATCATACTCAAACTCCAAACCCATAACCCCATTCCCATCAATCCCGCCTGCAAAATCACCGTCCTCCCCCTGACCCAGATGCCCAAATTGCACAACCTCCATCCCATGACTGCTTCCATCAAACCCTCCACCATTATCATTATTACCCACCACCAAAGAATCATTACCACTAAAAACTGACACATCCCCAAACACCTCCTTATACCTAAGGAAATTCGACCAGTGCGTTAACCCCTCAACCCAATCAAACTCCTCCCCACCCGAATCACCAACGGATTCCGACTTCTTAATCTTTTGCTTCACCAGTGAGTACTGGTGCCTCATGTTCTGCACTTTGGTGGAAACATCCTTCCAAGTCCATTGCCAAGGGTACGAAACCGGGTCTCGGATATGGTGCACAGAATTCACATATAAAGCAATGGGTTTATACTTTTTCTCCCTGGTTTTCATTTTAGCTAAAGTTCCATCACACACCATCTCTCCATACTTGTCGATTAGGGTTCTCTCCTCTGCCTCACTCCATTTTTTCCTTCTCGAATGAGGCATCATTAAGTACTAGCACTAAAAACTTCTAAAATTCATTCAACAGCAAAGAATCATATGTATCTAACTAAATTGATTGTAATCAAATAAACCAAAACCAGAATTTCCTACACATACATACAAAAACAGATCAAAATCGAAATTTACTGAATACTGACCTTGAAAAGGAGAAATTTGTGAAGAAACCTTGATTAGTAACTAGAAATGGGAATTATAAGGGAATTATAAGAACTGGATAAGTACCAATTTGGAGTCTTGGGATTGTTTAGAGCTAGATTTTCTCGAGAAATTGAGAGAGAAAGATTGGGGATTTGTCCAGAGGGAGTGGATTCTAGTGGGGACTTCGGAGGTATTTGAAAATTTGATGTGAGGGTAAAGATGGAACATTGAATCTATGTCCTTAAAAAGGTTGTTGAAAGTTTGTCTAGGATTCCGCAGAAAATATAGGCAGTACAAGGACAGCAGTCTTGGGTGGTGCATTACATCTTTGGGCCAAGAAAATTCATTTATCTGATTTTCTTTTCTTTTTTTTTCTAGTAATTAATTCCCCTATTATTTTTTAGTTTTAATTACAAAATCTCATTATGTTTTTTCTTTATTTAATGCAACCATTTTTTTATAGTACAGTGTATCTTGGAGTAAGGCCGTAAAATGAATCAAACGGTTTGAATTTAATTCGTACTCGCTCGACTAAAAGTTTGATTCGGACTCGACTCAAAATATAAACGATTTAAATATGAACAACTTTTAAAGATCGATAAATTACTCGAATTTTTTAAAATTATAATTTTCTATTGATACTCGGATTATATTCACTCAAAAAGTTTAAAATACTCAGATTCGATTTAAGATCTCGCTCGACTCGGTAGTTAAACAAACTTTATTTTATATTCGATAAATTTTATGAATCAAATTTGAGTAAATACTCAGCTCGACTCAATTTATTTTACACCTCTACCTTGGAGCCTAATATACAACCACTATAGTCTTCCATTTTTGCGTTCTAAATTAAACTATATTTTAATAAGAGACTCGAATTGAATTTGAAATCTCTCTTTTATTTTTTTTTTCGTTGCCGTACGTCGGTCAGAGAGGAGAGAGGGCGGAGTAAATTGAAGGAAGAAATAAACATGAGGAGTCTAATAAGCGAAATTTGCTTGAATGGAAAAGCACTTTCTTTCTTTAATTTTCTTTTAAAAAATAATTTAATTAAGTCTTTCTATTTGTTATTTAAAAATTGCCTTAAAAAATTATCATGTGGCGTAATCTTCTTATTGAGACAGCAAATGAGATATTATTTGAGACAGTTGATCTGAACTCCTTTCCTCTTGATAGACAAAAGTATAAACAAAATATTAAAAAGAAAAATTATATACATGTCGATAAATCTTATGACCAATTTATATTGCGACTAACGTAGAATTCTAAGTTTATGTTTGTTTGCGAGGATTATACATGAGATTGAACTATTAATCCCAAGTTACTTGTTTGTTTTTTAAAATAGACTTAGGATTATTAGTCCCGGGATAATAAAATGACTTGGAAGGGAGGATTATTTAATACCATGTCTAACTAGGTATTATAATCCCTACCATTTGGGACTAAAAATTTATGGACTAAATTACCCTTTAACTTTGTTTACATCACATAAAGCTTATAATGCATGATAAAACATTAATCATGCACTACGTACTGCATGTACGTAACTTTTTTTAATACTTTTTTTTTCAGTGCTAATTAAATAAACTTATTAAATAATACACAAATGCAATATGCTTTTTTTTTACATACAGTACTTTTTTTTAACATATGTGTATGCTTTTTTTACATATACTACCTTTTTTTAAATCATTACGTACATTATTTATACAAAATAATTTTTTTTTATACAAAATAATGTCAAATTAAATTCATAAAGATAATTCCTAACAAGGCTCCTGAGCTAGTAAATGTAAAATAATTTTTTTTACATTTACTTGCTTACGTAACTTTTTTTTTTTAATCCAATCAACTTTCGTAACTTTTAAATTTGATGTCTACAAACAGTTATGGGGAGTAACTGTTTTAGGTCATGCAGTCTCTGCCAATTATGCACTCCCATTCTCCATTCATTCATCATAAATACAGTCAATTTACAACATACTGAGTCATTATGGAATAGGATCGTCTCCCTCAACACAAAAATGCAGTGTGCAGTGTGTAAGGGTATAATAGTTCAAACGATATTTTTTATCCAATCCTTTAATTAATCTTGAAAAAAATAAACATAACATATGATTATTTTAAGTTATCCCATGAATAATCCCATAAAAAACAAATATATAACTAGGACTATTTAATCCTAGGATTAATAGTCTTGGGATTACAATCCATGGGATTATAATCCTTGCAAACAAACATGGCCTAAGAGATAATATAAAATAATAATATACGGGTCTTTCCTTAATTTACCGGACCATTCATATTTGGGCATTGTCCATTAACACTGTTTGTATACTTAACACTAAAAGTCCAAACACAATCAGAATTAGGGGTAAGTTGCATTGGAATATTGTAACCATCCAAAATAGATATACCAAAATAATCCAAGCTTTCATTCATATAATCTTCTTCAAGTACAAATACTGCTTGAGTGCTCGGAGTTTTTCCCTTGGCTTGACATTGAAGGCGCCCATCGCAATCCCCTGTCATGCATTTTCCCTCGTCTGATTCATTGAAAGTACAATTTAGTTCTACCCCAAATATTCACATCTTTGTCAAATGATTGTATGCTCCAAGTTTCATTACGTTAAAGACGTTTTCCTCCCCCTGGTAAGGCAGCTGCCCATACTGTATAGTCACAATTGTTATGAATCTCAAATTTGGAACTCATTCCAAATGTACTAAGTGTGACATGAATAATTAAAAAACGTAATAGGAATATGGAAAAGGCATTCAAATCGTTCATCTTTGAGAGTTTTTGGGGTTTAGGAGGAGCGTGGGATTGGATACTGAGGTTTAGTGAAGGGAGGTGAATGTATTTAATATGAAGTTCTCAAGATATATGTAGGATATAGTATAATAAATTTTAATTAATATTATATAATCTTATATATGTTTTTTGAAAACCTTGTAGAAAACGTTAAACACTTGATCTTAAATGGATCATTTAGTTTATTGGACGGTATTTTAATTTAATTGAGTGAGGTTATAGTTACAAAGTAATTAATACAATATTTATGATGTCAGACAAACGTATATTTAGTAAAACTTTTACGCATCTTTTAATAACACTTTAAATTTTTAACGATACTTACCTTGAAGAACATAACCATTACTCTAACATTATTGGTATGCAGAAAAACTATATATTGTTTTGAGTCTATTCTATAAGTAGCATGAAGCAAATGGTTTGAGACCCAATTTACAATCAAATGCATCTAACCACTTTACGAATGTTGCCTTCCAATTAATCTTCCACATTGTTTAGAAAAATTGTGGATAACCTCTTCGTTAGTTCCTAAATTATAATTATTTTTCACGTATATATAGTCCCCTAACTATTTTGTATATTTATCTTCAGACTAGATAATTTCTATAATCTATGTCTCACCTTACAAAAGTGAGTAACTGTAGCCTGTAGGATACTAAGTATGCAGCATAAATACAAGTTGAGGGTTAAATGTGAAAATTAACGACAATTTGGTGACTAAACGTGAAAAAGTTACTATATTATGGGGACTAAGATGAAAAAATATATAATTTGAGGACGAAATGCATAAAAAAATAGTTAAGGGAATAATGTAAAAATTAGCTATTGTTTGGAGATTACTGAAGAGATTATCCCAAGAAAATAATTCATAAGAAAAAAAACAAAGAAAAAAGAAAAAAGAGTCTGCTAATAGCCAAGAGCTTATTAATCAAAAGAAAATTATTAAAGATTAAGACCATTTAAAATTATAAGTAAGATGTTGCACATTCCCAACTATTATATTAACCAAAATGAAAATGCTTGCCTTGAATTTATTACTTAGTAGAGATATCTGTAGTGGAGTTGTACGATCCATGATCCATCCCACATTAATTTATCACACTAATGCAGCGCACACCTGCACATGTAGACTGGCCCAACAAGCATATTGGATCACCTATTTACCTATAATTAAGGTTAACCTATTAGGTTAAGACTCCATCATATTTATTAACTCATCTACACTCTTGAATTTATATCCAATTTGGGATTCATGTGAAATTTTTCAACAATATCCACATTTCACTTGAATATTCATCATAAGTATTATACACTAGAGTAGTCACCATTGAACACACCTTCTTTAAGTCATTCAAACCCTAGTTGACTCTAATACTACTCCACCATGTCAGAGGCAAAGGTGGAGTACAACCTTGTTGCTTGTGAACCTTTTACCTTGAGCAGCTTTCCTAGATCCATCCCAAGCCTGCTTTATTTGACTCAAATCATACGTCACCGTATAATAGCAAACGCGTGAGTGATCCCCTTGTGCTCCACCTAACTTAATTCTATTTGCTCCACTAGGTGGATGGGGTAACACACGGCCTGCGAATGCTTCACCATGGAGTGTCAACTTGATACTTGGGCCATTGAACCATGAGCTCTGATACCACTTGTAGCGAAATTGTATGATCCATGACTTATCCTATATCAATTCATCACACCAAAGTAGCTCACACATATGACGTCCCCAAATCCGTGTACTCGCTACAACAGACTTGGTGCATCATTATTCATCCACGTAGACGATAACTAGCTATTAATATAAACTAGGTTACATTAATTGTTAGTTACATTATTTACCCATTCATGCCTAAGTATTAATTACATTACAAGAACTATTACATTAGTTCAAAAACATTACATCATTAAATATTTATTTACTAATACATTATTATTTATTTATCTTCATCGTTTGCCTTGCCTTTTCCTTTATCTTTTATACTCGACCTCTCGGATTCCTCTGTCTTAGCTATAAATATGAAGTTTATGTAAGAGTTAACAACTAATTTGCTTAACAAGTATAATAGTTTAAAATAAAATAGAAATAGCTGGAAATGAATCAATATTCAAAGATTTAGAAAGAATTAATATTAACTAGACAATTCAAGGAAGTCAATGAAAATTTCTTTACAGGTTATTGAACTTCAAATTTTCGAAAAGAATTAAATTTTGGAATCTTAAAATTTATTATATGTTTACTAGGGAAATTGAAAGTCACTGAGTGGTCGCAGGGACCATGAGCTATTTCCATAACGTTTAACAGTCACAAAGACTGCGAACTATTTTTATAACGTTTAACAGTCACAAAGACTACGAACTCTTTCTCTAGAGTATTATTAGGTGACCAACCTAATAATACCTTATGTTGCGCGTAATATCTTTCTCACGCTATGTTTTTTACATGTATGCCAGTTATCCTACTATAATATAATATCCCCTATTGCTAGGGTTATTTATACTCATCCATAACATTATGATCCGCACTAAAGTATTTTGGATTGGATAAAATATCTACAAAGAATCATAAACAATTCAATAAATTGAAAGAAATACGATAACCGAGTTTAGCCGAACAAATGACATAAACTTTTTTTATAGACAGTCCAAGAAGCATTTTGAAAAAAATTTATAATTCAATAGTGAACGATTCAAATGCACAGAAGTGTAGGTACTTGCCTGTTTTGGGCGCACCTTCCTTTTTTAGGTTATTTTCCATCTCTGAATAGTAACCTACATCATTCATAAAGATTTATTTAATTAATTAATAGTTATCGTCGGTAACTATTTGTAACTCCGTTTCGTTATTTTCGGTACCGTAAATTTATCCTCGAGTATATTCTTACACCATTTAAAATTTCATTATAGTGTTTATTTCCCGACTTTTCTCTAATTAATTTTTCTCCATTAAATCACTTTAACTATTTTATTATTTTTTCTCCTTCGGGCCCCACCTAGGTAATTACATTTTAGATAGTTTCTAATATTTTTCGAATTTTTTCAGTATTACTAATATTTGTTTTAAACTCATTTCTGTCCAAATTTTCTAAATTCTTTAAAATTTGTAATTAAGTCCAACAAGTATGAATTTTGAACAGTATCTTTGTTACATCAAAATAAACTTTTACCCAAACTTTCATCTTAGATTAAGTTGTAGACTCAAGTTATAACTGTATTAATTTTAAAAATTCTGTTTTTATTTTGGTCATAACTCTTTCATTACAAGTCCGTTTATGTTTATTCTTGGCCCAAAATACACATTATACTTTAAGGTTTCATACCCTAGAAGCCTTGATTTTAGTTTCTCTTCTAACTATCCATAACTTCTTTTTTAAAAATTAGGTTAGGAAGTTACCCAATCTATCCCGTTTTACTAGAAAATTTACCAAAAATAATTTATAAGGAATTTAGGCGTCAAACTAGTGCAAGATTTTATTTAACTTATAGATCTATCCACCCCAACAAACTTTTCTCAAAAATTCAAAATACACTAAAAGTTCTATTCGATACAAAATTAGGCTTTGTTTTAAGGTTTGTACCCTTCTTGCTGAAAATTTCTACAACTTTGTTTAATTTTTTTCTTGTTTCTTGTAGTACCTTTGATTTCTTTTGCCATAATTCATGTTATCACACCTAAACATGTTATTATTTACTCTTAGCATGTACAAATTCATGTATGCACATATTTACCCCATAAAAGATTTATAGGAACTAGTTTAAGGTTTTATTTAACTAGTTCATGCTTCTTCTTTATTTTTCTTTGTACTTTCATCGTTTCCTTCATGATTAATGGTATTACAACGTATATATCTTCAACATAAACCTTAGTATATTTAAAGCCTAATTATTTTCTTAAAAAGAAATATTTTTAACTTTTAAATAGGTTTATGTTTAATTGCGTAATTATCTGGCCAGTAATTACCGGGATAATCTATATGAACTCGAGAGATGAAGTATAGATTTAGATCTGATCATAATAGCATGTGATTATGCGTTCTGCTTGTCGTTAGAATTCATAATTTGTCTTTAGGATAGAGATAAACCTAGTCCCCGCATGTAATCTGATAGGGAACTTGAACTTTAAATCATTTTTAATTGTAATTCACATAGAGATATAGTGAGTTAGTTAATTATGGTGATTATCTTGAATCTATCATTTGTGGATTTGAGTTGAGTTGTTTATGATACATTGAGAGATGGTCATGAATATTGATGAGTTCTTGATTAACAATCCAAAATAATTAGCATAATCCAAAGGGAAGTGTGTTGAGCAAAATAAAGCAATAGGTAAAGTTGTAGTCTTAAGTCTTTAAAAATCTGTTTCCAAATTTGTGGTAGTAATTTAATTTAGAATTAATTAATTAAAATCAGAAATTCAAAAATCCTTGATCATTTGTTTCATAAAATTGATTTGATTTAGGATTGAAAGTTGTCATTATAAACTCAGTTTTTCTCTGTGAGACGATACTCTACTTTTTCTTTATTACTTGTGGACTGCGTATACTTATGTATTTGTGCTAGTATAGAATTAGGCAAACACAAAGACATCCCTGTACTCTCGCAGTAATTTCATGAGCTCCCCCTTCTGATTAGCATCCAGCTCTTTGTTGACATAAGTTGGTTTTAGCATTCCTCCATCTGTTGCCAAATCAACTTCTTCTAATTTGTTTTGCTGAGGTTTCGGCCTATCCCCAAATTATTCTGGAGCTGGTTCTACCTTCTGCTGCACAATTTCTCCTTCTTTATTACTGCTAGAGTGGGGGACACCTCCTGAGCCGTTAGGTTTGCACTCTCCCTTGGGCTCTTCCCCCTTACACCCTCACAAGCGAAACACCACCTTTTCGTCGGTTTAATAATCCTCTCCCATTTCGTTTTTTGGCCATCCTCTGATTGTGCTGTCCATTTGGTATTTATTATATTTCTGGCGTCTTCAAGGTATGCTGGCCTTTTCTTTTCTCCTTTTTCCTCCTATTCTAGGTCTACTACCACTGGCTTCTTGTTTTTAGAACATTTTCCTTGTTCCGAAGTTTTCTCCTTTTCTTTTTCTACAGGCACAAACTTATCTTCCTGTACCTCCTCCCAACTTGCTAGTCTTAGGGAACCAGGCCTTGCAATCTGGTTCTCTCCCTCTTCAGCGACATCGTCGAAGAAAGTCGCTTCGACGATGTATGCCTCCTCTGGTCCAAAGGGATTCCTTGTTCCTGGTACCTTCACTTCTTTCCCTTTCCATATAGCTTTCAGGCATTGATGAAAAACTAAGGGTCCACCCCATAGTCATTTTGCCAGGCCTTTCCTAGCAAGACATGATATGCTGCATCCACCTCGACAACATGGAACAGTATAGTCCTCTAATCTTTCCAACCTGCATGTCTACCTTGATGTGTCCAAGGGTTCTGGTACTTTGGTTGGCAAACCCTGTGATGTTTGTCTGTTCTTTCATAATTCTCTTCTCTGGCAGGCCTAACTGCTTAAACACAGTATAAGGCATAATGTTTATAGACGCTCCATTGTCGATGAACGCCTTCTGCACCTCTATTCTATTTATTATTGCCATCATATACAGCAGTCTGATGTGCGGGTATCTTATCTCTCTATCAGCTTTAGAGAAAGATATTTTACTTTCTTCCTCTTCCACTGCCTTCATAAATCCTTTGCTCACCGCCATGCAGGTTTCTTGTGTTTTGGCTGCTTTGACGATCGCCCTGGTTGTTTCTATCCTTGCTTCCTTGGCCAACCCTATCTGGTCAATTTTTTTTCTTCTGAATTTAGCTCTATTCATTAGTGCCGTCACCTGTAGGCCTGGATCAAAATCCATCATTTCTTCCATCCTTTTTGCATTCTCCATCATCTCCACTTCTGGTGCCTCACTATGAGTAATAATGTTGCACGTTTCTTTTCCCTTGTGATTAGGCAGTGGCTTGTCATGTACACTGCTTCCTTTTCCCATCTCGATTTTTCCTGCCGCTAACTTTTCATGATATATCCTTCGCAGACTATAACAATCCATAGTGGAATGTCTTGCGTATTAGTGGTATACACAAAAGTCCGGTTTTCTTTTCATTTCTTCTGTCATAACAAATCCAGACTTCGGAGGCCTCACCACTCCATGCTCTATCCATTGTTCATACAAGTCCCTAAAAGCCTTCTCACTGCATGTGATAGCCTCCGAAACTGGCATTCTGGTATACTTGTCCCCGTGCTTTCCTTTACTTCGTTTAAAATTTCTCTCATTCTTCTCCCTCTTGCCCCCTTGTGGTTTTAACTAATAGTCAGCCAAAGCCACAATTGCTGTTCTCTTATGTCTCCATGTAACCGTCGCATGACTGGTGTGCACTGTCACGATTCCTCCCAAGTCTTGTGCAAATGATGAGAGGGTCGCAAATAAATCATAGGCCTTTATAATGAGATGGGGCTTGAAGGAGTCTAAAGCACCATTGTTGCATATGCTGACCAAGTTCTTTTCCTCAATTGGCTCTGCACACTTCTGTGCTTGGGCCTTGAATATGTCAACATAATCTGACAGCTCCTCACTCAGTTTCTGCTTGAATCGCATTAACTCCACAATGGTTACTTGTTTCTGCACATAGAAAAATTTCTTAAAAAATTACAATTTTAAATCATCCCAATCAAGGACTGATCCCTTCTCCAAGTTGTAGTACCAACTGAAGGCACTATCTGTTAAAGTCTTATTGAATTCTCTCATCAACAGATTATGGTTATTCACCTCATCATAACTAGCCATGGAGACATTAACTCCATGAACCTGGCAATATGCTCTCTGGCATTCCCTTTCTCCCCGTTATACTTTGGGAACTGTGGTGGGTGCTTAATATACCCTGTCGGGTAAGGTTGTCTTCGAACGTGTGCCGGGTAGGGTGGAGTAAAGTCCAACTCTGAAGGTCGGGATGTCTGCTTGCGAAGTTGATTGATCACATCGATCATATCATCCTTCGTCACATATTGACTCGTGGTATGGACTCTTTGAGGGGTTGTGATATATTGATGCATTGGTGGCGTGTATAGTAAGGAAATTGGCTGGTGTACACTTGCATCCTGTACAATTTGTATCGGTTGTGCTTGTTGGCTTGTTCGTTGGATGTGGCTCGGGATGGTCGGTATCTATATTTATGAAATTGCTGGGAGAGTGGTCGGGATGATGTTGGGCTGAGGCTGACTTGCATCCAATCTAAGTTGTGGCACATCATCGCTGTTTTGGGGCTCCAAGTTGATGATTGTAATCGGCTGACTCCCCGTCGTTAGAGGCACAGTCTGATTCTCTTTGTTGTTGCTGTCTTCCACTCCTGCTCGTTCCTCTGTGAACTTCCTGGGAAAATAGCATTGAAATTGGGGATCTGCATCAACTGTTGGCGGAAATTCTCCATTTCTTCCTGCTTCCTCTGCATTTCTAGCATCATGGCCATCATCATCCCTTGGCCTTCTCGTGCCTCTTTTAATGCCTTGAGCATCTCTATCTACACAGTATTCACAGTTGTCTACTCTCCAGTTCCTTCCTCACTTTGCCTTCTCGTGCCTGTTTGTCTAGCATTGGTTTGTTATTGATTAGCCATTTGAGGTGATGTTGAACTTCCTTCCGATGCGTCTGCTATGATGGGTTGGTCGAAATCCAGGTTCGCGCCTTCGAAAACTTGGTTTGCTTGTCTTGGAACTGGATTTAGTGAAGTGATGCTTGTTGTCGGTGAAACTCTTCTTGTAGTTCTCCCACTTCGAGTTGTGGGCATACCCTTCACGAATTCTACACCTCCCCAGCAGAGTCGCCAAATTAATGTGGGCAAGGAAGTCGCGCTTTGCTAGGGTTAGAGTTTTCGTATTGACTGGAGAGGCGAGAAATCCACGAAGAATAAGGAATTGACTGATTAATTGAAGAGGGGAGAAGAACAGGTGGGCAATTACTCCAATGACACGTGGCAGAACTATCAGAATCCGAAAACCGGGTTAGGGTAGTAGGGATTCTAAAAGCCTTTTTGAGTCTTCGTGTTGGGAGAGAGTTCCAAGTGCTCAGAGCTTCCAAAAGTCTAAGTGTAATGTTCTGAGAGCGATCCCTTCTTCTTAGAATAGAAGGGCTATTTATAGAATTTTTTTTGGAAGTAGTCACATGTCAGACACATGTTTTAAGGAAAATTTTAGAAATACCCTTTAGTCATGTCTTTAAGGAGAAATTCCAGAAATACCCTTTAGTCATCAAAGTAATGCCCAAATTGCCCTGTCCTTCTAGCTGCCAATCCAATCCCTCAATCAATTCCCAAAATGGGTCGCATCCACGAGTCTTCTATCTTGGAACACGTGGAGGCTTCCCCGAGTTTAGCACATTTATTTTCGTCTTTTTCGGTATCCATTTAATTCAATTAGGTCACAATGCAAACTCTAATTTGTACTTGGGCTCACAATATTACAACATGTATGAAGAGAAAGTAAATTATAGCTAATTTAAATCCAAATTTTTTTTAAAATCATATTTAATTTGAAACCTTCTAAACACCAAACCAAATTACAAAATAAAGAAAAAATTGGCCTAATAAACCCCCTCAGATCTGCCGACTACTACAAAAATCGGTTTAATAGAAACTATTTCACTCTCATTTCCGTTAATATTTTGGATGAAAAATTATAAAATCACTAATTTGTAATATTTTTGGTACTTCGATAACGAGAATATAATAAAAAAAAAGTTTCAGTAACTAAAATGAAAATCAACCCCTTGTACAATGACCAAAACATCAATTAACCCGATCCACGTCACCTGTCATGTCATTAATACCTGTCAACTGTTAGTCTACTCAGCACTTCCCATCATTTTTTTGGACAGAATCATAAGTAATGACCATTTTGTAAATTTTTTCGAGTATAGTAATGTGTTTGTAACAAAAAAAGATTCGGTAATTACAATGAAAATCGACCCCTAGTACAGTGACCAAAAAGTCAACTAACCCGATAGATCTTTATATATGAAAACATCTTTTCAGATTCATGAATAATTTTGATATTCCTATATGCTTCTGTGGGGATTTTTATGCAGTCAGAAATAGCAAGAAAAATAAAGGTAGCTTATGCGAGGAGCAACATACATTTCAACGGTTTAATTAGGAAAGGTGTGGGGAAGGATTGGAGCCTGCTGAACATGTTTTTGTACAATTAATGTGTATGGGCATGGAAAGAATGGGCCAGTATATACAAGTGGTGTGGCGTATGGACATGGTAATGCCTACCTCAGTTATGTTGGTGCTAAATTGGGGGGTGGTAAATGTTTCGTCATTAACAGTGAATGGGCATTGAAAGAATGGGCCAGTATATACAAGTAGTGTGGCGTATGGACATGGTAATGCCTAGCTCAGTTATGTTGGTGCTAAATTGGGGGGGGGGGGGGGTAAATGTTAAGAGGTTTCGCCATTAACAGCCATCAATGACTTCCTGATCCATGGGTTTGCTTGCAAAAGTTGTGAGATTGTTCTCATACTTTGTAGACATGCAATAAGTGTACCCATTAACAGGTGATTCATCAATATTGCACTGCATTATACAATTAATATGGGTGGGTCAAATATGGCACATGCAGGGCCGGGCCTCATAAAGTATCTAAATACCATACCTAATTAACCAAAATCCAGTTCACTAACTAAAAAAACCTTTTAATTTCCTCACAAATCATTCCATATAATCTGATCCACAACCACTAATTAACAACTCATTTAAATTATATATATATATATATATATATATATATAGTAGTATAACCTAACTAACTTAACTCTAAGAAAGACCAAAATAACAATGAAAGATTAAAAAGGAAAATGATTAATGAAAGAAAGAAAAATGCAAAATGAGAGAGGAAAATGATTGATGAAAGAAAGGCCAGGAAAAGTGGGGGGTGAAGGCGCTGGTGCCAGGCTTGCGCTCCAATCCTCCACAAGGAATCATATCTTTGGCAAAAAGTAATGGTAATGGGGTTTGCTTAATACAATTAATGCCAACCGAATTGAATTAATATTTAATGTCACTTGATCGTTTCTTTATCACCTCAGTTCTTCATAGTTACTTCCTCGGTGTTTACATCATTTCAATTAATTTTCCAACCTCTTCTTCGTTTCTTCCGAGTCCAGCAGAGAGACTCTAAATCTTAGCAACAGTAGTGTTGATTAGTAGAGGTGGAGCTGGTTAATTATTCTGTTCTTAATTCAATAAAATGAAAATGAAAATGGGATTATACTTTCGATAGAAGTTGTGTTCTTTGCTGCAGTTATGGTTTTCTATGGGCTCCGAGCTATGGCAATCGGACCCAGTTTAATTAAGGTTGAAAGTGTTGTTGCTAAAGGAGCAGGTGACACTTGTATAAAACTACTGCCATAGCTCGGAGCCCATAGAAAACCATAACTGCAGCAAAGAACACAACTTCTATTGAAAGTAATTCCATTTTCATTTTCATTTTCTTGAATTAAGAACAGAATAATTAACCAGCTCCACCTCTACTAATCAACAGTATACACACGATATTTCAATTCGTATTCACTTTTATCATTCAGTTTTTTTAATCATCAAAACACTATTGCTTGCTTGCAATTGTGTTCATTTTCTAACTGTGAATTTGCAATTTCATTTGTGCAGTATGTCTAGACGGCAGTCCGCCAGCCTACCAACTTGACCGGGGAGAAAATGAAGGAGCCAACAGCTGGCTGATTACTTGGAGGTTTGTTTTATTATTGAGTGTTGTATATAATGACACAATGCCTTGAAGTTTAATATCATAATTTCATAATCATGTTCACTAATCAATTATTTTAAGAGGTAAATAATAAACAAAAATGAGACTTATTTTGTGAAACAGATGGAATATAACTAAAGTAATGAACTAGTGCTATTTTTATGGGCAGGACCTATTGTATAAATGTGTGTATATATATATATATGTATGTATGTATATTGTGGGTTTGTAATTTGTAAAGTCGTTGATTTGGGTGTTAGGGAGGATCCTGGTGCAACAAACCTCTGCCTTGCAACTACAGAATCAACCATTCCGATGGCTTGGGTTCATCAGCGAATATGGAACGGGCTGAAATCAGTGGAATACTGAGTAACAAGCTATAGTTTAACCCATGTGACAATTAACTCCCTACTCAATTTTTCTTTGATTCTCATTTTTTATTTGTAGTTCACATTCTTGCTCCTTTTTTCAGCATAATTATAATTAAACTAACTTGATTTCATTTAATTTGCAGACTTCTATAATTGGAACAGGGTGTATGTAAGATACTGCGATGGCTCTTCCTTCACCGGAGATAAACAAGAAAGGGATCCGGTTAGTTATTTTGTTTCGGTTGATAGTCCATAACTAAAGGTGACTATTGAGTGTGTAGTAGTTTACTCATTTTTAGTTATTTTCTTTTATAAAGGAAAATCAGTGACAGGCCATAATGGTGCATATGAGAAGTTTTCGACACACCATCATGGTGTGTATGAGAAGTTTCTGCATGCACTCTTTTGAAAGATTGAGATTTTTTAAAATCACATCCGCTAAATTTATAGTCTAACGGTACAAGATAAGTTGACTTTTAAATATATGTAATCTGCACTAATCTCTCTTTTTTTCAAATGTTTAAATGCCCATGAATCAGAAATACGGACTTTACTACTGAGGCGGTAGAATATTTTATGCTATTTTGGATGAGCTTCTAAAACTGGGAATGAATAATGCATCTAGTGTATGCTCCCTTTTCATCCCTTAATTTTGATTGTTTCTTGTTTAATTTCTCTTTAATCTCCTTATGCCTAACATTAATACTCTGTATGGATTGGTAGGCCATTCTTTCGGGGTGTTCTGCAGGGATCAGCTAAGCATTTACCTCCATCGTGCACATTAAAGATGAACGCCACCTTGGTAATCATTATATTGGTTGAATAAATTTTGTCTGACATCTTAGTACTATATATATATATATATTATGCTGTTTAACTTTTAATATATCACCCTATGCTTCTTGATGAATTATGTCATGGCATGTTAATATTTATTATATTTTACTCATACTTTAATTATCTTAATTACTTGCAGTGCTTCTTCCCTCAGTATGTTGTGGCAGATATTAGTACCCCAATATTTTTATTAAATTCTGCCTTTGATTCTTGGCAGGTTAGTATTAATTCATTTTTGTTTTTTTTTGATATGCAAAAATAAATTTTATGGAAAAATGATAAATTACAAAAATGGTGATTCCAAAAGATTTTTAAAAAGTCACAATCTAACTACAAGATAGACAAAAAGATAATTTAACACCAATTAGAGAGTAATTAGGGTTCAATAAATTAATGAAGCAAGAACTTCTGATGATTATATTTTATGTTTGCTTGATGATTATATTTTTGTCTAATTCTTTTATTTTAATTATCTTTTTTTCAGATAGGAAACATTTTGGTACCCAAAGAAATCTCCGACGCAGATAATTCCTGGCGAATTTGCAAATATGATATACAAAATTGCACAGCTGATAAAGCTGAAAAATGGGAATGTAAGTTTTTAAAATCATGTCCTTCCACTAGATTATTTAGAAGCACTAGCTATTGAAAATTAGTTTTGGGTTAATTAATTTCAGATTTTAGATTAGAATATTTGCAAGCACTGACCAAGCTGGGTAATTCCTCGACAAGAGGATTATTTATCAACTCCTGCCATACACATTGTCAGTCTCAGTTCCAGCGTAAATGGCTTGGTGATCCAGATTCTATGTTGGATAACAAGGTAAGATTAGTGACTCTTTCAACTTTTTATTGATTTATTTGATGTTGCACTTTTTCCACACAACTACTTAACCCTACAAGTGGCTACAACTCCTACTATAAATTGCATTCATATATATATATATATATATGGGAAAAATGTATATAGCGACGGTTTTTTTGGGTTATAGCGACGGATCATCCGAAAAACCGTCGCTATAGCTCAAAAAAACCGTCGCTATAGCCTACTGTGCACTACACAGTTGTGTACCTACATATAGCCCTATATATAAATATATTATTATGGAACAAAAATAATCCTTATGGGACTTCCATTTTAATTTTAATTTTAATTTTATTTTATTTTATTATGTTTTATTTTTTGTGAAACGAGAGTATCATTTCTGTTCAGTTAATTACCTGATGTTGACTTTTTTTTCAGACTGATTAAGTTGTTGTTTTAAGAATGTGTTTTTTATTTTGGAACAGAGAGAGTATGAGCAGGAGTTGACGAACATATATAATCATCACAACACTTGTTAATGTATCAAACTAATGTCCACATTGTTTCAAAATTGTGATGAGCAGACCATTGCAGATGCTGTGGGTGAATGGTTTTTTGATAGAAGACCAATCCAAGTCATTGACTACGTGCATGACTCTCCCCAACAATGTGTAGTTGATTATACGGAGCCATATGCCTGCAACAACTATACCTGGGGGAATAGTTATTTGTGTAATAGTAGTTTAAACTAATGGTAAAAAATTGAAAATGGGACAAAACGTTGGATTGATACCTTCAATTTGTGTAATACCTTCCACTAGATTATTTACAAGAACTAGCTAGCTATTGAAAATTAGTTTTGGGTTAATTAATTTCAGATTTTAGACTAGAATATAATCGACCTTGGTAACTCATCCTCCACAGGATTATTCATCAACTCCTGCCATACCCATTGCCAATCTCAGTTCCAGAGTAAATGGTTTGGGGATCCTCATTCTATGCTGGATGACAAGGCAAGGGGCTCTTTCAGCTTATTATTATTATTATTATTATTATTATTATTATTATTATTTTTATATAATTTTTTAATGCACGGAGCTAAAATGAATATAATAAAAAGACTTCACCACTCAACTAGATTCTACAACATCGTTCGGTCTTGCATAACCCTCACAACTACAAGGTAAATTGCATTCATAGTTCCTGCACTGAGGGGAAATATTTATGACCATATGAAAAATTAATTTAAAGCAGAATTAGTTTGCAAATTTTACTTGAACACGTGCCAATAAATTAAAGAATAAAATTTTAATTGCCTTTTTGTTTATCTACTTGTGACGTTTTGATTCACTCAAGGTATAATTAGTATTGAAACATTTTTTGTGTCAGTTTTTCGCTACTCATTATACCTTAAAATATACTCCCTCCGTCCCGCAAAATAAGATTGGTTCAGTTTAAATTTAAAAGTCAAATCGGCCAATTTTTTAGAATCAAAATTTATCTATTTTTCTTTTAAATGCAGGTAATGAAATTATAATCATAGGAAATTACATTAAATTTACTACAACATCTAATTTCTTAGAAGTTAAAAAATATAACTAAATTTGTTTAATTATCAATTCTAAAATTGATCTATTTGAATAGAAAAATCAGACTAGGTCAATTTTTGTGGGATGGAGAGAGTACAATTTAACATTAAGGATTATATCTTGAAAGGAGAGGTTTGCTGACACATGGGCAGACTACTTACAATCTGTTAAATTTCTTGGAAGACGATTTTTGCCAAATAGTTTGATGGACAAGTAAACGGTGTATAGTATCAGATTGTATCGTACACATCTACTCCTTTCTCTTCTCTCTCTATCAGTAAAAACCTAGTTTTTATCTCGCATAGGCAGATTAGCATTTGATAGGGACGTCACATTTTGCTTGTTCATGAGTTTATTGAGGGATAGAAAAGAAAATGATAAAAAATTTGGCCACTTTGTTTTTTTTTTGTTTTTTTGTTTTTGTTGAAATTAAAGTATATGTTTTCCCACTAGATCTGTCCCAACTCAATTATATATACTAGCACCAGTGATACATGTGTTGTGTGTAAACTGTGTGGGGGTAAAATAATTTTTTTATAAAATTTTAAGAACTAAATAAAAACATATAAAAAATTAATATAAAAAAGAAATGATAGAAATTATCTTAAAAGGTGAAGGGTATTTTAGGAAGCTAAAAGGATAAAATAAAAATTACCTTAAAAGTTGAAGGCATTTAAGGAAGCCAAAAAGACTTCAAAACTTTTGCTAACACCAAGCCGATCTCCTCCCTCTCTATATATACTAGCATCCGGTGGCACAAGATTTGCATGTGTAAATTATGTGGAGTGAAATAAATTTTTATAAAATTTGAAAGGCTAAATAGAAAGATAAAAAAAATAATACTCCTTCCGTCCCAGGATAAAAATCTTAATTGACGTTTTGCGCATATTAAAAAGGAGGATAAAATGACAAAATTGTACATATTTAAAATCTCATTTAATTGCATAGTTTTCTGTACATGACTAGTAATACTCCACAAATATGCATAGAGAATAGAAGTAGGGGTGTAAATGAACCGAGTCGAGCCGAATATTGAGTTGTTCAGATGTGGTTCATAAAATTTATCAATTCTGAAATAAAGTTTGATTGAGGCTCGCTTAGGTACCGAGTCGAGCACGATCTCGAATCGAGTCTGAGTAGTTTGAACTTTTCTAGCGAATATGATTCTAGTATCAATAAAAAATTACAATTTAAAAAAGTTCAAGTAATTGATCAAACTTTAAAATATGCTCATATT
The DNA here is from genome assembly GCA_034770075.1 of Aralia elata. Taxonomy (NCBI): domain Eukaryota; kingdom Viridiplantae; phylum Streptophyta; class Magnoliopsida; order Apiales; family Araliaceae; genus Aralia; species Aralia elata. Next base: position 72,540,922 of record CM068387.1, on the reverse strand, counting down.
TGAATCGATTATATTTCGAGTCGAACGAATATGAATCCGGTTTTATGTATTATATATATAGTTATGTAGATTAATTAGTACATGCATCACATGCAAGTACAATGGCAAAATTGTACACAAATGGAGCAACAATTAAATAAAAGGTTGCTAAAGTAATTATGCTTTTAGTCTATCATTTAGTGATCGTTCTTTCATCTGCTTAAGAAGTGATTATTTGAGAAATTTATTTGTTTATAATTAATTATTTGAAGCGCACTTTATTTAGCTTACAAATAAAATATTTGGAGCTTAAACAAAATGCATTAATCTACCTTGAAGTGCAATTCTAGCCTCAAAAATATTTTTAAAGTTGTAGGGGTAAAAGAGTAAAATAAAAAAAAGGAAGGAAAAAGTGTGACACAAATACACCAAGTTTGTTAAAGAAACCTCATGGAAGCTTTATAATATAGATAGATAAAGGTTAATATAACACAATCACCAAGTTTATCGTTTTGTGGAGACTAATTTAATACCCGACTTTATATCGCCTTAAATTTTGTACTGTTCTTTACGTGGATTAGAGGAGCAGTAGTTATGAAGTTCCATGATGCCAACTTTAACTTCATTACTAACTAGACATTGACAATATTGTGGCTGGTTCGTAGCTCATGATATTATGGCCATTCCTTGCTGCACATGTGACATGTAGAGCTATCAACTCCCCTAGGAGATTTCGTCAATAAATATTCATCAATAAATATTATAGGCAGAATCTGAACAAAAGATTGAGGTATAGATATTTTGGACAACATTCCGAGAAGGTAGAAGCACTGCAAGATAATTAAGTATTGTTGTTATCATGTTATGATTCAAAGAGTATAAAAATTTATGAGAGTATCAATGACAATACATGACATGTGCCAACATTTATCAGAAATTTAAATTTGTTTGAACATTTAAAAACATTCAAAGACAATTACCTCTCCCTGTATTTTACAAAAGGGTCATGTTTGTTATATTTGTTGTTTCACAATAAAATTATATTCTTATAGGCTAATAGTATTTTAGTGGCACAAAAATTTATCCATTTTATAATTGAGCATGTAATGTATCACTTCCCCATTTGGATCCCTAAATGCTTACTGCTTGTTAAATAAGCACGATAGACTCAAATTAGTAATATGATCGTTTTTTTTATTCAAAAATAACGACATGGCACAACTCTTTTTCCCAAAAAAATTTGACCGAAATATTGGATTTGAGTATGTATTTATAATGTAACAGTACTTGGGGGTCCATATTGGTAGAATTGGCTCAATAATAAAAGGATGAAATTTTGATGGACTAAAGTGCTATTAACCTTATTCTTATTAATAGTAATATAAATGTAGACACCCAAATTTTGCGTTCCCTATGCTAACCGTGACAGGAGGGCAAAATCGTCAATTGAACCGGCCTGCGGGAGCGAAGGATGGGCACAAATGCGAACACTCGACGCCACCGCAACGATTTGCAGTCAAAACCGACGTGACAACAAGGCCATCCGAAATGAGTATTCCCGAATAATGTGTCACGTCTCACAGTAATTCCCGGACTGCAAAATACAAACCTTTCGGCGAAAATTGACAACACGACGCGAGAATCGAGGTGCGGTGCGGAAACCGAGGAGAATTAAATAACTAAAGTGCATGGCGGGCTGAGTGGATGGCGGGCTAAGGCCAGCCGCAGATCAATCTGCAGCTGGGCTTAGCCAGCCTACTTCAGCGCTTCCTTCATTCATTCAGCAAGAGACAGAGGCAGAGAGTTGGCAGATCGGAGAGAGGAGAAAAACAATAGCAGCAAAGCTCGGGAATTGAGGGAAAATAGCATAGATTTGCAACAAAATAGGAGAAAAAGGAGAAAAAAAAGAGAGGAATAATTTCTTTTGATTTAATTGTATTACATACACTTCTTCTCTATTCAAATACACAAGTTTACATCCACTTTGATCTCATTTGCAAGGTGAAAATCTCCTTATGTTTGCAATTTCTATCATATCATTTGGTTAAATTAGATGTAATTTTCATGTATATTGTTGAACAATCATGGATTAGGGATTATTAGTGAGGGTTCCATCGGAACAAAATTCTTCCTAATAACCCGATGATATCCAATTGTTGAAATTTCTAGCTTGTTTATGGTGATTTATTGGGCGTAATTTATTTAGATTATCATTTTCGGATATCATGGTGTATTAGGCAAATCCGTGTTGGTTTGTTTTGTAGTATTCATTTTGTGGGCATGTAGCAATCTTGGGTGTGAGCCTAGGAACGCGACCCCGTGGTCCAAATCCGATGATGGACGTTTTTGATGTGTAATAGATTCAAGGTGCTCGTTTTTTTTGTAACATGTAATCGTCGGGCCTTAAAACGACGCCAAGGCGAGAATCGGGTTTAAGGCCCCGTAGTAGTGAAATATGTGATTGTTGCCGTTCGGGGGTATTTTGATGGCTTACATGCCCGTGAATAGCCCCCTACGCGTTTTGATGTTTAACTTGATTTGTAACACCAAACAAAAGATTTCAAAACCAAAACAATAAAGATTTTTCTAAAAACAATCAAAGTAGGATATTAGCATCACGAGGCTAAGAATTGGAAATGCTAATGAAAGTCGATTCCTATTTTACGAGAAAGCTAAAGAGAAGTTGTTTCCAAATGTCACGAAAAATGGTTTTATAAAAAGAAATAAACGTTTTACTAAACCTTGATACATAGGGTGAAAGAGATCCTAGAAATTGCCCATCATTTATGAAAGCAACGTATAAATCTCGATTCCTATTTTGGTTAAGGTTTAACAAATTCCTGTTTTGCCAAAATAACACTTAATGAAAAAATCTCATAGCTTTTGCCAATTAAAATCAAACCTTTCTCATAAAGAAATAAAGCTTTCTCGTATAGGCCAAAAGACATTCTAAAGCACTCTCAAAATAAAACACGTCTCTTTCATAAAACACCAAAAAGAATTCCTTTTTATACAAAACTCACCACAACATTCATTAGGCACACACACACGCACACATACACATTTCATAGGATAGGAAAGTATCAAGGTTGCGGTAACCGTGTTTCACGGAAGTCGGGGGGTGCCTAACACCTTCCCCTCGCTTAAGCAAGCCCCCGAACTCTATGAATCTCGGTTTGCAGACCAATTAATTCGGAGTCACATATGAGCCAGCGATTTATAAAAAATGAAAACTCGGATGAGTTGGTACATCCATTTCAAATATACCAACTAGCGACTCTGGTTAATTGGCTCATCATAAAAACGATATTTCAAAACCCCGCCGACATCAATGCTGACCTTTTCCAAAGAATCATTCAATCAAAAGGCTAAAATCGGAAAGGACAAAAAACCGGCGTCAACAGCTGGCGACTCTGCTGGGGACGTTAGAGGGCTTAAGCCGCTTTCGAATCTTGATGCTATCCTATCCTTTAAAATTCATAAATGTGTATGTACGTGCGATTTTTGTTTATTTATTATTGTGTGAATGTGTGTTTTGTCCAATAAATGAAGATTTGAATGGAATGGCTTTACTTTAAAGAAATCATTTGCATACGGTGAGGACGATGAATGTGAATGTATGTTGAGAGAGTACTTCCTCCTGAGGCGAACCTGTCGGTTGCTTATTACTGGACTCGAAGGGGCTGCTCCCCGGAGATGGCTCAGGAAACGCACCACCCAAATCCGCTCCAATCGAAAGGACTCAGATGAGTAGATTACGAAGATTTGGGGACCTTCATGCCGAAAAGCCCGTGAGAGTAACCCTAGGATAGGTCAGCCTCAGATTAACCCAACGCAGGAAAAGTCTCTTCATGCCCTTTTACGTTCACGCGTATAAATGTCATGACCCCATTCATATATGCTTCCCTTTCTGTCAAAAGAAATTACTAACCTCTATGTTTTGCAGGGAACGGCTGGGGAAGCATAATAAAGTCATGTTTAGCATTTGTTATTTCATTAAAGGACTACTAACTTTCTGTTTTACAGGGAAAGATTAAAAAACCCAAAAATACAAAAGTTACAACTTTAGCATGCATCCACTTTTTTATTTTCCCAGGACTAAACTTCGAACCATTGTCTCTGTAGGATTGCTCCTCAAACCCGTTCGCAGTCTAAAAGAGCCAAAGACTCTACATCTGAAATGGCTGATCTCTCACCTACTAATCCTAGTTCCATATCTAGGGAGGAATTTGATGACTTTAAAAAACAGATGTTGGAAATGGCCATAATGTTGAAGGAACAATTGCTACCTAGACAGGATCCACCTAAAGAGGATCCACCCCAACCTAAGGGCGAGCCAGTCGTCCCAAAGGCCATTCCCGTACCTAACAAGACAGTGATTACTATCCCGGAAGAGGGAGATACGGATGACCTGCGAAAGAAAATGAAACAAATGGAGGAAACTATCCAATCTATGAAGGGCATAGGGTCCCTAGGCAGGGTTAATTATTCAGATTTATGTGTTTTCCCCGGAACCAGATATCCGGAGAAATTTAAAATCCCCGAATTTGAGAAATACAATGGGAAGGGGGATCCTTACACACATCTGAAAATCTACATTGGGGAGCTGAGATCTTATGCAGAAGACGAAGGTCTAAGGATGCAACTTTTCCAAAAGAGTTTGACGGGAGAGGCGAGAATCTGGTATGCCCGTCTTGACAATGCCTGGATCCATAATTGGGAAGAGTTGGCCCACACCTTCTTAACACAGTACAACTTCCAGGCCCAAATGGCCCCTGATAGATACCAAATGACAAAAGTTAAGAAGCAACCCAGGGAATCCTTCAGGGATTATGCACAACGATGGAGGGGTATGGCCGCACAGGTGAACCCCCCAATGAGTGAATCGAAAATGGTAATGGCCTTCGTAGATATTCAAGAGGCCCCTTATTATGAACGGGTTATATCAGGGATTGGTAGGCCTTTTGTCGAGATGATTAAACACGGAGAAATGGTGGATATGGGTTTGAAGTCTGGTAAGATTCGGGATTTCACGGCTTTGGAAACGGCTGCAGAACAAATACAGAGTGAAAATTATGGCAGCACTTCCCGTAGGGTGCAAAAGAAAAGGAGGAGGATGTTTCCCTCATCCTTCAGGGGTCATCTAGAAAGACAGAAAACAATCCTCCAGTACAGGTGCAGAGGGTGGGACCATCCCGACAGCCTAACTTCACTGATCAAAGGGCGGAAGGGCGAAGAAGATTCGAGGCCTCACAAAATCGAGTATTCACCCCACTCGGGGATCCTCTTGAGCGGATTCTAGCGGTATTGATAGCTCAAAAGAAGATAGTCGATTTGGCACCCCCAAGTGACCCGAAGGGAAGAAGGTTTGACCCAAGCAAGCGATGCGCATACCACTCAGGTTCCCCTGGTCATGATACGCAGGACTGTTGGACGTTGAAGCACAGAATCCAGAACTTGATTGATAGTGGGGAAATTGTGGTGGAACAGCCAGACTCCCCAAATGTTAAGGTCAATCCCCTGCCAAGGCATGATGGAGGGGGGTCAATGTGGCAGAGGCCAGTGAAGCCGAGGGCCCGTCAAGGCTGAATTATGTGAAGAAAATTGATGAAATGATCAACATGATAAGTAATCACGGGAGTGCACGGGGAGCGCCCATTAGGTTGATTGGTGTAAGTGGAAATACCACGGAGGGACCTGTCAAGTTGGCGGCTCCGAAACCCCTCATCCTTGCAGCGAGACCACAAATCTCTGTCAGCAGTCTAAAGACGGCACCATGGAATTATGGGGGGGTGTCAGAGGAAGCGGCCAGTTGTGCTTCTGTGACAACAAGGGGGAATCCTTTGTATCTTCCTGGACGGATCCTTGAGAACAAAACGAAGAAAAATGGAGAGATCTCCGAGGAAAAAGCCATAGAATTCTTGAAGAGGATGGATCATCCAGAAATAAGAGGGATCTAGATATTAAGCGAGGAGTCGACCCTGACATCAATCATGGACTTGGTGTTATCGTCCAATGATCACTGCAAAACCCTGGCGAAAGTCCTGGAGGAGGCATACGTTCCCAAAGAAATTAGCATGGAAGGTTTCGGCTATCTAGTGGACCACCTATTAGAGAGTGATGTAATATCATTTACAGATGACGATATCCCCAAGGAGGGAAGGGGGCATCGAAAACCGCTACATATTGCGGTAATCTCCTCAGGTTATATCATGAATGGGGTGCTGATTGATGGGGGATCAGCGTTGAATATCTGTCCCCTCAGTACATTGCAGAAGATGGGCATCAATCCCAAGCGCCTAAGGGCCAGTCATGTAGTGGTACGAGCCTTCGATGGTTCCCGGAGGGATACAATTGGAGAGATAGAATTGCCGGTGGAAATCGGACCTTGTACTTTTGATATCTCTTTCCAAGTCCTAGACATTGCAGCCAGTTATAACCTGTTATTGGGGAGGCCGTGGATACACATGGCCGGGGCAGTTCCTTCCACGCTACACCAGCAAATCAAACTTATCATCGACGGAAATCTGGTGACGATCTCGGCGGAGTGTGATGACCCTTCTCCTTCCAAGAATGGCCTGTCGGTGATTAATGTGGACGAGTCGGCGGCTCCTGCCAGTTTTCAGGCGCTGGAAATCGGCACCCCCCACTACAGATGCCTGGGAGCCCCAGCCGTGAAACCTAAGGTCTCTCCAGAACTTACCTTTGTTGCAAAGGAAATGATGAAAATGAAATTCCAGCTTGGACAGGGGTTAGGAAAGAGTAGCCAAGGAATCACCGAGCCCATTCAACTACCCCATCAGATAGGTAAAGCAGGGTTGGGATATCATGAAGGCATAGCACGGAGACACCGTCAGGGCGTGGCCCCGATTCGACTGGCTGGCAGCCCAGTGACCAAGGTCAACCATGAACAAGGGACTAGCGAGCCTGTGATTGTGACAGGGGATGGAGAATTGACCCCCACAAGTGAGAAGTCGACCAAGAGGGAAAGTTTCCTACAAGAGGTCGCGCAGAAGTTCGAAGCCAGGTGCTATATCAGCGGACAGTTAACAAGCAATGAGGAGGGGACGGATATTGTCACGCCACCGGGAGCCCAACAAAGTGTACCTGTCATCGATTGGGCAGGGCTAATTATTCCTGAAGAAGGTAGGAAGAAGGACTCAGGCGATGTGGCCGTAGTCATCGGGGAAGTGTCCGATGTGAAGCCACCTTTTATCCAGCGCATTTCATCTGACCTGACCGTCGACAATTGGACCATGAAACCAGTGATATCCAAACAAGGGTAAAACCCGACATCAGGGTGGTAGACCCTAGAGGATGGGAGGATGAAGAAGTTTATTTTTTTTGTTGTTGTTTCGTATTTTGCATAATTATGTCGTTTCATCATGTTATTTAAAAATGTGATCGTTGTGGAAAATAACTTATATATGACAAGTATTTTGTTTCATGTCAGGTGTACCAATTTGAGTAATCCTTGCCTAACAAACGGTCTTTCAAATTTGAATGATGATTATGATTTTGACATTGAGCTGGATTTCGATTTGATGGGCATTGAGCAAGATGAGACAGATTACGACGACACGCCTGATGAGATCAAAGGATGGGTCGAGGATAAACCCAAACCCAACTTGGACCAAACCGTCACTATAGATATCGGAACCCCGGACAAGCCAAAAGAACTCAAGATAGGGACGGACCTTACCCCTAGCCAGAAAACAGAAATGACTGAGTTGCTAAGCCAATATGAGGATGTCTTTGCCTGGTCTTATGAGGATATGATCGGATTATCCACCGACATTGTGGTGCACCGGTTGCCCATCAAGGAGGGTTTCAGACCTGTCAAGCAGAAGCTAAGAAAGTTGAAACCGGAGTGGAGCTTAAAAGTGAAGGAAGAGATCATCAAACAGTTCAGGGCCGGAATCATTATGGTATCCACTTACCCAGAATGGCTGTCCAATGTAGTCCCAGTGGCTAAACCTGGAGGGAAGGTGAGGGTATGTGTAGACTACAGAGATCTAAACAAGGCCAGTCTCAAGGATAACTTCCCGGTGCCTTTCATACACATCCTGGTGGATAACACAGCCCAGTACGAGATGTACTCTTTTGTGGATTGCTTTGCGGGGTATCATCAGATAATGATGGCGGAGGAAGATCGGGAAAAGACCACGTTCATCACCCCTTGGGGCACCTTCTGCTATAGACGATTGGCTTTTGGTCTCACAAACGCGGGGGCTACTTATCAGAGAGCCATGATGGCCCTGTTCCACGACATGATGCATAAGGAGATAGAGGTCTACGTGGATGACATTATCGTGAAGTCAAGGGTAGAATCTGACCATATAACCCATCTTAAAAAGCTATTCGATCAGCTCAGAAAGTATAATTTGAAGCTCAATTCAGCAAAATGTGCTTTCGGAGTGCAGTCGGGTAAGCTCTTGGGATTCCTGGTTAGTGATCGAGACATTGAGTTGGATCCAGCAAAGATTAAGGCCATTGTGGATATGCCGGCACCTCACACAGAGAAGGAGATAAGGGGATTCCTGGGAAGAATAAACTTCATTAGCCGCTTCATATCCCACTTAACAACTACATGCGAGCCGATTTTCAAACTACTAAGGAAGGATGCTTCCCAAGAGTGGAATGAACAATGTCAGAAGGCCTTTCAGACCATTAAAAAGCAGCTGACAGAGGCACCAGTGCTGGTACCCCCGAAGGATGGGATCCCTCTGTTTATGTATATATCGGTCAATGCCATTGCAATGGGATGTATGTTGGGACAGAAGAATGAGGCAGGTAAAGAGCAGGCCATCTATTACCTCAGCAAGGGATTTAGCCAATGTGAACAGAATTACACTCCCATTGAGAAGACCTGTTGTGCTCTGGCCTGGGCTGCAGGGAGATTACAACACTACCTTCATGGGCATACTACGCACCTGATATCGAGGATGGATCCCCTGAAATATATTTTTGAAAGGCCCATGCTGAACTGTCGACTGTCAAGATGGCAGTTAATCTTACAACAGTTCGACATGGTATACGTAACTCAGAAAGCCATGAAAGGGCAGGGAATTACAGATCAGTTGGCGGAAACCCCGTCAGGAGGGATGGAGCCGTTAGAAACTCCTCTGCCGGGTGAGGATATATTTTGGGTATCACAAACGAAATGTGATGACGAGGGGCAGTTCTGGAAGCTGTATTTTGATGGTGCCATGAATGCTGAAGGAGCAGGAGCCGGAGCCGTCCTGGTCTCTATCACCGGAGAGCAATACCCTGTAGCCACTAAATTACAGTTCAGCAATTCGAACAACACAGCTGAATACGAGGGATATATATTGGGACTCCGTTTTGCCCGCGATAGGGGAGTAAAGAGACTGGCGGTGTTTGGGGATTCAGAACTGGTAATTAGACAGGCGATCGGGGTGTACAACACAAAAGAGCTCCGGTTACTTCCATACCATCATTGTGTTATCCAATTGATGAAAGAGTTCGAAGATATCGCTTTCCGACATATTCCCCGGGGACGAAATGATTTTGCCGATGCATTGGCAACTCTGGCTTCCTTATTCCATATAATCAAAAGAAAAGATGTTCCACAGATTGAGATAGCAGTACAGAATACCCCGACATACGAGGAGCATGTTGCAGTATTATCAGACGAAGTGGTTCTGCCAAAGCAGCCTTGGTATCACGACATAAGGGAGTACCTGAGGGACATGTCCGTTCCCGACCAGGCAAGCCGAACGGAGAGAATGAGAATTCAAAAGATGGCAATGAAGTTTTACCTGAGTGGGGATTCACTCTACAAGAGGGATGCTGGGTTGGGACTATTGCAATGCGTAGATGAAACAAAGGCCCAAAGGATTATGAGCGAAATACATGGTGGAGTGTGTGGCCCACGCATGAGTGGACCGATGCTAGCCAAAAAGATCTTGAGAACGGGGCATTATTGGTTAACACTGAAAGCCGACTGTGACGATCATGTCAAACGATGTTACCAATGCCAGGCGCGCGGTAATGTGATCCATACGCCTCCCAATGAACTGCACTGTATGACCTCCCCATGGCCATTTTCAATGTGGGGAATGGATGTAATCGGACCGATAGAGCTCAAAGCAAGCAACGGACACCGATTCATTTTCGTCATGATCGATTACTTCACCAAATGGGTAGAAGCAGCTTCTTTCCCCAAAGTAACCCAGGAGGTCATCATCGGTTTCATCAGGAATAATGTCATTTGTCGATACGGGCAACCTGAGGTTTTGGTCTCCGACAATGCCAAGAATTTGAACAACGCCCTCATGAAGGGATTGTGCGACCAGTTTAAGATCAAACACCTCAATTCTGTCATTTACCGTCCTAAGATGAATGGGGGCAGTGGAGGCTGCAAACAAGAACATCAAGAAGATCATGGTGAAAATGTCTGCTAATCATCGGGGATGGCCAGATTTGCTACCCCTCACCCTGCTAGCATACCGAACGTCAACGCGTACTTCTACAGGGGCAACCCCTTACGCTTTGGTGTATGGAATGGAGGTCGTTCTGCCAATTGAGGTTGAAATGGCGTCCCTCAGAATAGTGATCGATGCTCAGATAAGCGAGGAGGATTGGATGTAAAGTCGATACGACCAATTGGCCCTAATTGATGAAAGGAGGGTGGCTGCTGTTTGGCACAGTCAGTTATATCAACAAAGGATCTCTCGATCATACGACAAAAGGATAAGACCTCGGAAGTTCAAGGAAAATGATTTGGTGCTAAAAAGAGTCATGCCTTGTCAAGACGAAGCCAAGGGGAAGTTCGCCCCGAACTGGGAAGGACCATTTGTGATTAAGAAAGTGTTATCCGGAGGAGCCCTCATGTTGCAAGAAATGGATGGTGAGGTATTTCCACAACCCCTCAATTCCGACTCGGTGAAGCGGTTCTACGCTTGAATCATCGATTCTTCCTTTTCTTTGAGGAACGAACTACGTAGGACCTGATCTCCCAACTTGTGGGGGTACATAGGCAGCTATCATGGCACGGTCCGATCCATTAAAAAATAATCCTTTCCCTAAATAAAACCAATTTCTAACAGCCAGATAAACCTTCCTACACCCTCAAAACCTTCCCGAAACCAGCCGACAAATCAGCTTCATCCCAGATGGCATAACCCTGATCTAACCAAAACAGTTGGCCAAAGATCTAAGACCCAATCCGATGAAATCGACAGAGGTACGGCAATATCTGTCAGATCTCCATCAAGACTTGAGAAGAGAAAGAAAGCAAAATGTCAAAATCGTGGTCAACTGGATAAAATGAGGATCCAATGAAAGGCGACGATACGACGAAAAGGGAAAATGACTAAATTTAAATGCATGTCTGTATATATAAGTCATTTTATTACAAGATTCTCTCTTTCGATAACCGATGAAACTAACATAGTCTATGCAGGAAATAAAATAATCTACAAATCTGAAACTAGCTGAAGCAGGATGGATAAAGTGGTGGATAGATCTGAAGCATCAACATCCCCTGCAATCTGCTGCCCCATCATGTCGATACGGTCTAATAAAGCAGTGGCTCGGCTGACACTCCCAGAATGAGCATCTATAACTGCCCTGGTCTGAAATACAATGGCGTCTCTGTCAGCAATGGCAGCGTCTCTAGCCAGAATGGCATCATCTCTCTCAACAAGAGCGGCATCCCTCTCAGCTTCAATAGTAATCAAGGCCAGGCGGAGTCGGGTATCCTCGGTAACCCGACTAGGGGCAGAATCAGCTGAGATGGAATGATCTGTGGTATCATCTGGGAAAATCACTCCAGAGTCATCAAAGGCACCAGTCTGACTCAAACCAAACGGATCCGAGTCTCCGCGCAACCACTGCACGTAAGCGAATATCTGGATGTGGCAACTCTCACTATATTCGGCAAAGATCTTGCGAGACCAAAGATCGTATACCCGCAGTAGATCCCTCTCTGTCTGGGATGATATAAGGAATCGGTAGGCGGCTGCACCCGTGAAAGGGTGAAAATCCTGTGTCTGATCAAACTGCCCTGTAACTGCCAAAGGATGATAAGTCGTCACGCCTCTCAAGCCAGCAATAGGGATGAAATCTAGGTTGGGCACGTGAGTCAAGAAGCTCATAAAGGAGCAATAACCCGAATAGACCAGGAGATAAAAAGGATCCTCAATGACCGATAAAAATGATATCCAGGAGGCCGCATCAGTACAGCTCACAGGACGAAACGAAAACTGCGTGGCTATGTCATGACTGAAGCAAAAACTCTTGGCGACGGAAATGGCCGATGGGACTGAGATGACTCATGAACCACACATACAATAAAGTCGAGCTCCCTCTGAATACCCTGCCTCGGAAAGACTGACAGTATGAAGCTGACATGTAGGTATCTGCCAATATCATGGGAAGAACGGTGTGATCCTCCTGAAGGGCTCTAACGGCCGCGACAACACACATATCCAACTGATCGGGTCCGACTGGCAAATACAGAACTGAAATGACACATGCCATCATGACGTCTACTCTCAAAGCGCCCCAGCGCTCCTCGGACACGGAAAAATCACCAAAGAAAAGACGAAAACTGTCGGGTGAGCCGAATCGGTCAATCAAGAACTGAAGGGGAACCAGATGGTCTGATGTGATCACCGATGACAAAACTGTCCTCCGCAAACCGGTGAAAGTCAAGAACTGACGGCGCATGGAACCAGCTGTGACCCTAGCACAAGGTCTATCCAAAGGCAAGCCGGTAAAGCGAGCATACTCCTCGAGAGTGGGGGTCAGCTCTACTGTCCCTAATCTGAACGCCTGACGGGCAGGGGCCCAATAGCTCAGAACACCCTCCACAAAGCCCTCTGACACCTGAAAGGATAATAAGGACCAAGAATGTCCCAAAAGACCATCTGCGACAACCCTATCGGCCGGCGATAAACTGTCCAGCCAGCGGAGGAGACTGCCGACCAACCCTGTGGGAGGAATGGGATCCAAACGTACCACGACATCTGAGGATGACATCTGTGAAAAATAGTATCAAAAGGACTGTACAGGGGTCATTCTCTATCCATGAATAAAAGCATGCATCGTAAAGATAATAATAAAACAAGCGAATTTCATAAAGATAAAAAAAACTGTGCATAAATGAATAAAAGAGTTCAATACATAGTGCATGAAATGGAAAAAGAAGTCTAAACAGGTGCAGGCACAAAAGCCATATCCTAGCCTAATCTAGTCAAAAGTAATGTCATCTGTGAAATTCGGATCCCTAAACTGATCCCCTGGAGTGGTCGAAGTCGAAGGACCGAAGTTCATATCCGGGATATAAGGCGGCACTGAGGCATCAAATGAGCTCGGGCTTGTGGCGAAATCCGCACTGTCAGGATCATATGTGTAAGCATCCTCTAGAGTCCGGCCCAACACCCGAAGATACAGGGATAATTGCTCCACCTGGCAGGTCAAGGTGTCAATCTGCTCAGCGTAAGTGGGACTCCGAACGTAGGCAGCCCAATCGGTCATCATCACCGAGCCGGGAACCATGTCTCCAAGAAAGAACGTGGCCCGAGTCTGAGGACCGATGGTGCGGGGCACCCACCAGATGCGAAAGGCCTCGCTCGTACTGGGACCCGAAGATAATGTCTGGCCATCTTCCCCCGCAAGCATGATCCCCGAAGGCTGAGAATCCAACGGCCAGGAGGTAGTGAAAGGAAGGGAGTGTGGGATGCGGATTTCTCCAGTGACGCATCTGAATGCGCGCTCTCCCAGATACATCATCCAGCCCCCAACACTCTGCAAAGTGAGGCGGCGGGTGGAAAGTGCGAACTCCGGACCGGTAAGATACCCATCTGTGAACCCCACATCCAGATGCTCAGAAAGATAAGGCCTCCAGACGACCTCTGCAGCAGTGATCAGCTCCAGCTGAATGCGGCAATGGGCAAAGTTGCCGGACACTGGGACCTCCTCCAGGGTGCTGTGGTGTCATCGCCGACCCCGGGGATAGGTATCCAAACCGAGGGTCGTGACGGGCCGCAGGCATGGAAGTCGCTCGTAGGCCCAGAACTGTGAACGAAAACAAGGCATGGGCATGAATAACTGTCAAATGCAGAAAAGAGAAATGAAATGAAGGGAAGTACAGTAAGTAAAAAGGAAAAGAAGGCTCACCAGCAGAAAGTGGTAGAATCCGAGCCAGACATCTGTTTGTCCCTCCGAGCGTAGACGAAGATCGTGGAGGAAATAAGCAAATGTGAAGGACCCCCAGTCATAATCGCCGATCCGGTCTACGTCCCTGGCAGCTCCGACGACGCTGAAGTGAATGGTGGATGAGTTGTTCCCTAGGAAACAACCCCTCATGATGGTCAGAAACAAACGTCGAAGCAAAATATCACGAGTGGCCCGATCCGCTGGGAAGGGCGCCACATATATGCCTCCAACAGCGTCCACGGCCAAAGCTCCAAACCGAATGCTGCGGGCCTTAAAGACCCGATCGTCAGCAGCAAAACCCAATAAAGCTCGGACCTCTGCTGGAGTAATGTCAAGATCCAGAGGAACACGGGATCCGGTAAACTCGATACCCGTGATGTACCTCCAGTCCCAGGGAGTCAGCACGACCTCACAATCCAAGAGGTGAAGGGACTGAGTCTGGTGGAACCATCGCTCAGATAAAGCCCTCATATAACCCTAGGGGCACTGACGGGGGATGATAGTGAAGAAATGCCGAAAGCCCCAAGAGTCCACCATCTCCCGGTAATCGCTGTGCAGAGCTGTATAGAGGGAGTAAATGTTAAACCAGTTACCCCTCGGCTGGGTAAACTCGGGAACCTGTGGAAATCGCTAACGGGTCAGTCTAAATACGAGCAGAAATTGAGAATAAATTCAGAAGAAAATCGAATATACCTCATTGGCAACAAGAGATGCCGAGGGGTGACGATTGAGATCCCGACCCAATAGGTCGGGTATCTGCACAGAGGCGCCAAATAAAGCGCGATCAGAGGACGGAACTGGTGTGCTAGAGGATGGCCCCTCTACCGCAACATCCGGGAGAACAGCCTCCTCAACATCGGGATAATCAGGCCGGATGACAGCCTCCGCCAGTCGGCGAGCCTGACGGGTCCGAGGAAGAGCGGGGGCAGGTGCAGCCCTACGGTGGCGAACACCCGAAGTCCGAGATGCGGTGGAGCTACTGGGAGTGTCAGGATCCATGGCTGGAATAGAACAGTCGAAAAGAAAGGTAAGTTCTCTTTTGAATTATGTCGATTTCCTATCCTCATCATAGAAATAATGCAACATGATGCATGTTTACTGTATATGCATGAAAAAAAAAATCGGCAGAGTTTCGTCTGTAAAACGGGCATCCCATGCATAACCAAACATGTTTTCAATTAATCCAAGCCACAACAGGTCAAAATTGCACTCATATGGGTAATTGCAACGTGTAAAAGGACCATAATGCATGATTTTCTTTCAAAAAAGAAACAACAGATATGTGTGACCGCATCATGAGCATAAAATAGGACTCACACAGTTGATACATAGCATGTATATACAATAATACATAGCATAGCATCGTAAAACATACCTTTCTATCTCTAAGCATGCAAATAGCCAAATGTATAGCAAAACATTGACGAAATTGAAAAACGACCGGTCAAAGTATTACCTGTAACGCGTAGATCGATCTAACCGGAGCGGTTTTTGCAAAAAAGGTTGGAAAACTCAGCAAAAGGGCGTGCAAAGGTTTGAAAATCGCGTGGGGTACGAATGAAAGTGACAGATCTGGAGGAGGCTCGCCCCCTATAAGTCCCGATCTTAGCCGCAGATCCATCTGCGGCTGGCCCTGGTGGGTCCCCCTGGCTCCTGTACAGTGGTTTGACTTGTTGAGTGAAAATAAGTTACGAGATGGGTGACCGGTAGCGAAACCCGGCCCCGACGAGACGATCGACCGGCGACGATAACCGGCAATTACGAGATGGGTGACCGGCGACGAAACCCGGCCCCGACGAGACGATCGACCGGCGACGATAACCGGCGATTACGAGATGGGTGACCAGCGACGAAACCCGGCCCCGACGAGACGATCATCCGCATTGATACCCTTTTACGAATATTTTGCATGCCTTACATCTTACGTTGCATCATAAGTTATATGTGTTGCATCCCGTATGTATTGTCATTCTTGTGCACTGTCATTCATGCATCGAGTGTCTATTCTTTATCCTGTTCATTTCATTTAACATTGCATAAACATGATAAAGAGGGGCAGCAGTAGACACCTAAATTTTGCGTTCCCTATGCTAACCGTGACAGGAGGGCAAAATCGTCAATTGAACCAGCCTGCGGGAGCGAAGGATGGGCACAAATGCGAACACTCGACGCCACCGCAATGATTTGCAGTCAAAACTGACGTGACAACAAGGCCATCCGAAATGAGTATTCCCGAATAATGTGTCACGTCTCACAGTAATTCCCGGACTGCAAAATACAAACCTTTCGGCGAAAATTGACAACACGACGCGAGAATCGAGGTGCGGTGCGGAAACCGAGGAGAATTAAATAACTAAAGTGCATGGCGGGCTGAGTGGATGGCGGGCTAAGGCCAGCCGCAGATCAATCTGCAGCTGGGCTTAGCCAGCCTACTTCAGCGCTTCCTTCATTCATTCAGCAAGAGACAGAGGCAGAGAGTTGGCAGATCGGAGAGAGGAGAAAAACAATAGCAGCAAAGCTCGGGAATTGAGGGAAAATAGCATAGATTTGCAACAAAATAGGAGAAAAAGGAGAAAAAAAAGAGAGGAATAATTTCTTTTGATTTAATTGTATTACATACACTTCTTCTCTATTCAAATACACAAGTTTACATCCACTTTGATCTCATTTGCAAGGTGAAAATCTCCTTATGTTTGCAATTTCTATCATATCATTTGGTTAAATTAGATGTAATTTTCATGTATATTGTTGAACAATCATGAATTAGGGATTATTAGTGAGGGTTCCATCGGAACAAAATTCTTCCTAATAACCCGAGGATATCCAATTGTTGAAATTTCTAGCTTGTTTATGGTGATTTATTGGGCGTAATTTATTTAGATTATCATTTTCGGATATCATGGTGTATTAGGCAAATCCGTGTTGGTTTGTTTTGTAGTATTCATTTTGTGGGCATGTAGCAATCTTGGGTGTGAGCCTAGGAACGCGACCCCGTGGTCCAAATCCGATGATGGACGTTTTTGATGTGTGTAATAGATTCAAGGTGCTCGTTTTTTTTGTAACATGTAATCGTCGGGCCTTAAAACGACGCCAAGGCGAGAATCGGGTTTAAGGCCCCGTAGTAGTGAAATATGTGATTGTTGCCGTTCGGGGATATTTTGATGGCTTACATGCCCGTGAATAGCCCCCTACGCGTTTTGATGTTTAACTTGATTTGTAACACCAAACAAAAGATTTCAAAACCAAAACAATAAAGATTTTTCTAAAAACAATCAAAGTAGGATATTAGCATCACGAGGCTAAGAATTGGAAATGCTAATGAAAGTCGATTCCTATTTTACGAGAAAGCTAAAGAGAAGTTGTTTCCAAATGTCACGAAAAATGGTTTTATAAAAAGAAATAAACGTTTTACTAAACCTTGATACATAGGGTGAAAGAGATCCTAGAAATTGCCCATCATTTATGAAAGCAACGTATAAATCTCGATTCCTATTTTGGCTAAGGTTTAACAAATTCCTGTTTTGCCAAAATAACACTTAATGAAAAAATCTCATAGCTTTTGCCAATTAAAATCAAACCTTTCTCATAAAGAAATAAAGCTTTCTCGTATAGGCCAAAAGACATTCTAAAGCACTCTCAAAATAAAACACGTCTCTTTCATAAAACACCAAAAAGAATTCCTTTTTATACAAAACTCACCACAACATTCATTAGGCACACACACATGCACACATACACATTTCATAGGATAGGAAAGTATCAAGGTTGCGGTAACCGTGTTTCACGGAAGTCGAGGGGTGCCTAACACCTTCCCCTCGCTTAAGCAAGCCCCTGAACTCTATAAATCTCGGTTTGCAGACCAATTAATTCGGAGTCACATATGAGCCAGCGATTTATAAAAAATGAAAACTCGGATGAGTTGGTACATCCATTTCAAATATACCAACTGGCGACTCTGGTTAATTGGCTCATCATAAAAACGATATTTCAAAACCCCGTCGACATCAATGCTGACCTTTTCCAAAGAATCATTCAATCAAAAGGCTAAAATCGGAAAGGACAAAAAACCGGCGTCGACAATAAAATTATACAATACTATCAATTTTGTCATTATAATTTTATGGGCTTGTCGGAAATACCTTCTAAGCTAAAAATGATAGGTAGGATATGACTAGTTATACTAATTATTTATTACCATTTCAGACTATTTTATTTTACGATTAGTTTTTCATTAATCATTGGACTATTTTAAATCATTTTAAGGTCATTTAATATCTTAAAAGGGAATTATATTATACTACCGATCCACTTGGAATTTTAATCCCTCATTAAATGACCCTAAAAATGATAAAACATAATCTATAGAATTAATAAAATGCAGACAATATAATCATTGTAGACACCTAAATTTTGCGCTCCCTATGCTAACCATGACAGGAGGGCAAAATCGTCAATTGAACCGGCCTGCGGGAGCGAAGAATGGGCACAAGTGTGAACACTCGACGCCACCACGATGATTTGCAGTCAAAACCGACGTCCGGACTGCAAAATAAAGGCCTTTCGGCGAAAACCGACAGCACGACGCGAGAATCAAGGTGCGGTGCGGAAACCGAGGAGAATTGAATAACTGAAGTGCATGGCGGGCTAAGGCCAGCCTACTTCAGCACTTTCCTTCATTCATTCAGCAGAAGCGATACAGAGAGAGTTAGCAGATCAGCGAAGAAAGAAGAATAACAGCAGCAGCAGCTCGAGAATCAGGAAGAATTAGGATAAAATTGCAACGAAAGAGGAGAGAAAGAGAAAAAAAAAGAGAGGAATAATATTCTTTTGATTTGATTGTATCACATATACTTCTTCTTCTATTCAAAATACACAAGTTTACATCCACTTTGATCTCATTTGCAAGGTGAAAATCTCCTTATTTTTGTAATTTCTATCATATCATTTGGTCAAATTAAATGTAGTTTTCATGTAATTTATGGTGGAATAATGAATTAGGGATTATTAGTGAGGGTTCCATCGGAACAAAATTCTTCCTTATAACCCGATGATATTTATTTATTGATTTTTTTGTTTGTTTTACGGTGCTATATTGGGCGTGGTTCCTTTAGATTGCTATTTTAGGATGTCTTGGTATTGTTAGATTATCCGTGTTGGTTATTTCTTGTAATATCCGGTTGTGGGTGTGTGGAAATTTGGTTGTGAGCCTAGGAAAGCGACCCCGTGGTCCAAATCCGATGATGGACGTCTTTTGATGTAAATAGTAAGAATGATGTAGTTTTCATTGTACATATGTAATCGTCGGGCCTTAAAACGACGCCAAGGCGAGAATCGTGGTTAAGGCCCCGTCATAGTGAAAGTATGCGATTGTAGGTGTTCGGGGTTATTTTGATGGCTTACATGCCCATGAATAGCTTCAACGCATTTTAATGTTTGATTTGATTTATGACACGAAATTGATTTCAAAGCTAAACGATAAAGATTTTCATAAAATTAATCAAACTAGGTTATTAGTCTCACGAGGATAAGAAATTGGGGGTGCTAATGAATGTCGAATTCTATTTGACGAGAAGGCTAAAAAGGAGATCGTTTTCAAACATCACAAAAAATAGTGTTATAAAAATAAATAACGTTTTATTAAACCTTGGTGCATAGGGTTAAAGGGATTCTAGAAATTGCCCGCCATTTTATTTACGAAGGCAATATATAGATCTCGATTCCTATTTTGACGAAGGTTTAAAAAACTCTTGCTTTGCCAAAACGTCACCCAATTGAAAACCTTACAGTTTTGACAATTGAAATCAAACCTTTCTCATAAAATTTTCTCGTATAAGCCAATGGACATTTTAAAGCACTCCCAAAGCACGATTTTTCCTAAAAATTCAAATGATTCTTTCATATAAACTCACCACAACATTCACATAAGCACACACACACGCGCACATACACACACATTTCATGAATTAAAGGATAGGAAAGCATCAAGATTGCGGTAACCGTGTTTCACGGAAGTTGGGGGGTGCCTAACACCTTTCCCTCGCTTAAGCAAGCCCCCGAACTTTATGAATCTCGGTTCGCAGACCAATTAAATCGGAGTCACATATGAGCCAGCGATTTACAAAAAACGAAACTCGGATGAGTTGGTACATCCATTTCAAATATACTAACTGGCGACTCTAGTCAATTGGCTCATCATAAAAAGCGATCTTTCAAAACCCCGTCGACATTAATGCCGACCTTTTCCAAAAATCATCTAATAAAAGGCTAAAATTGGAAAGGGCAACTAGCATAAAGAGAGCGATTCCTCCCGGCGTCGACAGCTGGCGACTCCGCTGGGGAAATTAGAGGGCTTAAGCCGCTTGCAAATCTTGATGCTATCCTATCCTTTAAAATTCATAAATGTGTATGTACGTGCGATTTTTGTTTATTTATTGTTGTGTGAATGTGTGTTTTGTCCAATAAATGAATATTTGAATGGAATGGCTTTACTTTAAAGAAATCATTTGCATACAGTGAGGACGATGAATGGGAATGTATGTTGAGAGAGTACCTCCTCTTGAGGCGAACCTGTCGGTTGCTTATTACTGGACTCGAAGGGGCTGCTCCCCGGAGATGGCTCAGGAAACGCACCACCCAAATCCGCTCCAATCGAAAGGACTCAGACGAGTAGATTGCGAAGATTTGGGGACCTTCATGCCAAAAAGCCCATGAGAGTAACCTTAGGATAGGTCAGCCTCAGATTAACCCAACGCAGGAAAAGTCTCTTCATGCCTTTTTACGTTCGCGCATATAAATGTCATGGTCCCATGCAAAATTCATATATGCCTCCCCTTCTGTCAAAAGAAATTACTAACCTCTTTGTTTTGCAGGGAACAGCTGGGGAAGCATAATAAAGTCGTGTTTAGCATTTGTTATTGTATTAAAGGACTACTAACTTTCTGTTTTACAGGGAAAGATTAAAAAACCCAAAAACAGAAGTTACAGCTTTAGCATGCATCCATATCCTTTCATTGCCCAGGTCTAAACTTCAAACCGTTGTTTCTGTAGGATTGCTCCTCAAACATGTTCGCAATCTAAGAGGGCCCCGGACTCTACATCTGAAATGGCTGACCTTCCACCTACTAATCCTGGTTCCATATCTCGTGAAGAATTTGATGACTTTAAAAAACAGATGTTGGAGATGGCCATAATGCTGAAGGAACAATTGCTACCTAGACAAGATCCACCTAAAGAGGATCCACTCCAACCTAAGGGCGAGCCAGTCGTCCCAAAGGCCATTCCCGTACCTAACAAGACAGTGATTACTATCCCGGAAGAGGGAGATACTGATGACCTGTGAAAGAAAATGAAACAAATGGAGGAAACTATCCAAACTATGAAAGGCATAGGCTCCCTAGGCAGGGTTAATTATTCAGATCTATGTGTCTTCCCCGGAACCAGATACCCGGAGAAATTTAAAATTCCCGAATTTGAGAAATACAATGGGAAGGGGGATCCTTATACACATCTGAAAATATACATCGGGGAGCTTGGATCTTATGCCGAAGACGAGGGTCTAAGAATGCAATTATTCCAAAAGAGCCTGACGGGAGAGGCAAGAATCTGGTATGCCCGTCTCGATAATGCCCGGATCCACAATTGGGAAGAGTTGGCCCACACCTTCTTAACACAGTATAGCTTCCAGGCATAAATGGCCCCTGATAGATACCAAATGACAAAAGTTAAGAAGCAACCCAGGGAATCCTTCAGGGATTATGCACAACGGTGGAGGGGTATGGCCGCACAGGTGAATCCCCCGATGAGCGAGTCGGAGATGGTGATGACCTTCGTGGATATTCAGGAGGCACCTTATTATGAGCGGGTTATATCAGGGATTGGTAGGCCTTTTGCTGAGATGATTAAACACGGAGAAATGGTGGATATGGGTTTGAAGTCTGGCAAAATTCAGGATTTCACGGCTTTGGAAACAGCTGCAGAACAAATCCAAAGCGGTAACTATGGCAGCACTTCCCGTAGGGTCCAAAAGAAAAAGGAAGAAGATGTTTCCCTCATCTTGTAGGGATCATCTAGAAAACCAGAAAACAGTCCTCTAGTACAGGTGCAGAGAGTGGGGCCATCCCGACAGCCTAACTTCACTGATCAGAGGGCGGATGGGCGAAGGATATTCGAGGCCTCGAAAAATCGAGTATTCACCCCACTCGGGGATCCTCTTTAGCAGGTGCTGGCAGTATTGATAGCCCAAAGGAAAATAGTCAATTTGGCAGCCCCGAGTGACCCGAAGGGAAGAAGGTTTGACCCAAGTAAGCGATGCGCATACCACTCAGGTTCCCCTGGTCATGATACGCAGGAATGTTGGACGCTGAAGCACAGAATTCAGAACTTGATTGATAGTGGGGAAATTGTGGTGGAACAGCCAGACTCCCCAAATGTTAAAATCAATCCCCTACCTAGGCATGATGGAGGGGGGGTCAATGTGGCAGAAGCCAATGAAGCCGAGGGGCCGCCAAGGCTGAATTATGTGAAGAAAATTGATGAAATGATCAACATGATAAGTGATCACGGGAGTGCATAGGGAGCGACCATTAGGTTGATGGGTGTAAGTAGAAATACCACGGAAGGACCTGTCAAGTTGGCGACTCCGAAACCCCTCATCCTTGCAGCGAGACCGCAACTCCCTGTCAGCAGTCTAAAGACGGTACCATGGAATTATGGGGGGGGGGTGTCAGAGGAAGCGGCCAATTGTGCTTCTGTGACAACAAGGGGGAATCCTTTGTATCTTCCTGGACGAGTCCTTGAGAACAAAACGAAGAAAAACGAAGAGATCTCCGAGGAGAAAGCCATAGAATTCTTGAAGAGGATGGATCATCCGGAAGCAAGAGGGATCCAGATATTAAGCGAGGAGTCGACCCTGACATCAATCATGGACTTGGTGTTATCGTCCAATGATCACTGCAAAACCCTGGCGAAAGTCCTGGAGGAGGCATACGTTCCCAAAGAAATTAGTAAGGAAGGTTTCGGCCATCTGGTGGGCCATTTGTTGGAGAGTGGTGTAATATCATTTACAGATGATGATATCCCCAAGGAGGGAAGGGGGCATCGAAAACCGCTACATATTGCGGTAATCTCCTCAGGTTATATCATGAATGGGGTGCTGATTGATGGGGGATCGACATTGAATATCTGTCCCCTCAGTACATTGCAGAAGATGAACATCAATCCCAAGCTCCTACGGGCCAGTCATGTGGTGGTGCGAGCCTTTGATGGTTCCCAGAGGGATACAATTGGAGAGATAGAATTGCCGGTGGAAATAGGACCTTGTACTTTTGATATCTCTTTCCAAGTCCTAGACATTGCAGCCAGCTATAACCTGTTATTGGGAAGGCCGTGGATACACATGGTCGGGGCAGTTCCTTCCACGCTACACCAGCAAATCAAACTAATCATCGACGGGAATCTGGTAACGATCTCGGCAGAATGTGATGACCCTTCTCCTCCCAGGAACGGCCTGCCAGTGATTAATGTGGATGAGTCGGCGACACCTGCCAGTTTTCAGGCGCTGGAAATCAGCACTCCCCACTACAGATGCCTGGGAGCCCCAGCCGTGAAACATAAGGTTTCTCCAGAACTTACTTTCGTTGCAAAAGAAATGATGAAAATGAAATTCCAGCCTGGACAGGGGTTAGGAAAGAGTAGCCAGGGAATCACCGAGCCCATTCAACTACCCCATCAGGTAGGCAAAGCAGGTTTGGGATATCATGAGGGCACAGCACGGAGACACCGTCAAGGCGTGGCCCCGATTCGACTGGCTGGCAGTCCGGTGACCAAGGTCAACAATGAACAGGGGACTAGCAAGCCTGTGATTAGGGCAGGGGATGAAGAGTTGACCCCCACAAATGATGAGTCAACCAAGAGGGAAAGTTTCCTACAGGAGGTCGCGCAAAAGTTTGAAACCAGGTGCTATATCCCTGGACAGTTGACAAGCGATGGAGAGGGGAAGGATGCTACCACGCCACCGGGAGCCCAACAAGGGGTGCCTGTCATTAATTGGGCAGGGCTAATTATTCCCAAAGAAGGTAGGAAGGGGGACTCGGGCGATGTGGCCGTAGTCATCGGGGAAGTGTCCGATGTGAAGCCACCTTTCATCCAGCGCATTTTATCTGATCTGACCACCGACAACTGGACCATGAAACCAGTGATATCTAAACAAGGGTAAAACCCGACATCAGGGTGGTAGACCCCAGAGGATGGGAGGATGAAGAAGTTTATTTTTGTTGTTTTGTATTTTGCATAATTATGTCGTTTCTTTATGTTATCTGAAAATGTGATCGTTGTGGAAAATAACTTATATATGACAAGTATTTTGTTTCATGTCAGGTGTACCAATTTGAGTAATCCTTGCCTAACAAACGGTCTTTCAAATTTGAATGATGATTATGATTTTGACATTGAGCTGGATTTCGATTTAATGGGCATTGAGCAAGACAAAACAGATTACGACGACGCACCTCACGAGATCAAAGGATGGGTCGAGGATAAACCCAAACCCAACTTAGACCAAACCGTCGCCATAGATATTGGAACCCCTAACGCACCCAAAGAGCTCAAGATAGGGACAGACCTTACCTCCAGCCAGAAAGCAGAAATAACTGAGTTGCTAAGCCAGTATGAGCATGTCTTTGCCTGGTCTCATGAGGACATGATCGGGTTGTCCACCGACATTGTGGTACACCGGTTGCCCATCAAGGAAGGTTTCAGGCCTGTAAAGCTGTAATGACCTGGATTTTCAGAAAATATTAACAATAAGAATTTAATAAATACAATTCTTATTTGGTGATATGCTATGCAATATGTGATTTTTGTGAATAATAAATATATTATTATTATATATTTATTATTTCATGAAAATAAATTGTAGAATCAATTTATTAAGAAGAAATGAGATAAGTATAGTTTATGATGAAGGAAATTATAAAAGTAATTTATAATATTAAATTATTTTAATATAGTAAATTGGTGGTATTAAATATATTTAATAACCTCCATTTTATTGGGTGAAATGTATGCATGTTATGTAATATAGTGAATATATTATTATATTTGCCATAGTTAATAAATTTTGAGAAAATAATTTATAGAACGAAAAGAAAATAATTGTATATATTATTATATAATTTGGTAAAAAAATAATAATAATAAATTGTGGGAAAAAAAGAGATGGTTAAATTTAATGATACAGAAAATTATTGTATTCATTAAATTAGTAAATTGAAATAATTTATGATATTAAATTATTTTAATATAGTAAGTGTATTGCGTTAAATATACTATGTTTATTTAACGTATAGCTTCAATTTTTATTGGACAGTTTTTATGAAAAGATATTGCATTATAATATATTTGCCAAATGGATGTGAATTAAATGATAATTGTTCCAATCAATTGATGTGTTACACAAAAAGGTGTTACATTAATTATGAAAATAATTCCATAATTAGTGGATGATGTTTATGCATAATTATAAATTTGATCAGTGAATATATATATATATATATATATATATATATATATATATATATAAGTATTTGTTTAGAGACAATTTATGGAGGGAAGTAATAAAATGTAATTAAAAACCCATATTGGTTAACTAAATGATTATTGGAATAAATATTAAGTTTATTCGTTCCATTTCAAATATTTATTTAAATTATGAACATAACTTCATAATTAGTAAGATAATTTTTATACATAATATAAATATATAATTCTCCAATATGTAATTGTAGCACCTAAATTAATTTATATGTATGTAATAGCAGTTAATAATGAATATCAAATATTATGTATATCTATGTACTGGGAATGCAATGTGATATATGTATAAACCAAGTATGCTAAAATGTTAAGACTAATCCGTTGGGAGAAAAGATGATAAAGTGATGAGATGAGTCACTAGAAAAGATGATAAAGTGATGAGATGAGTCACTAATGTTAAGCATGAGGTGTCAAGTTATCAAATAATCAGTAGGACACTAAGTTATACAAAGCAAGCTCGTTATTCATTATTCATTCTTTAATTCCCTGCCTCTTCTGTAACGATCGCGGATCGTGGGTAGCTTTGTAACACGAGCCTATGAATTTTATTGAATAAATTGAACTTTTATTAATATTATTCCGTGTTATGGGTATGAATATTTTATTACTACATATGATGTGTATGTGATAATTTTTGATTGTTATTATTTTTATTGGAGTTGATTAAATCATTAGAGAAATAGCGCTAAAACGCTATTTATGCAAAGGACGCCTTTTTCGATTTTATGACTTTTCATAATTTCGTCAAAGCGTTAATGAGAGGGGTTAATAATCCAAGTGTGGGATTTTATTTGAGCCCAATTGGATATTTATTAGAAGCCCAATTGGTATTAAATTTGGAGTCCAAGAGAAGCCCAAAAGGTTATTAAGTGAAGCCCAAAACCCATGGACTTAGTCCATGAACCAAACCCACCATCCATGACCCAAACCCATGACCCATGAAGGGAAATGGGTTATAGCAATCAGCTGGTCATTTGAAGGTGGGAGAAGAGTACGGGAGAAGGAGAGGAAGAGAGGGAGGAGGGTGCCAAGAACGTGGGAAGAGCATGGGGAGAAGCATTCTCTGCATTTGGTGAAGCAAGAATGTCAGAAAGCAAACTCGGGAGAAGGGAGGGGGAGAGCCCAATGGCTGACCACACCTTGGAGGAGCCGAAGCTCTCCTACCCGAGCATTGGGAGCTGCCGTGTCTGGCATGCTCAGCCCACAACCCATCCATGAAGCTCTGATCACTTCTTCTATATATACTCTCCCATTGTTTAGCTTCCATCCCTTTCTTGTTGCTAAGTGTTGAAGCAGAAAATTGAGAGAGTGTAAGAATTGAGTGTGTACGGGTGAATTGAGGAATGAGAAGGAGTGTGGTAGCAGCTGCTATTTGATCCATTTAACATCCTTAGAACAAGCTCAAGAGGTATGCAATATAGAGCTTAGCTCATTTCCACTTTCTTTCAAAGTTTCTAGTTTTGCTATGATTGTTTGTTGGAGTAATGTTGCTGAAATTGCTTGGTTGTTCATGAACGTGTGTATATGTTGTTAGCTCTGTATAAAGCTTGTTAATAATGTGTAAAAGTGGAACAATGAATGAGAATCAAACCTTTGCATAAGGAATCAAGAAATGGACTGAAATGGACATTAGTGGACTGTTATTCATATTTTGTTAATAATGAAGTTGTAATCATCTTGGTTTGGTTATGTGCATTGGTTGTGTACTGTTTGTATATGTCCAGAAGCTATGGGAATTGATTTCATATGTGAAGTCAATGGTAACCATGTAATGATAGGCTATGAGTTATGAACTCTAAAGCCAAGCCCACCAACTATTTGGTTTAATGTCCAAGAGAATGATTTCTCTAAGGAACATGAGAATGAGGAATGATTAATTGATTAAATGATGTTATGATGCATAGCTCAGTTGTAAAAGTATGTTTTAAGTCATATAGACATGTTGTATAATGGCTAAGAAGCAAAGGGGACGAATCCAAAATTGGTTGGTTTTGGTTCTGCAGTAGCAGAACCTGAAAGCTCCTGGATGCAGAGTGGCGCAGCTACGCCACTCCCAAGCATAGCACCTGCGCAGCTGCGCTGGGTGCCAGACCTGAAAGTCCCTGGATTAGAGTGGCGCAACTGCGCCACTCCCAAGTACAAGACCTGCGCAGCTGCGCCGGTCTGCAGAGGTGAACTGTTTTGCTACTTTGTGTTATTGATGAGATGCATGTTTACATAGGCCTAACATGTTATAAATACCTCAAAGCATATGTATGATATGTTAGTGTAATAGTTTGGGTAAGCGTAGTGGAAATCAATGTTCGTAATGATTATAATGTCTTGATTAATGTAAGCCAATGTTTGGTGTCTATTGTGAGACTAATTGGTATGTGAATATATGTTTAAATGCGTAGGACATATTTGAAGGACGATTAACGTCAACTAGTAGCAAGCGCTTAAGGCAAGTTTCCTAAACCCTTGTCTAACCTTTGTGTTGGGCAAGTTCTCTAGCTTCATTCATTTTCAGTATTGAATGCAAGTTTCGTATCTTATACAAGAGACGTATATTGTGCAAGTTTATTTGATTCATTTGATTATATTCTCTTGACTCTCATGCGATGTTGAAGTTTCGATTTACGCAATACATATATGGTTGTGTGAATTCCTTACTTATGTAAATTTTTCAGTATTTGCACAAGTATTCGAGCTATGTTATGACATAAATTGTTGAAGCTTTCAAGTTCACATATATATGAACTGTTATAGAGAACGTCGATGCCATTTGTTTCGGCTAGATAGATATTGAGATATTTTATTGATTTGATAATAAATCCTTGAAATGTTATTTATGAGTAAGTAGAGCTATCCAACCGAATTGTTTTGGTTAGGATTCCGAGACATGAATGAGATGAACAACCCTAATATTAGGGGCAGTTTTTAGTCAGTTATTCTGACAAGGCATCGAGCGCCTAAACAAACGCATATAGTCGTTTTCAGCTAGAGTGTTGATCAACATAGAGTACAATAGGCTGATCACCTAGAAGTGCTCGTAAGTAAGACGGTTTGCAGTTATAATGCTGTGTACCTTTTCAAGAAAGCAAAAGAAAGTTCAAGGTCTTATGACCACTCAATGTCGTTTCAAAAATATATTTTTAAAACGAAAGCAAAGTATTATTCTTGTTTATTCAGAATATTTCACAACTATTGTTCAGTTGTCGAAGAGAAATGATATAATTGATGATATTGTTGTTATTCAACTGTTATACTTGCTGGGCAATTGAATGCTCATTCTTGCTTTATATTAAACATTGCAGCTAAGTCCGAGCGGGCCGAAGGTTCCGGTAAGGACAAGGGAAAGGGCAAGATGAACGTCTAGAAGACGTCATAGTTTATTCGTATTAGTAATGTTGTAATACTAAGACTTATTATGTATTTGGAATGATGTTATGGTAATAGAACCTGGGATTGAGAGTAAGACGTGTTGTAATAATATAGTAATTACATTCATGTCTATTATGATGTATGGAATGGGATGTACCGTGTAGCACCGGATTCGGGTTTGAGGTACCTGGATTTGGGGGCGTCACATCTTCCATTTTCGTTCCAAAAATAAGAAAGGAAATAGAGCAGCCCCGAACCATTCCTTAATTCCATTTTTGTTCAAAAAAAAAAAAGAAAGGTCAAGAAATTAGCCTTTTTGCTCCTTTTCCTGCCTGCCATCCGAACCAAAGAAGAAGAAAAAAAACTAGGCAAACCTTTACTCTCAAATTAGTAGTATGCCAAGAGAACTAGAATAAAAAAAAAATTAGCAACTGGGTTAGGGAAAGGAGTCCGACTAGCAGCAGGAGAAAGGAGGTTATATGAGTTGATTCCTAAAATTAAAACTTCACCAAATTCAATTGTTACGTGGTGCTGTATGGGATAATAACGCTTTGAGCTCGCGTAAGCGCATAGAATCAATAGCTATACATCGCGAAGGCAAGTTTTTCAGTATTAATTGTTGTGTGAGAACTTGATATTGTTTATGTGTGAATTATTTTATATTGTAATAAAGCCTTTGTGAGTATATTGAAAAATGTGTTTTCTACTACAGTGCTATATGAATTATCAAAATCAACTTATGACTGAAGTTAGTTGGGTTATACAAACTCAACTTATTTATGATTTGTGATATGTGAGAAATGGAATGTATAATTGAAAAATGTCAAGCATGAACTATTTAATGCATGGATATAATGCACATCACAAAATGTATATAGTATGAATACACTGTAAAACATGTATGCTATGTGAAGCATGAAATGTGTTAACTGTTAGACTGGCTGAGCCATCGCACTCATTCTTGCAAATATTTCATTTGCAGATAACGGTTGAACAATCATATGATATTGGCGGGAGAGACTTGAAGTATGCTTGTAAAGACAATAATTATTATTTAATTAGTTTAACTTGTATCAAGTCAAAAGGACTATTATATTGAATTGAACCAAGTTGTGTCAAACTTGTGTAATATCGAATAAAATTTATTCGTTTTGAATTGATTGTGATTTCATATGAGAAATAGTATATTATAAATATATGGGTTGCTATATCGAGAATTTAGTTGTCGTGTTGGAAATTCAGTTAATTGTATAATTCATTTAGCTTGATGGATTTAAATGAAAATGTATAAACGAATGAATATGATATTAAAAGTTGAATCTTTATATTCAAGTGAGATGTTAAAACAAATCATAATATATATATATATATATGATTTTGAGATAAGACGAATTGTAAAGGTTGCGATTCGGGAAATGAAAGAAAGTTTTAAAAGTTTTAAATTTATACACATTTTTATCAATTATAATATTGATTAATGTTGTAAAGCTAGAATGAGAATGTATTTTTAACGACCAAAGTCGGAAGTGGAAATTGTCCTGATTTTGGGGTCGTTACAGTTGGTATCAGAGCTATGGGTTATAAAGCTTAGGTAATAGTACCCTAGGCTATAACCGTAAACTAGATAGATGAAAAAGAAGAAGATATTAAGCATAAACTCGAATGAGGTTTAAATGATCTTAAATGAATCTAGAAAATTCGTAAAGAATGCGTTAAGATAATACGCAAAGATTCAAGGAAGAATATGAAAAAGCCAAAGGATCAGGGAACACCTGATTTGAATAATCATAAAATAATATGATTAAAAAGGAAATGCAGAAGATCGTAAAAATAAAACGATCATAGAACGATAAAGGGTTGTAAGAAAAGAAGGTCGTAGAATAAGAACACAATGTGATCTGATTAAGTCATGAAATGACAGATGATCAATCGAATGATTGACAATTTTAGCTTAATGCTATCAATAGAAGGTACTATGAGATAGTACAAGATAAACTTAGAAAAAGTTACAGATGAAATACGAATTAAAGAAAATTCGTATTAAGCAAAGAATAAGATGACATTAGATAAGATTGGGTGGGATTTCAATCGAGGACTCATGTGATCGCTGAGTTGTACAAACCTTTGTATGGGCAGAGGTTTTGTGCTTGGTTTGAAAACTACTTAGCTTCCTATATTAATATAGTGGTTGAGTTGAACAAATCCTGGTATGGGACGGGATTTGTCCATGGTTTAACAACCGCTCAGCTTCCTATATTGATTAGTAGTCGAGTTAGTTCTACAACCACTTAGCTTCTTATATTGATAATCATTAAAATATTGGTGTCGCGCTATCGATATACATATGACGAGAAGGTGATTTTTTTTTTCATATTATATTTAATAGTTAGAGAATATAAGATTAGGTGCGAGTTCTTTGAATTCATACTTATGATAAGTTCATGACTCATAATCATATGATACGTTTTTGAACCCCTCAGCGAATGGACGTCTTTAGTCTGACTAGGATAAGTTCCTAAACTCATATGATTGTGGTAAGTTCCTAAACTCATAACGTGTGGTATGTTTAATGAACTATATTGGGGTATAGAAAAGTTGTGCATGAAGAATTGAGGATTTTTAGTATAGTAAGCTTTAAGGATGATAGAAATAGATAGAATTATTAAGCAATGGATCATTGGAGAAATTGAAGTTGATGATGGAGGCATAAGTATTCCAAATCTTCTAGCTATGCTAGACTTCGAAATTTTTGACATCAAGCTAAATTCGCACTGATGTGCCTTTAAAAAATAAAAATAAAATTTTTGTTATCCTTAAAACAAGGTGACAAGGGTGTGTAGATGGACTTCGAGCCATTATCACATCGTTACCTGTTGTGGCATGATAACACCAAAAATGATTTTTCAATGGTTTTAAACTGTTTAACGAAGAGTCTACGCTATTTGTTTCGGCTAGACAAAAATAATTTAAAATATCAAAATATATTTTTAGATAGTCATCAATGCATCATGGAACCTGGTGTAGAATGACAAATGATGGAGTCATCAATGCAGATTAACCTAGTTTTGGATATGATCTAAGGATCGTCAGCCCACTATGGTATGATGTAGTATGACAAAGTCATAAAATGACGACATCCTCAACGTACTGTTAAAACAGGGCGGTACTATGCGTCATAAAATAATTTTCAGTATTTTGAAGAATTAAAGAGGTGTCAAATGCCATTTGAATCGGCTAAACACAGCTATTACATTGCTTATATTAAGCTGTTGAACTGTCCAACTAAATTGATTTGGTATGGACTACAGAATATCCCTGAAAAAAAAAATTATTTTGCGCCAACAGGCGGTGATGACAGATACAAATAGTGTTGATCAACACAGGACAACCCTGAATTGGGAAATTCTGTTGCGCAAAATAGCGACAAAGACAGTATGGGTCAACACAGGGCATAAACAGGCTGATCACCTACGTGCCCGTAAGCTAGACGGTTTACAGATGAATTTCTGTTAAAACCTTTTCAAAAACATGAAAAAGAAAATTTGTGGTCTTTATGACCCTTAGCATGATGCAAAAAGCTCTTCCTAAGCGAATCTTTTGAATTCCTGAGTTATTCATATGTCTTCACAGTTATTAATCAATTGTGGAGGATTTCTATTCTGGCAGTTGGGTATAGAAAGGATAAAGTTCCTTAGAAGAAAGTAGGTCGTAAAATACGACAAAACGAATCTTTAAAAAAAAAAAGCATAACCTGAAAATCTATATTGATGAGTTGTGTGGGCAAGTTCTAAGAAGAAAGGGATAGAATTATGAGAAGAACAACTTTTCGGATCATGGAATTGACAGAAAATAATATAAGAAAGGAAGATTAAGTCCGAGAATTTTAAAGACTTTTGGAGCATTAGAAAGATAAGTATGAAATAGCGGAACGCTATTAATAATTAGAAATGCATGTTAATATGTGTATTAATCTATGTTATATGTTATGTGAAAATAATATATTTCATTATCGCAGAATAATGCCGCTAAGAAGGAATTGGCATGATCGAAGAGAATAGACATAGACCGAGTAGGAACGATTCGGTGTTGTGATTCCGGGGACAGAATCCTTATAAGTGGGAAGAATGTAATGACCTGAATTTTCAGAAAATATTAACAATAAGAATTTAATAAATACAATTCTTATTTGGTGATATGCTATGCAATATGTGATTTTTGTGAATAATAAATATATTATTATTATATATTTATTATTTCATGAAAATAAATTGTAGAATCAATTTATTAAGAAGAAATGAGATAAGTATAGTTTATGATGAAGGAAATTATAAAAGTAATTTATAATATTAAATTATTTTAATATAGTAAATTGGTGGTATTAAATATATTTAATAACCTCCATTTTATTGGGTGAAATGTATGCATGTTATGTAATATAGTGAATATATTATTATATTTGCCATAGTTAATAAATTTTGAGAAAATAATTTATAGAACGAAAAGAAAATAATTGTATATATTATTATATAATTTGGTAAAAAAATAATAATAATAAATTGTGGGAAAAAAAGAGATGGTTAAATTTAATGATACAGAAAATTATTGTATTCATTAAATTAGTAAATTGAAATAATTTATGATATTAAATTATTTTAATATAGTAAGTGTATTGCGTTAAATATACTATGTTTATTTAACGTATAGCTTCAATTTTTATTGGACAGTTTTTATGAAAAGATATTGCATTATAATATATTTGCCAAATGGATGTGAATTAAATGATAATTATTCCAATCAATTGATGTGTTACACAAAAAGGTGTTACATTAATTATGAAAATAATTCCATAATTAGTGGATGATGTTTATGCATAATTATAAATTTGATCAGTGAATATATATATATATATATATATATAAGTATTTGTTTAGAGACAATTTATGGAGGGAAGTAATAAAATGTAATTAAAAACCCATATTGGTTAACTAAATGATTATTGGAATAAATATTAAGTTTATTCGTTCCATTTCAAATATTTATTTAAATTATGAACATAACTTCATAATTAGTAAGATAATTTTTATACATAATATAAATATATAATTCTCCAATATGTAATTGTAGCACCTAAATTAATTTATATGTATGTAATAGCAGTTAATAATGAATATCAAATATTATGTATATCTATGTACTGGGAATGCAATGTGATATATGTATAATCCAAGTATGCTAAAATGTTAAGACTAATCCGTTGGGAGAAAAGATGATAAAGTGATGAGATGAGTCACTAGAAAAGATGATAAAGTGATGAGATGAGTCACTAATGTTAAGCAGGAGGTGTCAAGTTATCAAATAATCAGTAGGACACTAAGTTATACAAAGCAAGCTCGTTATTCATTATTCATTCTTTAATTCCATGCCTCTTCCATTTTCGTTCCAAAAATAAGAAAGGAAATAGAGCAGCCCCGAACCATTCCTTAATTCCATTTTTGTTCAAAAAAAAAAAAGAAAGGTCAAGAAATTAGCCTTTTTGCTCCTTTTCCTGCCTGCCATCCGAACCAAAGAAGAAGAAAAAAAACTAGGCAAACCTTTACTCTCAAATTAGTAGTATGCCAAGAGAACTAGAATAAAAAAAAAATTAGCAACTGGGTTAGGGAAAGGAGTCCGACTAGCAGCAGGAGAAAGGAGGTTATATGAGTTGATTCCTAAAATTAAAACTTCACCAAATTCAATTGTTACGAGGTGCTGTATGGGATAATAACGCTTTGAGCTCGCGTAAGCGCATAGAATCAATAACTATACATCGCGAAGGCAAGTTTTTCAGTATTAATTGTTGTGTGAGAACTTGATATTGTTTATGTGTGAATTATTTTATATTGTAATAAAGCCTTTGTGAGTATATTGAAAAATGTGTTTTCTACTACAGTGCTATATGAATTATCAAAATCAACTTATGACTGAAGTTAGTTGGGTTATACAAACTCAACTTATTTATGATTTGTGATATGTGAGAAATGGAATGTATAATTGAAAAATGTCAAGCATGAACTATTTAATGCATGGATATAATGCACATCACAAAATGTATATAGTATGAATACACTGTAAAACATGTATGCTATGTGAAGCATGAAATGTGTTAACTGTTAGACTGGCTGAGCCATCGCACTCATTCTTGCAAATATTTCATTTGCAGATAACGGTTGAACAATCATATGATATTGGCGGGAGAGACTTGAAGTATGCTTGTAAAGACAATAATTATTATTTAATTAGTTTAACTTGTATCAAGTCAAAAGGACTATTATATTGAATTGAACCAAGTTGTGTCAAACTTGTGTAATATCGAATAAAATTTATTCGTTTTGAATTGATTGTGATTTCATATGAGAAATAGTATATTATAAATATATGGGTTGCTATATCGAGAATTTAGTTGTCGTGTTGGAAATTCAGTTAATTGTATAATTCATTTAGCTTGATGGATTTAAATGAAAATGTATAAACGAATGAATATGATATTAAAAGTTGAATCTTTATATTCAAGTGAGATGTTAAAACAAATCATAATATATATATATATATATGATTTTGAGATAAGACGAATTGTAAAGGTTGCGATTCGGGAAATGAAAGAAAGTTTTAAAAGTTTTAAATTTATACACATTTTTATCAATTATAATATTGATTAATGTTGTAAAGCTAGAATGAGAATGTATTTTTAACGACCAAAGTCGGAAGTGGAAATTGTCCTGATTTTGGGGTCGTTACAGTTGGTATCAGAGCTATGGGTTATAAAGCTTAGGTAATAGTACCCTAGGCTATAACCGTAAACTAGATAGATGAAAAAGAAGAAGATATTAAGCATAAACTCGAATGAGGTTTAAATGATCTTAAATGAATCTAGAAAATTCGTAAAGAATGCGTTAAGATAATACGCAAAGATTCAAGGAAGAATATGAAAAAGCCAAAGGATCAGGGAACACCTGATTTGAATAATCATAAAATAATATGATTAAAAAGGAAATGCAGAAGATCGTAAAAATAAAACGATCATAGAACGATAAAGGGTTGTAAGAAAAGAAGGTCGTAGAATAAGAACACGATGTGATCTGATTAAGTCATGAAATGACAGATGATCAATCGAATGATTGACAATTTTAGCTTAATGCTATCAATAGAAGGTACTATGAGATAGTACAAGATAAACTTAGAAAAAGTTACAGATGAAATACGAATTAAAGAAAATTCATATTAAGCAAAGAATAAGATGACATTAGATAAGATTGGGTGGGATTTCAATCGAGGACTCATGTGATCGCTGAGTTGTACAAACCTTTGTATGGGCAGAGGTTTTGTGCTTGGTTTGAAAACTACTTAGCTTCCTATATTAATATAGTGGTTGAGTTGAACAAATCCTGGTATGGGACGGGATTTGTCCATGGTTTAACAACCGCTCAGCTTCCTATATTGATTAGTGGTCGAGTTGGTTCGACAACCACTTAGCTTCCTATATTGATAATCATTAAAATATTGGTATCGCGCTATCGATATACATATGACGAGAAGGTGATTTTTTTCTCATATTTATATTTGATAGTTAGAGAATATTAAGATTAGGTGCGAGTTCTTTGAATTCATACTTATGATAAGTTCATGACTCATAATCATATGATACGTTTTTGAACCCCTCAGCGAATGGACGTCTTTAGTCTGACTAGGATAAGTTCCTAAACTCATATGATTGTGGTAAGTTCCTAAACTCATAACGTGTGGTATGTTTAATGAACTATATTGGGGTATAGAAAAGTTGTGCATGAAGAATTGAGGATTTTTAGTATAGTAAGCTTTAAGGATGATAGAAATAGATAGAATTATTAAGCAATGGATCATTGGAGAAATTGAAGTTGATGATGGAGGCATAAGTATTCCAAATCTTCTAGCTATGCTAGACTTCGAAATTTTTGACATCAAGCTAAATTCGCACTGATGTGCCTTTAAAAAATAAAAATAAAATTTTTGTTATCCTTAAAACAAGGTGATAAGGGTGTGTAGATGGACTTCGAGCCATTATCACATCGTTACCTGTTGTGGCATGATAACACCAAAAATGATTTTTCAATGGTTTTAAACTGTTTAACGAAGAGTCTACGCTATTTGTTTCGGCTAGACAAAAATAATTTAAAATATCAAAATATATTTTTAGATAGTCATCAATGCATCATGGAACCTGGTGTAGAATGACAAATGATGGAGTCATCAATGCAGATTAACCTAGTTTTGGATATGATCTAAGGATCGTCAGCCCACTATGGTATGATGTAGTATGACAAAGTCATAAAATGACGACATCCTCAACGTACTGTTAAAACAGGGCGGTACTATGCGTCATAAAATAATTTTCAGTATTTTGAAGAATTAAAGAGGTGTCAAATGCCATTTGAATCGGCTAAACACAGCTATTACATTGCTTATATTAAGCTGTTGAACTGTCCAACTAAATTGATTTGGTATGGACTACAGAATATCCCTGAAAAAAAAAATTATTTTGCGCCAACAGGCGGTGATGACAGATACAGATAGTGTTGATCAACACAGGACAACCCTGAATTGGGAAATTCTGTTGCGCGAAATAGCGACAAAGACAGTATGGGTCAACACAGGGCATAAACAGGCTGATCACCTACGTGCCCGTAAGCTAGACGGTTTACAGATGAATTTCTGTTAAAACCTTTTCAAAAACATGAAAAAGAAAATTTGTGGTCTTTATGACCCTTAGCATGATGCAAAAAGCTCTTCCTAAGCGAATCTTTTGAATTCCTGAGTTATTCATATGTCTTCACAGTTATTGATCAATTGTGGAGGATTTCTATTCTGGCAGTTGGGTATAGAAAGGATAAAGTTCCTTAGAAGAAAGTAGGTCGTAAAATACGACAAAACGAATCTTTAAAAAAAAAAAGCATAACCTGAAAATCTATATTGATGAGTTGTGTGGGCAAGTTCTAAGAAGAAAGGGATAGAATTATGAGAAGAACAACTTTTCGGATCATGGAATTGACAGAAAATAATATAAGAAAGGAAGATTAAGTCCGAGAATTTTAAAGACTTTTGGAGCATTAGAAAGATAAGTATGAAATAGCGGAACGCTATTAATAATTAGAAATGCATGTTAATATGTGTATTAATCTATGTTATATGTTATGTGAAAATAATATATTTCATTATCGCAGAATAATGCCGCTAAGAAGGAATTGGCATGATCGAAGAGAATAGACATAGACCGAGTAGGAACGATTCGGTGTTGTGATTCCGGGGACAAAATCCTTATAAGGGGTAAGAATGTAATGACCTGGATTTTCAGAAAATATTAACAATAAGAATTTAATAAATACAATTCTTATTTGGTGATATGCTATGCAATATGTGATTTTTGTGAATAATAAATATATTATTATTATATATTTATTATTTCATGAAAATAAATTGTAGAATCAATTTATTAAGAAGAAATGAGATAAGTATAGGTTATGATGAAGGAAATTATAAAAGTAATTTATAATATTAAATTATTTTAATATAGTAAATTGGTGGTATTAAATATATTTAATAACCTCCATTTTATTGGGTGAAATGTATGCATGTTATGTAATATAGTGAATATATTATTATATTTGCTATAGTTAATAAATTTTGAGAAAATAATTTATAGAACGAAAAGAAAATAATTGTATATATTATTATATAATTTGGTAAAAAAATAATAATAATAAATTGTGGGAAAAAAAGAGATGGTTAAATTTAATGATACAGAAAATTATTGTATTCATTAAATTAGTAAATTGAAATAATTTATGATATTAAATTATTTTAATATAGTAAGTGTATTGCGTTAAATATACTATGTTTATTTAACGTATAGCTTCAATTTTTATTGGACAGTTTTTATGAAAAGATATTGCATTATAATATATTTGCCAAATGGATGTGAATTAAATGATAATTATTCCAATCAATTGATGTGTTACACAAAAAGGTGTTACATTAATTATGAAAATAATTCCATAATTAGTGGATGATGTTTATGCATAATTATAAATTTGATCAGTGAATATATATATATATATATATATATAAGTATTTGTTTAGAGACAATTTATGGAGGGAAGTAATAAAATGTAATTAAAAACCCATATTGGTTAACTAAATGATTATTGGAATAAATATTAAGTTTATTCGTTCCATTTCAAATATTTATTTAAATTATGAACATAACTTCATAATTAGTAAGATAATTTTTATACATAATATAAATATATAATTCTCCAATATGTAATTGTAGCACCTAAATTAATTTATATGTATGTAATAGCAGTTAATAATGAATATCAAATATTATGTATATCTATGTACTGGGAATGCAATGTGATATATGTATAAACCAAGTATGCTAAAATGTTAAGACTAATCCGTTGGGAGAAAAGATGATAAAGTGATGAGATGAGTCACTAGAAAAGATGATAAAGTGATGAGATGAGTCACTAATGTTAAGCAGGAGGTGTCAAGTTATCAAATAATCAGTAGGACACTAAGTTATACAAAGCAAGCTCGTTATTCATTATTCATTCTTTAATTCCCTGCCTCTTCCATTTTCGTTCCAAAAATAAGAAAGGAAATAGAGCAGCCCCGAACCATTCCTTAATTCCATTTTTGTTCAAAAAAAAAAAAGAAAGGTCAAGAAATTAGCCTTTTTGCTCCTTTTCCTGCCTGCCATCCGAACCAAAGAAGAAGAAAAAAAACTAGGCAAACCTTTACTCTCAAATTAGTAGTATGCCAAGAGAACTAGAATAAAAAAAAAATTAGCAACTGGGTTAGGGAAAGGAGTCCGACTAGCAGCAGGAGAAAGGAGGTTATATGAGTTGATTCCTAAAATTAAAACTTCACCAAATTCAATTGTTACGAGGTGTTGTATGGGATAATAACGCTTTGAGCGGCGCGTGCATGTCGGGCGT
The DNA here is from genome assembly GCA_034770075.1 of Aralia elata. Lineage (NCBI taxonomy): Eukaryota > Viridiplantae > Streptophyta > Magnoliopsida > Apiales > Araliaceae > Aralia > Aralia elata. The sequence goes on along the minus strand of CM068387.1, from coordinate 72,500,789 downwards.
GTCGCCGAGACGTTTCGCGACGACATGCGACATTTTTGGACACTGTTCCAAAAATGTTCTAACCTATAAAAGTTATATATCATAAAAGGTATACTGATGAATATAAACCATTGTAGGGGGACGATAAGTGGGTCGTGGCATTCCCGAACGCCGCGACGCCGTAAGACGTACATTTTTGAAATGTTATTGCGTTAGTTAATTTATAAAACGCGAATAACATAAAATAAGTAATGAAATGAAAGTTTCCGGGTTTCGAAACGAAGATTTTGAACGAAGAATTTTATAATGGTGTATATATATATTTAAAATATAAGCAAAGCGTGAATATAAATTATTCGCGAGAATAAATGCGAAGCTAAGCTACTAATGAAGCGAAGCATTCGCATACGTGACGATAGCATGGTTTAGCACATGAACTATCAAAAAGGCATGAAGATTACGGAAGTTAAAGAAATGATGAGATGGGCTATGTTTACACAATAAAAGTTATTCTTAAATAATTTGGTCCCGAGTTTACAAATAGAGATGAGAGATATTCTTAAAATGGGATATAAATGGTTTATGCTTCGAGATGTTAAGTATTGGTATACTAAAGCTATGAGAGAACCTTGTTAAGCGTAAAAATGTTAAAATGAACAAAGTTTCCAAAGAAACGTAGAATGGTTTTAAGACAAGGTTGAAAGATAATAGCTAATGTAAAGTAAAACTAGTTTTACATTAAGTATGTGAATTTAGTATGTTACACTAACATGTGCATGTACATATCCTCAATTTGTGTAGGATCATCTCAGAGCAGATAAATTATAAACATTAAACAACACCCAAGGCAAGTCTTTCAGTTCTTTTGTGATATATGAATTTGATATTGATTATATGTAATCTTTATCGCATTATAAATGAAATCTCCAGAAGCATGCTAAATTTTCATACTATGCTCTATGAATTATGAAAGTCAAATTATGACTAAGTTAATTGAGTTATGGGACTCAATCTATATATGATGTGTGATATATTAAGCATATGACATCGTATTGTTTAGAGTTATAATGCATGTACGATATGCATAGTAGAATGATTATAATGAATGAATTGAACATGAAATTATGTGCTACGTGAAGCATGAAAACTGCTAGATTTGCTGAGCTGTCGAGCTCAGACTTGCAAAACCCAAATTTTGCAGGATAAAGATGCAGGGCGATATTATCTGCTATCTGGACGATAAAGATTAGAAGTCGTGCAAAGAAATTTCATTTCTTTAATTAGAACTTGTATTGAATCGTGACAATGATTCTTGATATATGTAACTGACTGGTACGTAAAATTTGAATTATTCAATATACAAAGAATATTTGTTTTGAATATATTGGGATGAGTATTATATAAAGAAAATCAATATAGTGATAATACTATATAAGAAAGAATTTTAATGTAGAACTGAGTTGTATATACTCATATCTACTTCAATGTATAGTTATAAAGGTTGCGATTTCAGGGAATAGAAAGAAAAATATAAAAAGTTTTTAATTATCCGCATTTTCAGCTATTATTTCATCTTAATATGATGTTAAGCTGAATTAAGGTAGCATTTAGCGCACAAGGTCGGGATTAAAATTAGTCCTAATTTTGGATTAAGTTGGTCCCGATTTTGGGGGCGTTACACTTACATCATTATTCAATGGTAAAACTAATAAAAATGCGGATAATAAAAATTTTTCTATATCTTTCTTTCTATTTCCTGAATCGCAACCTTTACGAATATATATCGAAGTAGATATGAGTATATACAACTCATTTCTATATTCGAATTCTTTACTATATAGTATCATCACTTTATTGATTTGCTCATTTTAATGCATTCAAAACAAATATTCTTTATTTATTGAATATTTCAAGGTTTACTTACCTATCAGTACATATGTCAAGAACCATCATCGTGATTCAATACAATTTTTTTTTTTAAAAAAATAAATAAAAAGTATTCCTTTGCAGGTCTTCTAATCCATATCATCAGATGACGAATAATATCGCATTGTATCCTTGACCTGCAAAAAGTTTATTTTTGCAAGATTGAGCTCGACAGCTCAACAAATCCAACAGTTTTCATGCTTCACGTAGCATAGAATTTCATGCTCAGTTCATACATCATAAAACATTATAATATGCGTATCATACATGCTGCTTTTCACATATCATATAAAGATTGAGTTCCATAACTCAATTAACTTAGTCATAAATTGACTTTCATAATTTATAGCACATTATAGGTAATTCAACATACTCATTTCAGTACAGATTATAAGCAATCAATATCCGGTTCATATAGCACATAGGAACTGAAAGACTTGCCTTGGCTTGCATTTATACGTTCCTTGAACGTCCATGATTAAATTTCCATCGTCAGTTAAAATCCTCTGTACATTATGCTTCGTCGTATTTCCTAAACATATAAGTTCACATACATGTATCAATTAGTTACATGGTCAACGCACATTCTTGCTTTACATGAGCTCTTATTCGTTTCTTATAGCGTTTGATTAATTGAGATTAAAACACCACTTAAGTCATCTACTTTTTGTCACGGCGTTTCAACGCTCAAATGTCGCGTGCCTATTTTGGTTCATGCAAGTGCTCAAACGATACGTTCATGCGTACGCTCAACGCTTCTTTACATCCTTTATGTCTATTTTGATAAATCTTAATTTAACTTCCAACTTGGTCACGTCGTGTAATAAGTAGTTTACTTATAACGCATTAGAATGTTTTAAGTTGATTAATTAACCTAGACGTTCCACACTTAGAATTATATTTGGTTTCGTTTCACAATATCGTTTCATTCCTAAACTTTCATTTAAGTTTTTACTTTTCCAAAATAATTTAAATCTCATACCAACTCACACTTATCAAGGTTCATTCCTGTAATTTGCTTAACAGAACATACATATGTTTTAGGTGTTTTAGATCATAATAAGCCTCTGCTCATTTGTTCTGGTTTTCCTTTAGTAGAAACTCATAACTCATGCCATATAATTCCTATTCTTTGCTTCCTAGTTTTTCTTTAACAAGTACAAATAACCGGAACTGGTATCCAACATTCCACAATACCATAAACATCAATTAGTCCTCTTAGTGTCTATGATTTGAAAGAAAACTTCTTTTAAGTAATTTGACAGTCAACATGAGAGCAATACCTTATGTTTCAGATTTTATAACTTTCTAACATTCAGCCCAGATTCTTTATAGAAATCTTTTCCTTATCACTCCACAAACAAATCCAATCTTTCACAACAATAATCTGACAACCAAGCAATTCAATTTATACCAATTCATACGTATATCATTCATTGCTATCCTAAGTCTCATGAACTTAGTAAATGAAAATTAATACCTTCAATTGCTTGATGAATTCTTGCTTTATGGACTGAAATCAATCTTTCTTCTGCTTGATAATCTTAAATTTTCAGTTAGTTAATCTTCCTCAGAAAATTTGAGAGGAGTTTGCAATGTTTGGGTGCAAGAAAACTGGGAAAATGCGTGAGCTCAAGCTTAATTCTCTCTCTCTCTCTCTCTCTCTTATATTTATCATTTGATTGCTTTGCGTAGTATCCTTCCATAGATTTAAGAAGCTCCAGCTCCTACTTACAAGTCTGATTACTCAGCAACGTATATTCCCACCTCCTGCTTAACTTATAATTACTTAGCATACTTGCACATAACATATATTACATACCATACTTACATTATATATATATATATATATATATATATATATATATAATACATATATATTATTAATACATACTTCAATTAATGTATTAAAATTAATTAATTCTTCCAATAAAGTGGAATTAATACATTAAATAAAATAACATATTTAATGTAACGAACCAATTATATTAAAATGATTAATATTAAATCAATCATGTTAATTCACTTATTTAACACAACGGATCAATCAAAATAATTAACATTCAATTAATTATTTTGATTCATCTATTTAATATATACAATAATTAGTCATTTCATTCATTCCGTAAATTGTTTCCCAACAATTTAGATATATATATATATATATATATATATATATATATATATATATATATATTGGGCCTCATATGTTAAATATACATATATTCAACATAATATTAACTATTATTCTATTATTCATGTTATAATCAATTATTATAACATAAATATAACTATCATTATTAATCAAATAAATTTCATTAATTAACATCTTATCACATTAATCTTTTAATTAATGAATTACTTACTCATTTCATTTATATAGTACAATTCACACAATATATCACATAATAAAAATTTTATTTATTTAAATTCTTATTTTAATATTACTCATAAACTCGGATCGTCACAGAAATTGAGAGAGAAAAATTGGGGATTTGTCCGGAGGGAGTGGATTCTAGTGCGGACTTCGGAGGTATTTGACAATTTGATGTGAGGGTAAAGATGGAACATTGAATCTATGTCCTTAAAAAGGTTGTTGAAAGTTTGCCTAGGATTCCGCAGAAAATATAGGTAGTATAAGGACAGGAGTCTTGGGTGGTGCATTACATCTTTGGGCCAAGAAAATTCATTTTTCTGATTTTTTTATAGTAATTAAATTATGTTTTAATTTTTATTACAAAATCTCATTATGTTTTTTATTTATTTAATGCAACCATTTTTTTATAGTACAGTTTACCTTGGAATAAGGCTGTAAAATGAATCAATCGGTTTGAGCTTGATCTGTACTCGCTCGACTAAAAGTTTGATTCGGACTCGACTCAAAATATAAACGATTTAAATATGAGCAAATTTTAAAGATCGATAAATTACTCGAACTTTTTTAAATTATATTCGCTCAAAAAGTTTAAAATGCTCGGACTCGATTCGAGATCGTGCTCGACTCGGTATCTAAACAAACTTTATTTTGTACTCGATAAATTTTATGAATCAAATTTGAGCAAATACTAGCTCGACTCGATTCATTTTACACCCCTACCTTAGAGCCTAATATACAACCGCTATAATCTTGTATCTTATCATTAATTATCACATCGATCTCATAATATACTTTAGATAAAGATCCCTTGTATCTTATCATAGTAAAATTAATCAAGGGCAAAACGAAATCTTATAGGTGGCGCCCGTGGCACAACAAAACTCAGTTGTTATATATCTAGGGTCTTTCTTCGGACAATGGGAGAAACCATTACTAAGCTTCTCAAAACAACTCTGGTAACAATGTTGTTCATCGTTCAAAATAGGACAATTTGTGTTACATTTTACCGGACCATCCATATTTGGGCATTGTCCATTAACATTGTTTGTATACTTAACACTAAAAGTCCAAACACAATCAGAATTAGGGGTAAGTTGCATTGGAATGTTGTAACCATCCAAAATAGATATACCAAAATAATCCAAGTTTTCATTCATATATTCTTCTTCAAGTAAAAATACTGCTTGAGTGCTCGGAGTTTTTCCCTTGGCTTGACATTGAAGGCGCCCATCGCAATCCCCTGTCATGCATTTTCCCTTGCCTGATTCATTGAAAGTACAATTAGTTCTACCCCAAATATTCACATCTTTGTCAAATGATTGTATGCTCCAAGTATCATTATGTTCAAGACGTTTTCCTCCCCCTGGTAAGGCAGCTGCCCATACTGTATAGTCACAATTGTTATGAATCTCAAATTTGGAACTCATTCCAAATGTACTTAGTGTGACATGAATAATTAAAAAACGTAATAGGAATATGGAAAATGCATTCAAATCGTTCATCTTTGAGAGTTTTTGGGGTTTAGGAGGAGCGTGAGATAGGATACTGAGGTTTAGTGAAGGGAGGTGAATGTATTTAATATGAAGTTCTCAAGATATATATTGGATATAGTATAATAAATTTTAATTAATATTATATAATCTTATATATGTTTTTTGAAAACTTTGTAGAAAACGTTAAACACTTGATCTTAAATGGATCATTTACTTTATTGGGCGGTATTTTAATTTAATTGAGTGAGGTTATAGTTAGAAAGTAATTAATACAATATTTATGATGTCAGACAAACGTATATTTAGTAAAACTTTTACACATCTTTTAATAACACTTTAAAATTTTAACGATACTTACCTTGAAGAACATAACTATTACTCTTAACATTATTGATATGCAGAAAAACTATATTGCTTTGAGTCTACCCTACAAGTAGCATGAAGCAAATGGTTTGAGACCCAATTTACAATCAAATGCATCTGACCACTTTAAGAATGCTTCGTTCCAATTAATCTTCCACATTGTTTAGAAAAATTATGGATAACCTCTTCATTAGTTTCTAAGTATAATTATTTTTCACCTATATATAGTCCCCTAACTATTTCACATATTTATCCTCAGACTAGATAAATTATGTAATCTATGTCCCACCTTACAAAACAGAGTAACTGTAGCCTGTAGGATACTAAGTATGCAACATAAATACAAGTTAAGGGTTAAATGTGAAAATTAACGACAATTTGGTGACTAAACATGAAAAAGTTACTATATTATAGGGACTAACATGAAAAGAATATATAATTTGAGGATAAAGTGCATGAAAAAAATAGTTAAGGGAATAATGTAAAAATTAGCTATTGCTTGGAGATTAACAAAGAGATTATCCCAAGTAAATAATTCATAAGAAAAAAAACAGAAAAAACAAAGAAGAAAGAAGAAAGAGTCTGCTAATAGCCAAGAGCCTATTAATCAAAAGAAAATTATTAAACATCAAGACCATTCAAAATTGTAAGTAAGATGTTGCACATTCCCAACTACTATATTAACCAAAATGAAAATGTTTACCTTGAATTTATTACTTAGTAGAGATATTTGTAGCGGAATTGTACGATCCATGATCCATCCCACATCAAATCATCACACCAATGCAGCGCACACCTGTACGTGTAGACTGACCCAACAAGCATGATGGTTCACCTTCTTACCTATAAGGTTAACCTATTAGGTTAAGACTCCACCATATTTATTAACTCATCTACACTCTTGAATTTATCCAATTTGGGATTCATGTGAAATTTTCCAACAATCTCCACATTTCACTTGAATATTCATCATAAGTATTATACACTAGAGTAGTCACCATTGAACACACCTTTTTTGAGTCGTTCAAGCCCTAGTTACTCTAATACTACTCCACCTGTCAGAGGGAAACGTGGGAGTACAACTTTGTTCCTTGTGAACCTTTTACCCTGAGCAGCTTTCCTAGAGCCATACCGAGTCCGCTCTATTTGACTCAAATCATACTTCACCGTATAATGGCAAACACGTGAGTGATCCCCTTGTGCTCCACCTAACTCAACTCTATTTGCTCCATTGCGTGGATGGGGTAATACGCGGCCTAGGAATGCTTCACCACGGAGTGTCAACTTGATACTTGGACCCATCGAACCATGAGCTCTGATACTACTTGTAGCGAAATTGTATGATCCATGATTTATCCCATATCAATTCATCACACCAAAGTAGCGCACACATATGACGCCCCCAAATCCGTGTACTCGCTACAACAAACTTGATGCATCACTATTCATCCACATATATGATAATTAGCTATTAATATAAGCTAGGTTGCATTAATTGTTAGTTACATTATTTACACATTCATGCCTAGGTATTAATTACATTACCAGAACTATTACATTAGTTCAAAAATATTAGATCATTAAATATTTATTTACTAATATATTATTATTTATTTATCTTCATCGTTTGCCTTGCCTTTTCCTTTATCTTTTATACCGACCTCTCGGATTCTTCTGTTTTAGCTATAAACATTAAGTTTATGCAAGAGTTGACAACAAATTTGCTTAGCAAGTCTAACAGTTTAAAATGAAATAGAAATAATTGAAAATGAATCAATATTCAAAGATTTAGAAAGAATTAATATTAACGAGACAAATCAAGGAAGTTAATGAAAATTTCTTTACAGGTTATTGAACTTCAAATTTTTGAAAAGAATTAAATTTTGGAATCTTAAAATTTATTATATGTTCACTAGGGAAATTGAAAGTCACTTAGTGGTCGCAGGACCATGAAATCTTTCCATAACGTTCAATAGTCACAAAGACTGCGAACTATTTCTATAACGTTCAACAGTCACAAAGACTACGAACTCTTTCTCCAGAGTATCATTAGGTGACCAGCCTAATAATACCTCATGTTGCGCGTAACATCTTTCTCACGCAATGTTTTTTACACGTATGTCGGTTATCCTACCATAATATAATATATTGTTCATACTCAGTCATAACATCATGATCCGCACCAAAGTATTTTGGATTGAATAAAATATCTACAAAGAATCTTAAACAATTCAATTAATTGAAAGAAACACAACAATTGAGTTTAGCCGAACAAATGACATAAACTTCTTTTATAGACGGTCCAAGAAGCATTTTGAAAAAAAATTATAATTCAATAATGAACGATTCAAATGCACAGAAGTGTAGGTACTTGCCTGTTTTGGGCGCACCTTCCTTGTTTAGGTTATTTTCCATCTCTGAATAGTAACCTACATCATTCATAAGGATTTATTTAATTAATTAATAGTTATCGTCGGTAGCTATTTATAACTCCGTTTTGGTATTTTCGGTACCGTAAATTTATCCTCGAGTGCATTCTTACACCATTCAAAATTTCATTATAGTGTTTATTTCCCTGTTTTTCTTTAATTAATTTTTTATAAATTTTTATACTTTATTTTTCTCCATTAAATCACTTTAACTATTTTATTATTTTTCCTTCTTCTGGCCCCACCTAGGTAATTACATTTTAGATAGTTTCTAATATTTTCAGAATTTTTCAGCATTATTAATATTTATTTTAAACTCATTTCTTTCCAAATTTACTAAATTCTTTAAAATTTGTAATTAAGTCCAACACGTATGAATTTTGAACAGTATCTTTGTTACATCAAAATACACTTTTACCCAAAATTTCATCTTAGCCTGAGTTGTAGACTCAAGTAATAAATGTATTAATTTTAAAAATTTTGTTTTTATTTTGGTCATAACTCTTTCATTATAAGTCCGTTTATGTTTATTCTTGGCCCAAAATACACCTTATACTTTAAGGTTTCATATCCTAGAAGCCTTGATTTTATTTTCTCTTTTAACTGTCCAGAACTTCCTTTTTAAAAATTAGGTTAGGAAGTTACCCAGTCTATCCAGTTTTACTAGAAAATTTACCAAAAATAATTTATAAGGAATTTAGGCGTCAAACCAGTGCATAATTTTATTTAACTTATAGTATCCACCCCAACAAACTTTTCTCAAAAATTCAAAATACACTAAAAGTTCTATTCGATACAAAATCAGGCTTTGGTTTATGGTTTGTGCCCTTCTTGCTGAAAATTTCTATAACTTTGTTTAATTTTTTTTCTTGTTTCTTGTAGCATCTTTGATTTCTTTTGCCATAATTCATGGTATCACAGCTAACATGTTATTATTTACTCTTAGCATGTACAAATTCATGTATCCACATATTTACCCCATAAAAGATTTATAGGAACTAGTTTAAGGTTTTATTTAACTAGTTCATGCTTCTTCATTGTACTTTCATCGTTTCCTTCATGATTAATGGTATTACAACGTATATATCTTCAACATAAACCTAAGTATACTTAAAGCCTAATTATTTTCTTAAAAAGAAAGATTTTTAACTTTTAAATAGGTTAGGGTTTATACCTAGTTGTTGTGTAGTTGCTTCTCCTTGGTTTTGTTCTTCTCTTGCCTTCCTTCTTGTTGGTTGATTTAGCTCACTCTTTTCTCTCCCTCTCTTAGTCAACCACTCTCTCTCTCTCTCTCTCTTCTCTTTCTTAGCCTTTTATTTTATGTTGGTAAAGTGAAGAAAAAAATGAAGGTTGCTTGTTATTTATAGACACAAGTTTTGCTAGCTTGTAAATTGGTCCCTCAAGACTTTTCTTTCTTAGTCAAGCCATCCAACTTCCTTTTATTCTAATCTTGCCCATCATTAGGAGGGTTATCATGTTTTACATGAGTTAATTACCTTCTTTAGCTAATTAAGCATTTGTTAGTTAATTAGGTCAAACTTGATCAAGGTTTTGGATAGAATTCCCCCCTAAAATATCTTGGGAGGCTTCTCAAGGAAGCTTCCCTTTCGTTGTCCATACCCTAGCCTTTAAAAAACAGTTATTCCCAGAATATGGCTGCTGGAATAACAATTTTTTAAAACTGCTGTAATGCCCGAGAATTTTATAAATTATATTAGAAATGAAAATGAGTATTTTAAAATTATTTGTGTGCATATATATATATATATATATATATATATATATATATGTCATGAACCTTAGTAATTCAATTTAAATTGAATTAAGTATGTGATAATTAATTCTTGTGACATATAAATTCATGAAAAATTAATATTCATATTCTGAAACCTGATTAAATCACGACTATATTCTTGAAATAATTCTTCGAATCTTTTTACGAATATTGGACACATTAAATGTTCCTAAGTGTGTTGAAAAGAACGTCTACGCCATTTGATTCGGCTAGACTAATATTCATGTGTTAGAAAGCTATCCAAACCAATTATTTTGGTGCGGATTCCTATAATCTGTTGAGATGAACAACCCTCATAGAAGGAGAAATTATATAACGTCGGGAGACCGACACGCATGCGAACAACATGTTTGAATGTTATGCATAACATAAGGTACTTTAGGCTGATCACCTATTGTACTTGTTTATATTATGGGTTATCAGTGTAATACTGTTAATTCTAGTAGAAGTTCTTGGTCCATAGTGACTACTTAGTCTTAAATACCCATTAACTTGAAATTGTTGAAACCTTTGAATTCCTTTAATATTCCTTCAATCCATAGTGACTCAATATTTAAATTCAAAGGACAAAACTGGAACTATTGATATGTACTTTGTTTACAACATCCTTATTTAAATTCATGAGCTATCCATTTTCATTATAACCGTGATATTATGAATTTTATATATACTCATTCACGGTTATTGTTATATTACTTACTAAGCAAATTTGTTGCTCACTCTTGCTTTCTTTAAACATCGCAGTTAAGGCAGAACACGGTGGAACCTCAGGAAAAGACAAGGGCAAAGGCAAGGCTACGGAGTAACGTTGTTCTATTATGCTAGGGTGTTACTCTTATGATGTATTAAGACTTAATTAATGTATTAAGCTATGTAACGAATTAAGCTATGTAGTGTGTAGTAATGGTTGCGAGACTTGGGACTAGGATAATTATATTGTATTAATGTAGTTATTTTCAAATCTTCCGCTATTAGTTGTTATTAAGATGTTGTATGAGGTGAATCGTGAAGCACCAAATTCGAGGTACATGTATTTGAATTTGGGGGCGTCACAACTGCCATGAAGGATAATAAGCTAGTGCATCTCACTTGATAAGAAAAAATTAAAACATTTAATCTCAGCCATCCGATCCTGCACACGTGCCTTATGTAAAGTGCGCCTCTAAAGCACCACAATTTGCCACATCGCACGCGCGCGTTGTACTTGATTATATCCATACTCCTCCCTTTGTCTTTTAGTGTTAGTAAGGAGTCTCACTATATTAAGTCCAGATAAGTTTCATTTCTCCTATGTGGGATGTAGGTTTATACCAATAACACTAAAACATGCATATTTTACAATCTAACTTTAACAATTATGTTCGAGATGGATTCAGATCTCTTCCATTACACTTATCTTCTAATTTCTCTTAATACACATTTAACAACAGAAAAATTACTTTTAGCGACATAATTGTTTGGGACGAATTTTATTGTGTCACTAATTGTTTGCGACGAATTTTATTTGATCGTTAAATGTAATATTTGTATCGCTAAAAAATGTATATTGCTCTTGTTCTCATCTTTTCTAATTTTAATATATTTCAATAGTTTGGACTGATTGATCAAAAAAACAAACAAAATAATATAGGCTGAACTGCACCCTTTTAAGCTGCTAGTTAGTTTAAAAGTAACTTCTCAATCGGTAAACCTTCACATTTTTAAGAGATACCACATAGGTGGAAAACATGTGATCGAAGAGCAGTACAACTGTAACGCCCCTAAAATCGGGACCAACTTAATCCAAAATTAGGACTAATCTTAATCCCGATCTTGTGCATTAGATACTATCTTAATTCAGCTTTATATCATACAAAGATGAAATAACAACCAAAAATGCGGATAATTAAAAACTTTTTATATCTTTCTTTCTATTCCTTGAATCGCAACCTTTACGATTATATATCGAAGTAGATATGAGTATATACAACTCAATTCTACATTCGGATTAATTATTATATAGTATTATCACTATATTGACTTGCTCATTCTAATGCATTCAAAACAAATATTCTTTATTTATTGAATATTTCAAGGTTTACTTACCTATCAGTACACATGTCAAGAACCATCATCGTGATTCAATACAAATTTTTTTAAAAAAAATAAATAAAAGGTAATACTTTGCACGTCTTCTAATCCATATCATCAGATGGCGAATAATATCACATTGTATCCTTGACCTGCAAAAAGTTTATTTTTGCAAGATTGAGCTCGACAGCTCAGCAAATCCAACAGTTTTCATACTTCACGTAGCATAGAATTTCATGCTCAGTTCATACATCATAAACATTCTATTATGCGTATCATACATGCTGCTTTTCACATATCATATAAAGATTGAGTTCCATAACTCAATCAACCTAGTCATAAATTGGTTTTCACAATTTATAGCGCATCATAGGTAATTCAACATACTCATTTCAGTACATATTATAATAAATCAATATCCAGTTCATATAGCACATAGGAACTGAAAGACTTGTCTTCCAAGTTGATTATAGCTTATAGCTACCTGCACTTCGCGAATCCTACACAGATTAAGTATACATACATACACACATCAGTGTAACATACTAAATTCACATACTCAATGTAAAACTAGTTTTAGTTTACATTAGCTATTATCTTTCAATCTTGTTTTAAAACCATTCTACGTTTCTTTAGAAACTTTTGCCTGTTATAACCCTTTTATGCCCAAAAAGGTTTCAACATGGATTTAGTATATAAATATTCTACGTTTCGAGTTATAAACCATTTATAACCCGTTTTACGGATATTTCTTATCTTTATATATAAACTCGAAGTTATATGGTTTACTGATGGTTTATATTGCGTATACATAGCTCATTTTTCATATTGAATAAAGTTATAGCTTACATTTTATTTCTTCGCAATAGTCCATGTGCTAAACCATTTTATAACTACGTACACGGACGTCTCGTATCGTTAGTTTACACAGCGTATTCATAGCTTAATATTTACCCCCGCGAATAAATAGAATCCTCATTTCGTATGTATATTAATTTTATACATATGTCATTTCTTGATTCCGTTCTTATAATCTTCGCTTTGTATTTCGAAAACCTTTTGTTTTCAAACTTCTACATTCAATATAGCTTTAAACTGGTTAGCGTATTCCATTTTAAGATATAACCCTTTTATTCTTGTCTTGAAATCCTTACGTGGTTATTTATTATACTTTGTATGTTGTAACCACGTTACGCTAAAAAGACCCTAACGTAGCTTTAGTACACCAAAACGTTGTCTTGGGTTTTCAAGCGAATGTCTTTTGCTTTTATATGAAATTTCAAAGTGATATAGTATATTTGCGATTATTTTACATATTCATGGTTCATCATTTGATTTGAGCGAGTTTACGCATTTATATAGCTTTTATAAGGCTTTATATCATCGCCTTATTCCATTTTTCCCGCGTTATGTCGTCAAAACGAACAAAATTTAACGCGAAACCAAGCATTGTGGGTAAGTTAAACGCGTCAACTGAGAGCTCAAAGAAGCCCCCAGTGACTGCACTACACTGTCGCTGCTGCTATGGGCAGCAACCCTCTACACGACACTGCCACTTTGTGATTTTTATATCTTTTAGCTCGTATAACGGATCGCTTTCATTTTTGAATATGTTATTCGTGGCATATGAGACTATTTTTAAAAAATACTAGCCACTCATTTCGGGTCCAATACGCTGTCCGAATAGCGCGTCAAAAATGGGCGCGCGCATTAACTTTTCAAAATTTTATTTTTCGTTAAAACACATGCCAGCATGGTTTAATGCCATGAGGCTCTTAGAATATCCTTATTTAGGATGTACGTGCCTATCGTGGATTTCGATTCCGCTAAATTTTGGATTTTTAGCAAAAATAGTCCTCAGAGGATTTTTAACGAACACGTGGTGTGCGTTCCTTAAATGGACAGATCTCATGGGTTTTTTATTCACGTTCTAACCCGAATTGTTTTCTCCTTGTTACTCCGCACAACAACTACTAAACTCCGTATTTCTAAAATTCCAGCATTACAACAATAACAGTCCTAATTTCGCATAAAACAGTCAATTATTGCTTCTAAAATCAAGAAGTAACACTCACCTTGCTATAATGGTCACATGAGCTGAATCCTATGCTTATGGATCAGCTATATTCCTCCCTTTTTGCTGCCCCTGCTATCCGAAACAAACTCCAGCCCAACTCACACTTTAATTTCCTTGTTCAATTTCTTAATTTCAGCCGAGCAAGCGAGGTGTAAGAGAATTCAAGGAATAGGATGAAACGGAAATGGAGTACAGCCCCTTCCCTGATACATATTACTTCTATGTAATTAGCTTAGTCATGCTCTTAATACTTTCCTTCATTGACAACTCAAGCTTAATTTTGGCTTAGTGGGTTCCTTGCTTTCTAACTGTTGCCACCTCGTGCTTAATTTATAAGATTCAGTCATGTTACACTCATCCATTATTAGCATAGCTTTCGTATTTTCCTTAGTCCCAAATGGGTTCCAACGCAAGTATTTATATTATACATATAAATATTCTTATTACATATACACAATGCCTACACTCACATGCAATACAACTATACATAGTGTAGATTTTACATTGTAAATACATCATATATTATATTCATTACATACATATATACGTATATACATAATACATGTATTACGTATATACATCTAACACATTTTAATGTATTATAAATACACATGTGTATAAATTCTTTCCAAATAAAATGGAATTAATCCATTTAATAAAATAACACATTTAGTGTAACGAACTAATTAAAATAATTAATATTCAATTAATTATTTTAAGTCTCTTATTTAATGTATACAAGTCATTTTGTATAATTAACTTTACTCATCTTCTTCTTCCCATAAATTGTCTTCAACAATTTATTTATATTAGAAATATATAATTTAATATCCTCCGTACTTATCGCGTGATAAATTAATTATTACACCAAAATCTTTTCCATAAAAAAAATGGAAACTATACATAAAAATAATTTATTTAATCAGATAATTAAAATAATTTAATATCATAAATTATTTTAAATCCCCTTATTTAATGTATACTCTAATTTAGTATACATAAATATTATTTCCTTCTCCATAAATAAATTATTTCTAACAATTTATTTTTATCCAATATAATTACTTTCTTTTCTGTCTATAAATTGTTTTCTCACAATTTATTTACTTATAGTAAATATAATTATATATTCACTATATTACAAGCATGCATACATTATTCTCAATAATATAATATTATTACAAAATTCTTTCAATAAAATGGAGGCTATTAAATATATTTAATACCACCAATTTATTATATTAAAATAATTTAAAATTATAAATTATTTTATTAGTTTCCTTCATCATATATTTTACCCATCTCATTTCTTCTTAATAAATTGATTCTACAATTTATTTTCATGAAATAATAAATATATAATAATATATTTATTATTCACAAAAATCACATATTGCATAGCATATATTCACTTATGCATCACATATCACATAGCATATCACCAAGTAAGAATTTTATTTATTAAATTCTTATTTTTAATATTTTCTGAAAATCCAGGTCATTACAACAACAATCTCGGTGGTTAATGTTTTCACACCTATTTGTGTAGATGGGTAAAAATCGAGTTAATTGACTTTTTTGTCATTGTATTAGGAGTCGATTTTCATTATGGTTACCGAATTTTTTTTGTTGCAAATGCATTACTATATTCGAAAAAACTTATAAAATGGTCATTACTTATGATTCCGTCAAAAAAAATAACGGGAAGTGCTGAGTACTCTAACGGTTGACAGATGTTAATGACGTGGATCGGGTTAATTGATGTTTTGGTCATTGTACTAGGGGTCGATTTTCATTTTAGTTACTGAATTTTTTTTGTTACATTCTCGTTATCGAAATACCAAAAATATTACAAATTAGTGATTTTATTATATAATATTACAACATGTATGAAGAGAAAGTACATCATAGCTAATTTAAATCCAAAAATTTTTCAAAATCATATTTAATTTGAAACTTTTTAAACACCAAACCAAATTACAAAATAAAGGAAAAAATTGGCCTAATAAACCCTCTCAGATCTGCTGACTACTGCAAAAATCGGTTTAATAGAAATTATTTCACTCTCATTTCCGTTAATATTTTGGACGAAAAATTATAAAATCACTAATTTGTAATATTTTTGGTACTTCGATAACGAGAATATAACAAAAAAAAGTTTCAGTAACTAAAATGAAAATCAGCCCCTTGTACAATGACCAAAACATCAATTAACCATGTCATTAACACCTGTCAACTGTTAGTCTACTCAGCACTTCCCGTCATTTTTTGGACGGAATCATAAGTAATGACCATTTTGTAAGTTTTCTCGAGTATATTGTAATGCATTTGTAACAAAAAAAGATTCGGTAACCACAATGAAAATCAACCCCTAGTACAGTGACCAAAAAGTCAATTACCCGGTAGAAATCTTTATATATGAAAACATCTTTTCAGATTCATGAATAATTTTGATATTCCTACCTGTGGGGATTTTTATGCAGTCAGAAATAGCAAGAAAAATAAAGGTAGCTTCTTTGATTCGAGGAGCAACATACATTTCAACAGTTTAATTAGGAAAGGTGTGGGGAAGGATTGGAGACTGCTGAACATGTTTTGGTACAATTAATGTGTATGGGCATGGAAAGAATGGGCCAGTATATACAAGTGGTGTCGCGTATGGACATGGTAATGCCTACCTCAGGTTATGTTGGTGCTAAATTTGGGGGGGGGGGGGGGGGTAAATGTTCCGGCATTAACAGTGTCTGGGCCTGGGAAGGAAGGGCCAGTATATACAAGTGGTGTGGCGTATGGACATGGTAATGCCTAGCTCAGTTATGTTGGTGCTAAATTGGGGGGGGGGGGGGGGGGGGGGGGGGGGGGGGGGGGGGGGGGGGGGGGGGGGGGGTGGGGGGGGGGGGGGGGGGGGGGGGGGGGGATGGGGGGGGGGGGGGCGTAAATGTTACGAGGTTTCGGCATTAACAGCCATCAATGACTTCCTGATCCATGGGTTTGCTTGCAAAAGTTGTGAGGATTTCTATTCGGGATTGTACTCATACTTTGTAGCATGCAATAAGTGTACCCATTAACAAGTGATTCATCAATATTGCACTGCATTATACAATTAATATGGGTGGGTCAAATATGGCACGTGCAAGGCCGGGCCTCATAAAGTATCTAAATACCATACCTAATTAACCAAAATCCAGTTCACTAACTAAAAAAACCTTTTAATTTCCTCACACATCATTCCATATAATCTTATCCACAACCACTAATTAACAACTCATTTAAATTATTTAAATTATATATATAAATATGTGTATATATATATATGTATATATATGTGTATATATATATATATATAGTAGTATAACCAAACTAACTTAACTCTAAGAAAGACCAAAATAACAATGAAAGATAAAAAAGGAAAATGATTAATGAAAGAAAGAAAAATGCAAAATGAGAGAAAGGAAAATGATTGATGAAAGAAAGGCCAGGAAAAGTGGGGGGTGAAGGCGTTGGCAAAAACTAATGGTAATGGGGTTTGCTTAATACAATTAATGCCAACTGAATTGAATCAATATTTAATGTCACTCGATCGTTTCTTTATCACCTCAGTTCCTCATACTTACTTCCTCAGTGTTTACACCATTTCAATTAATTTTCCAACCTCTTCTTCTTTTTCTTCTACTCTCCCTCGTTTCTTCCAAGTCCAACAGAGAGACTCTAAATCTTAGCAACAGTAGTGTTGATTAGTAGAGGTGGAGCTGGTTAATTATTCTGTTCTTAATTCAAGAAAATAAAAATGAAAATGGGATTACTTTCAATAGAAGTTGTGCTCTTTGCTGCAGTTACGGTTTTCTATGGGCTCTGAGCTATGGCAATCGGACCCAGTTTAATTAAGGTTGAAAGTGCAGGTGACACTTGTATATATTTTAATTAAATTAGCTAATAAAATATAAAACTGTTCCTTTGTTTATTACTTTATTATATCCATGTGATGTTTTTGTTTTTACATATGATATATATATATATATATATATATATATATATATATATATATATATATATATATATATACACACACACGATATTTCAATTCGTATTCACTTTTATCACTCAATTTTTTTAATCATCAAAACAGTATTGCTTGCTTGCGATTGTGTTCATTTTCTAATCGTGAATTTGCAATTTAATTTGTGCAGTATGTCCAAACGGCAGTCCACCAGCCTACCAACTTGATCGGGGAGAAAATGAAGGAGCCAACAGCTGGCTGATACACTTGGAGGTTTGTTTTATTATTGAGTGTCATATATAATGGCACAATGCCTAGAAGTTTAATATCATAATTTCATAATTATGTTCACTAATCAACATTATTTTGTATATGTATCCAAAACACACCTAAATCACTTTTTTTTATAAAAATTTTTGTACCAATAAATCATATAAATTATTTGGGAGTCAAAATCAAAAAAAAAAAAAACAAAAAACAAAAAATTTCGACCGGTCGCTAAAGGGTCACCGGACGCCGGTCGCCCCAGAAGGACTCATAACTCATTTGAGATGTTTTTCGCGGAAGTTGTTCAACTTCATGTACTCCCTTTATCTATTCTCTCTCCTTCAACAACTGTACTTTATACGTTATGTTTGAAAAATTTTAAAATATTTTTTAAACGTCAAACTTAATCTTATATTTATGATCATTACGTGTCAGTTGCAGGGATCAGCTAAGCATTTACCTCCATCGTACACATTAATGATGAACGCCACCTTGGTAATCGTTATATTGGTTGAATAAATTTTTCCTGACATCTTAGTACGATATATATTATGCTGTTTAACTTTTAAGTTATCACCCTATGCTTCTTTATGAATTATGTCATGTCATGTTAATATTTATTATATTTTACTCATACTTTAATTATCTTAATTACTTGCAGTGCTTCTTCCGTCAGTATGTTGTGGCAGATATTAGTACCCCAATCTTTTTATTAAATTCTGCATTTGATTCTTGGCAGGTTAGTATTAATTCATTTTTGTTTTTTCTTTTGATATGCAAAAATAAATTTTATGGAAAATTGATAAATTACAAAAGTTGCGATTCCAAAAGATTTTTAAAAAGTCACAATCTAACTACAAGATAGACAAAAGATGATTTAACACCAATTGGAGAGTAGTTAGGGTTTAATAAATTAATGAAGCAAGAAGTTCTGATGATTATATTTTATGTTTGCTTGATGATTATATTTTTGTCTAATTCTTTTATTTTAATTATCTTATTTTCAGATAGGAAACATTTTGGTACCCAAAGAAATCTCCGACTCAGATAATTCCTGGCGAATTTGCAAATATGATATACAAAATTGCACAGCTGATAAAGCTGAAAAATGGGAATGTAAGTTTTTAAAATCATGTCCTTCCACTAGATTATTTAGAAGCACTAGCTATTGAAAATTAGTTTTGGGTTAATTAATTTCAGATTTTAGATTAGAATATTTGCAAGCACTGACCAAGCTGGGTAATTCCTCGACAAGAGGATTATTTAACAACTCGTGCCATACACATTGTCAGTCTCAGTTCCAGCGTAAATGGCTTGGTGATCCTGGTTCTATGTTGGATAACAAGGTAAGATTAGTGACTCTTTCAACTTTTTATTGATTTATTTGATGTTGCACTTTTTTCCACTCAAATACATAACCCTACAAGTGGCTACAACTCCTACTATAGATTGCATTCATATATATGGAAAAAATGTATATACACAGCTGTATAGTACACAATAGGTTATAGCGATAGTTTTTTTGGGTTATAGCGAGGGTTCACCCAAAAAACCGTCGCTATAGCCCAAAAAAACCGTCACTATAGCCTACTACTGTGCACTACACAGTTGTGTACCTACATATAACCCTATATATATATATATATTATTATGGAACAAAAATAATCCTTATGGGACTTCCATTTTAATTTTAATTTTAATTTTATTTTATTTTATTATGTTTTATTTTTTGTGAAACGAGAGTATCATTTCTATTTAGTTAATTACTTGATGTTGACTTTTTATTCAGACTGATTAAGTTGTTGTTTTAAGAATGTATTTTTTATTATGGAATAGAGAGAGTATGAGCAGGAGTTGACGAACATATATAATCATCACAACACTTGTTAATGTATCAAACTAATGTCCACATTGTTTCAAAATTGTGATCAGCAGACCATTGCAGATGCTGTGGGTGAATGGTTTTTTGATAGAAGGCCAATCCAAGTCATTGACTACGTGCATGACTCTCCCCAACAATGTGTAGTTGATTATACGGAGCCATATGCCTGCAACAACTATACCTGGGGGAATAGTTATTTGTGTAATAGTAGTTTAAACTAATGGTAAAAAATTGAAAATGGGATAAAACGTTGGATTGATACCTTCAATTTGTGTAATACCTTCCACTAGATTATTTACAAGAACTAGCTAGCTATTGAAAAGTAGTTTTGGGTTAATTAATTTCAGATTTTAGATTAGAATATAATCGACCTTGGTAACTCATCCTCCAGAGGATTATTCATCAACTCCTGCCATACCCATTGCCAATCTCAGTTCCAGAGTAAATGGTTTGGGGATCCTCATTCTATGCTGGATGACAAGGCAAGGGGCTCTTTCAGATTATTATATAATTTTTTAATGCACGGAGCTAAAATGAATATAATAAAAAGACTTCACCACTCAACTAGTTTCTACAACATCGTTCTGTCTTGCATAACCCTCACAACTACAAGGTAAATTGCATTCATAGTTCCTGCACTGAGGGGAAATATTTATGACCATATGAAAAATTAATTTAAAGCAGAATTAGTTTGCAAATTTTACTTGAACACGTGCCAATAAATTAAAGAATAAAATTTTAATTGCCTTTTTGTTTATCTACTTGTGACGTTTTGATTCACTCAAGGTATAATTAGTATTGAAACATTTTTTGTGTCAGTTTTTCACTACTCATTATACCTTAAAATATACTCCCTCCGTCCCGCAAAATGATTGGCTCAGTTTAAATTTAAAAGTCAAATCGACCAATTTTTTAGAATCAAAATTTATCTATTTTTCTTTTAAATGCAGGTAATGAAATTATAATCATAGGAAATTACATTTAATTTACTACAACATCTAATTTCTTAGAAGTTAAAAAATCTAACTAAATTTGTTTAATTATCAATTCTAAAATTGGTCTATTTGATTAGAAAAATCAGACTAGGTCAATTTTTGTGGGATGGAGAGGGTACAATTTAACATTAAGGATTATATTTTGAAAGGAGAAGTTTGCTGACACATGGGCAGACTACTTACAATCTGTTAAATTTCTTGGAAGACGATTTTTGCCAAATAGTTTGATGAACGAGTAAACGGTGTATAGTATCAGATTGTATCGTACACATCTACTCCTTTCTCTTCTATCTCTATCAGTAAAAACCTAGTTTTTATCTCGCATAGGCAGATTAGCATTTGATAGGGACGTCACATTTTGCTTGTTCATGAGTTTATTGAGGGATAGAAAAGAAAATGATAAAAAATTTGGCCACTTTGTTTTTTTTTTTTTGTTGAAATTAAAGTATATGTTCTCCCACTAGATCTGTCCCAACTCAATTATATATGCTAGCACTAGTGATACATGTGTTGTGTGTAAACTGAATGGGGTAAAATAATTTTTTTATAAAATTTTAAGAACTAAATAAAAACTTATAAAAAATTAATATAAAAAAGAAATGATAGAAATTATCTTAAAAGGTGAAGGGTATTTTAGGAAGCTAAAAGGATAAAATAAAAATTACCTTAAAAGTTGAAGGCATTTTAGGAAGCCAAAAAGACTTCAAAATTTTTGCTAACACCAAGCCGATCTCCTCCCTCACTATATATACTAGCATCCGGTGGCACACGATTTGCATGTATAAATTATGTGGGGTAAAATAAAATTTTATAAAATTTGAAAGGCTAAATAGAAAGATAAAAAAAATAATACTCCTTCCGTCCCAGGATACAAGTCTTAATTGACGTTTTGCGCATATTAAAAAGGAGGATAAAATGACAAAATTGTACATATTTAAAATCTCATTTAATTGCATAGTTTTCTGCACATGACTAGTAATACTCCACAAATATGCATAGAGAATAGAAGTAGGGGTGTAAATGAACCGAGTCGAGCCAAGTATTAAGTTGTTCAAATTTGGTTCATAAAATTTATCAATTCTGAAATAAAGTTTGATTGAGGCTCGCTTAGGTACCGAGTCGAGCACGATCTCGAATCAAGTCTGAGTAGTTTGAACTTTTCTAGCGAATATGATTCTAGTATCAATAAAAAATTACAATTTAAAAAAGTTCAAGTAATTGATCAAACTTTAAAATATGCTTATATTTGAATCGATTATATTTCGAGTCGAGCTCAAATCGAGCTTTTAGTCGAGCGAATACGAATTCGATTTTATGTATTATATATATATATATATATATATATATAGTCATGTAGATTAATCAGTACATGCATCACATGCAAGTAGAATGGCAAGATTGTACACAAATGGAGCAACAATTAAATAAAAGGTTGCTAAAGTAATTATGCTTTTAGTCTATCATTTAGTGATCGTTCTTTCATCTGCTTAAGAAGTGTTTATTTGAGAAATTTATTTGTTTATAATTAATTATTTGAAGTGCCCTTTATTTAGCTTACAAATAAAATATTTGGAGCTTAAACGGAATGCATTAATCTACCTTGAAGTGCAATTCTAGCCTCAAAAATATTTCTAAAGTTGTAGGGGTAAAAGAGTAAAATAAAAAAAAGGAAGGAAAAAGTGTGACACAAATACACCAAATTTGTTAAAGAAACCTCATGGAAGCTTTATAATATAGATAGATAAATATAGATAGATAAATGTTAATAGAACACAATCACCAAGTTTATCGTTTTGTGGAGACTAATTTAATACCCGACTTTATATCGCCTTAAATTTTGTACTGTTCTTTACGTGGATTAGAGGAGCAGTAGTTATGAAGTTCCATGATGCCAACTTTAACTTCATTACTAACTAGACATTGACAATATTGTGGCTGGTTCGTAGCTCATGATATTATGGCCATTCCTTGCTGCACATGTTACATGTAGAGCTATCAACTCCCCTAGGAGATTTCGTCAATAAATATTCATCAATAAATATTATAGGCAGAATCTGAACAAACGATTGAGGTATAGATATTTTGGACAACATTCCGAGAAGGTAGAAGCACTGCAAGATAATTAAGTATTGTTGTTATCATGTTATGATTCAAAGAGTATACAAATTTATGAGAGTATCAATGACAATACATGACATGTGCCAGCATTTATCAGAAATTTAAATTTGTTTGAACATTTAAAAACATTCAAAGACAATTACCTCTCCCTGTATTTTACAAAAGGGTCATGTTTGTTATATTTGTTGTTTCACAATAAAATGATATTCTTATAGGCTAATAGTATTTTAGTCGCACAAAAATTTACCCATTTTATAATTGAGCATGTAATGTATCACTTCCCCATTTGGATCCCTAAATGCTTACTGCTTGTTAAGTAAGCACGATAGACCCAAATTAGTAATATGATCGTTTTTTTATCCAGAAATAACGACATGGCACAACTCTCTCTCCCAAAAAAATTTGACCGAAATATTGGATGTGAGTATGTATTTATAATGTAACAGTACTTGGGGGTCCATATTGGTAGGATTGGCTCAATAATAAAAGGATGAAATTTTGATGGACTAAAGTGCTATTAACCTTATTCTTATTAATAGTAATGTAAAATTATACAATACTATCAATTTTGTCATTATAATTTTATGGGCTTGTCGGAGATACCTTCTAAGCTAAAAATGATAGGTAGGATATGACTAGTTATACTAAATATTTATTACCATTTCAGACTATTTTATCTTACGATTAGTTCTTCATTAATCATTGGACTATTTTAAATCATTTTAAGGTCATTTAATATCTTAAAAGGGAATTATATTATACTACCGATCCACTTGGAATTTTAATCCCTCATTAAATGACCCTAAAATGATAAAACATAGTCTATAGAATTAATAAAATGCAGATAATATAATCATGAGATATATAAATAGTCTGGAGCGGTAATAAATTAGTACAAATAATCCTATCACACCCATCATTGTTCAGAAAAATTATGGATAACCTCTCTGACACCCCCAAATTCAGGTACCAATACCTCGAATTTGGTGCTCACGATAAAATACATCCATAAAACCTCTAAACAACATAAATTAACTAATGCGGAATAAATAAACATATGTTGTTCATTACAAAAGGTTCACTACGGTCCCAAGGTCTACAACCTTAAATAAATACATCGCAGAATACATTAATAATACAAAATTATTCCACGATTACACAACGGGATAGTATATATAACTATTCCTTAAGCTTTCCTTTGCCTTTGTCCGCTTTGGAACTCCCCGGCTTAACTGCAATAGGTTCATGATATAGCAAGGGTGAGCAACTACTTTGCTCAGCAAGTTTAAAAGCAAGAATGGAGGTATATCATGAATGAATAAGAATAATAACTGCATAGATCAACAATATATGAACATTGATGAATTAGCTGAAATGACATAATCAAAGTCCAAATGAAACGATGAATAATGATTATTTACTGCTGAGTGGTCCAACCGACCCTGAACTTTTGGCCAAAGAGTCAATCATTGGACTAACTCTTTTAAAACCTGGCCCCGTCAGTTGTACTCGAGGGGATCAGCCTCTTGTACACCATGTATATGCATAACATTTAACTCTGACTGCATCGAATAACCGACACATTATAATCCCCTACATAAGGGTTGCTCTCTCAGTCCAAGAATCCGCACCGACAATCGGTTTGGATAGCTTTTAAAATAATAACCTGTACATGTCTAGCCGAAACGAATGACATAGACTATTTCCCTAAACAGTTCATGAATGAAGAACTTAAACGTTTCACAATCCAACAACAAATAATGAATTCAAATGCATAAGCTGCGAATATCAATAATTATCTTGGAGGTGGAGTAATTGACAATAATTAATCCACTATATGATTCAAAAGTAATAACTCCATTTGAGTCATGAAACTTACAACAATATACAACACCTGTATAAAATATGAAACCTGCCCGACTGTTAATTTGAGCTAGGGTAAGGAAGCTTGCATTCAATATATAAAAAGAATGAAGTTAGGGAACTTGCCAAACACAAGGGTTAGACAAGCGTTAGGAAACTTGCATTCAATATATAGAAAGAATGAAGTTAGGGAACTTGCATAACATACACCTGTTTGCACGAAATAAAAGAATAGTGCATAAGGTTTAGAAACTTGCCCAACACAAGGGTTAGACAAGGGATAGGAAACTTGCCTGATGCGCTGCTACAATATTATAACACACGCTCCTTAATATCCTACACAATTAAGTACATGTTTACATAACAATTAGTCACATTCCAAATAATGGTTCAAAACGGACGCTGCATCATTAAAACACATTGATTGCCACTACGACTACCCAGTCGGGGGTCTCGCTCCCCGGTGAGCGAGCGGCTGCCCAGACAATACTAATTTGGTTGACATTAAATAAATAATTAAGCATTTAGGGCTTAACAAAATACGCTTAGTTAACCTGTCTAATCATTTAATCCAAGAAAATATAAACGTTGGACCTTGCTGAAATGGGCTCAATAGGTCCGACCCGAACCAACCCGGTCTGACTACCCAACCTGGCCCAAACACGGAGCTCGCGCTGCAGCGCCGAGCTCATGCACTGGACCTCACGCTGCGGCGTGAGTCCCGTGTCTTCCCCATGACCGGGCTTCACGCTGCGGCGTGAGCCTTAAAGCTTGGGCCTCACGCTGCGGCGCGAGTCCCGGTTTTTCCCCACTTGCCCCTCGCTGCAGCGTGAGCTGCAGGACATATGGGTGGCGCTGCGGCGCCATTCTGCAGTAGCCGGATTCTGGGTTTGTTTCCAGAACGCGACTCCGACCTCCGGCCACTCCAACCTCCATATCTCCTTCAATACACATGCAAATTGGTCCATTCCGGACTCTATGGACTCCTAACTCATGGGGCTACAACATATCAAAAATGCAGAGCTACCCATTAACATTAACATGGTCAAATCCTAAGCCAAAATGTAAAGTTCATACTCTGTTCTTCGAGTTCTTGACATGTTTTACAAGAATCATTACTACGAACTCGTTTTAACTCCTTTTTGGTTCATTCCAACTGGGTTAGCTTCGTAACCCATGGAACTACAACACCATAGCAACAAATAAAATTAACAAACACAAAATCATAGCTTTACAGTCCTCTAAAATAGTCCGAATGTCCAAAGTCCATGTTTTGTCCATTGTTCTTGCTCCATTAAGCCAAGGTAAGGATTTCTTGCGTTTTTGTTCCACTTTGATGTTATTAATGGCTTACATAACCTCTTAACAATATTTATAAACAATCACAACAAACAAAAACACCAAGAATCGCCAAAAATCCGACCCATAAGCTTAAGAGCTCAAAACTAAGAAAAACTTGAAAAACTTGGCAAGGAATCGAATGGAAAGGATTTGGTTGATTGTTTACCTCTGTAAATCCCTCCTAGATGTTAAGAAGCTCGGCTAGGCTTGATTTTGAGGGTTCTCCTTGCTTGAATCCTCCACCCGTGCCTTCTTCTTCTTCCTCCTTTCTTTTCCGGCGAGTTCTTCCTTTTTCCGGCGAACTCCGGCGACTTCTTTCTCTTCCTTCCTCTTCCGGCGAGCTCTCTCTCTCTCTCTCTCTATCAGCTGAGCAACTTGGAATGGAATGGAATAGATTGAGAGTTGGATGAATGATTGTTGGAGAAGTGGAGGAATTTAGGGAGAAAATGGGTTTCAAACTCTAGGTGGCGCCGGCACCCCCCCACTCTCTCACTCCCTAGCATTTTGATTGGTGGACAATGGTTTGGTGGTTCCCACTTGAAATAACAAGCCAAAATAAATACCCGAAAATACCAAAAATATATCCGAAAACTCCCCCTTTTGTACCAAAACTGGTAAATAACTCTACCCAAAATTAAAATGGGTACTCCCATAATTATTGGGATGTATAAAAAATAATTATTATGGGATTTGTCTATTTATTCGGAACACCCATATAACACATTTCGGATACGGATAAAATCACGTATCAACTCAAATAAAATTTCCGACACTTGGAAAAATTATTCGTACGCATACACGTATTTATGAAATTTATTAACATTGAAAAAGACACAAAAATATCTGGCATGAATATTGCCTCGGGAAACGTGCCCCGTGAATAGTGATTTAGCGACGCTACGCGAAATCAATTATTCACTTAAACAAAACTATAACACGTAACATTCATGCATTCACATAATCCAGGTTGTCACACAACCTTTAAACACGTAACACAATATAATATTAATAAATTATAAAATATTCATTAATATTCAAAAATTCGAATTACAAGGAAATTTCAGAATTCCCGGTCGTTACAACCTCTTCGTTAGTTTTTAAGTTATAATTATTTTTCACCTATATATAGTCCCCTAACTATTTCGCGTAATTATCCTCAGACAAGATAAATTATGTAATCTATGTCCCACCTTACAAAACAGAGTAACTGTAGCCTGTAGGATACTAACTATGCAACATAAATACAAGATGAGGGTTAAATGTGAAAATTAACCACAATTTCGTGACTAAACATGAAAAAGTTATTATATTATAGGGACTAACATGAAAAAAATATATAATTTGGGGACAAAATGCATGAAAAAAATAGTTAAGGGAATAATGTAAAAATTAGCTATTATTTGGAGTTTAACAAAGAGATTATCCCAAGAAAATAATTCATAAGAAAAAAAAAGAAAAAACAAAGAAGAAAGAAGAAAGAGTTTGCTAATAGCCAAGAGCCTATTAATCAAAAGAAAATTATTAAACATCAATACCATTCAAAATTGTAAGTAAGATGTTGCACATTCCCAACTACTATATTAACCAAAATTAAAATGTTTACCTTGAATTTATTACTTAGTAGAGATATCTGTAGCGGAATTGTACGATCCATGATCCATCCCACATCAATTCATCACACTAATGCAGTGCACACCTGTACGTGTAGACTGACCCAACAAGCATGATGGATCAACTTCTTACCTATAAGGTTAACCTATTAGGTTAAGACTCCAACATATTTATTAACTCATCTACACTCTTGAATTTATCCAATTTGGGATTCATGTGAAATTTCCCAACAATCTACACATTTCACTTGAATATTCATCATAAGTATTATACACTAGAGTAGTAACCATTGAACACACCTTTTTTTGAGTCATTCAAGCCCTAGTTGACCTAATACTACTCCACCATGTCAGAGGCAAACGTGGGAGTACAACTTTGCTCCTTGTGAACCTTTTACCCTGAGCAGCTTTCCTAGAGCCATACTAAGCCCGCTCTATTTGACTCAAATCATACTTCATCGTATAATGGCAAACACGTGAGTGATCCCCTTGTGCTCCACCTAACTCAACTCTATTTGCTCCACTGCATGGACGGGGTAATACGCGACCTGCGAATGCCTCACAATGGAGTTTAGCCGAACAAATGACATAAACTTCTTTTATAGACAATCCAAGAAGCATTTTGAAAAAAATTATAATTCAATAATGAACAATTCAAATGCACAGAAGTGTAGGTACTTGCCTGTTTTGGGCGCACCTTCCTTGTTTAGGTTATTTTCCATCTCTGAATAGTAACCTACATCATTCATAAGGATTTATTTAATTAATTAATAGTTATCGTTGGTAGCTATTTATAACTCCGTTTTGGTATTTTCGATACCGTAAATTTATCCTCGAGTACATTCTTACACCATTTAAAATTTCATTATAGTGTTTATTTCCCGACTTTTCTTTAATTAATTTTTTATAAATTTTTATACTTTATTTTTCTCCATTAAATCACTTTAACTATTTTATTATTTTTTCTCCTTCCGGCCCCACCTAGGTAATTACATTTTAGATAGTTTCTAATATTTTCAGAATTTTTTCAGCATTATTAATATTGATTTTAAACTCATTTATGTCCAAATTTACTAAATTCTTTAAAATTTGTAATTAAGTCCAACAAGTATGAATTTTGAACAGTATCTTTGTTACATCAAAATACACTTTTACCCAAAATTTGATCTTAGCCTGAGTTGTAGACTCAAGAAATAAATGTATTAATTTTAAAAATCCTGTTTTTATTTTGGTCATAACTCTTTCATTATAAGTCCGTTTATGTTTATTCTTGGCCCAAAATACACCTTATACTTTAAAGTTTCATATCCTAGAAGCCTTGATTTTATTTTCTCTTTTAACTGTCCAGAACTTCCTTTTTAAAAATTAGGTTAGGAAGTTACCCAATCTATCCAGTTTTACTAGAAAATTTACCAAAAATAATTTATAAGGAATTTAGGCTAGGTTGCATTAATTGTTAATTACATTATTTACATATTCATGCATAGTTCTTAATTACGTACATTACCAGAACTATTACATTAGTTCAAAAACATTACATCATTAAATATTTATTTATTAATATATTATTATTTATTTATCTTCATCGCTTGCCTTGCCTTTTCCTTTATCTTTTATACCCGACCTCTCGGATTCCTGTGTTTTAGCTATAAACATTAAGTTTATGCAAGAGTTAACAACTAATTTGCTTAGCAAGTCTAACAATTTAAAATGAAATAGAAATAACTGAAAATGAATCAATATTCAAAGATTTAGAAAGAATTAATATTAACGAGACAAATCAAGGAAGTCAATGAAAATTTCTTTACAGGTTATTGAACTTCAAATTTTCGAAAAGAATTAAATTTTGGAATCTTAAAATTTATTATATGTTCACTAGGGAAATTGAAAGTCACTGAGTGGTCGCAGGACCATAAAATTTTTCCATAACGTTCAATTGTCACAAAGATTGCGAACTATTTCTATAACGTTCAATAGTCACAAAGACTACGAACTCTTTCTCCAGAGTATCATTAGGTGACCAGCTTAATAATACCTCGTGTTGCATGTAACATCTTTCTCACGCAATGTTTTTTACACGTATGTCGGTTATCCTACCATAATATAATATACCATATTGTTAGGGTTGTTCATACTCAGTCATAACATCATGATCCGCACCAAAGTATTTTGGATTGAATAAAATATCTACAAAGAATCTTAAACAATTCATTAAATTGAAAGAAACATAACAATTGAGTTTAGCTGAACAAATGACATAAACTTCTTTTATAGACAGTCCATGAAGCATTATGAAAAAAAATTATAATTCAATAATGAACGATTCAAATGCACAGAAGTGTAGGTACTTGCCTGTTTTGGGCGCACCTTCCTTGTTTAAGTTATTTTCCATCTCTGAATAGTAACGTACATCATTCATAAGGATTTATTTAATTAATTAATAGTTATCGTCGGTAGCTATTTATAACTCCGTTTTGGTATTTTCGGTACCGTAAATTTATCCTCGAGTTCATTCTTACACCATTTAAAATTTCATTAAAGTGTTTATTTCCCGGCTTTTCTTTAATTAATTTTTTATAAATTTTTATACTTCATTTTTCTCCATTAAATTACTTTAACTATTTTATTATTTTTCCTCCTTCTGGCCCCACCTAGGTAATTACATTTTAGATAGTTTCTAATATTTTCAGAATATTTTCAGCATTATTAATATTGATTTAAAACTCATTTATGTCCAAATTTACTAAATTCTTTAAAATTTGTAATTAAGTCCAACAAGTATGAATTTTGAACAGTATATTTGTTACATCAAAATACACTTTTGCCCAAAATTTCATCTTAGCCTGAGTTGTAGACTCAAGTAATAAATGTATTAATTTTAAAAATCCTGTTTTTATTTTGGTCATAACTCTTTAATTATAAGTCCGTTTATGTTTATTCTTGGCCCAAAATACACCTTATACTTTAAGGTTTCATATCCTAGAAGCCTTGATTTTATTTTCTCTTTTAACTGTCCAGAACTTCCTTTTTAAAAATTAGGTTAGGAAGTTACCCAGTCTATCTAGTTTTACTAGAAAATTTACCAAAAATAATTTATAAGGAATTTAGGCGTCAAACCAGTGCAAGATTTTATTTAACTTATAGTATCTACCCCAACAAACTTTTCTCAAAAATTCAAAATACACTAAAAGTTCTATTCGATACAAAATCAGGCTTTGTTTTAAGGTTTGTACCCTTCTTGCTGAAAATTTCTACACTTTGTTTAATTTTTTTCTTGTTTCTGGTAGTATCTTTGATTTCTTTTGCCATAATTCATTTTATCACACCCAACATGTTATTATTTACTCTTAGCATGTACAAATTCATGTATGCACATATTTACCCCATAAAAGATTTATAGGAATTAGTTTAAGGTTTTATTTAACTAGTTCATGCTTCTTCATTGTACTTTCATCGTTTCCTTCATGATTAATGGTATTACAACGTATATATCTTCAACATAAACCTAAGTATACTTAAAGCCTAATTATTTTCTTAAAAAGAAAGATTTTTAACTTTTAAATAGGTTAGGGTTTATACCTCGTTGTGTAGTTGCTTCTAGTTGGTTGATTTAGCTCACTCTTTTCTCTCCCTCTCTTAGTCAACCACTCTCTCTCTCTCTCTCTCTTCTCTTTCTTAGCCTTTTATTTTATGTTGGTAAAGTGAAGAAAAAAATGAAGGTTGCTTGTTATTTATAGACACAAGTTTTGCTAGCTTGTAAATTGGTCCCTCAAGACTTTTCTTTCTTAGTCAAGCCATCCAACTTCCTTTTATTCTAATCTTGCCCATCATTAGGAGGGTTATCATGTTTTACATGAGTTAATTACCTTCTTTAGCTAATTAAGCATTTGTTAGTTAATTAGGTCAAACTTGATCAAGGTTTTGGATAGAATTCCGCCCTAAAATATCTTGGGAGGCTTCTCAAGGAAGCTTCCCTTTCCTTGTCCATACCCTAGCCTTTAAAAAACAGTTATTCCTAGAATATGGCTGTTGGAATAACAATTTTATAAAACTGTTGTAATGCCTGAGAATTTTGTAAATTATATTAGAAATAAAAATGAGTATTTTAAAATTATTTGTGCACACACACACACACACACATATATATATGCGTGTGTGTGTGTGTGTCATGAACCTTAGTAATTCAATTTAAATTGAATTAAGTATGTGATAATTGAGAAGTATGGTAATGATAATGGTAAGCTTAATTAAGCTTAAGTATTATACCTTGTGTGGCATGGTTATTGAGTTGGGTAAATGATAATAATTAGCCGAATTGAATTATGTTACAAGTATTAGAAAGTTAGCCTAAGTGATTGTTTGCTAGATTGGTGTGTGAGCCCAATGTGTATAAGTGTTGTATCTAGTCCAAATTTAATTTAACTTGGGACTAGCCCAATGTGTAATGGTAACATCGAGGATGTGGATATATATATATATATATATATATATATATATATATACACACACACACACACACACACACACATATGTTTGTATGCATTAATAAGCTAGCAAAGGATAAAAAGAAAGAAAATAAAAGCCTAATACTCCCTTTGTAACGCCCCCAAAATCAGGACCAACTTAATCCATAACTAGGACTAATCTTAATCCCGACCTTGTACGTTAGATATTGTCTTGAAATTATCTTTACATCATAATTAGATGAAATAACAGCTGAAAATGCAGAAAATTTAAAAACTTTTCTTTCTATCTTTCTTTCGTTCCCTGAATCGTAACCTTTACGGTTATATATTTGAAGTAGATATGAGTATATACAACTCAATTCTACATTCAAATTCTTTCTTATATAGTATTATCACTATATTGATTTACTTCTCAAAATAGCTACAATGCTATCTTTCAATCTCAAAACAAACATTCTTTATTTGTTGAATATTTCAAACTTTACATCATGTCAATTATACATCTCAAGAACCATCATCGTGATTCAATACAATTTCTAAATAAAGAAAAGGTATTCCTTTGCACGTCTTCTAATCCACAACATTAGATGACAAATAATATCGCATTGTATCCTTGACCTGCAAAAAGTTTATTTTTGCAGGATTGAGCTCGACAGCTCAGCAAATCCAACAGTTTTCATGCTTCACATAGCACAGAATTTCATACTCAGTTTATACATCATAATCATTCTACTATTATAAGATTTTACATAAAGTTTCATAATTTTTCACCACTCATAGAATTTTCTATGAATTTCTACCTATTTTTAAACTAACTTTAAATATCTAAAAAATATATAATAAATACTTTTGCTTTTCAATAATTCATCAAATATTTACAGAAATTCTAAAATGATGTTATAAAATTTCTGTAAATTTATTTTAGCCCAAATTCCTAGTTTAAACCTATCCATACACTTAGAGTCGTTCTAACCTCGTATAGGCATCATAATTCAACTTCAAGACAATTAATTACTACAATGTAGATTAATTCTTCCTTGAAGCATAAAATCAATTATTTAGTGAGCATAGCTCAATTTTCTGATGGCTTACTAAGACACGATCTAGTCCAAATTTCCTTATGGAAATCATCACAATACTAATCTATTGCACAACCCAACAATTACGCAAAGCAATTTCTGGGAATTTTACTCAATTAAAACCAAACAAGCAAATTGGATAAATACCTTCCAAGAACACTGACTAAATGAGAGAGAGAACGAATTTGATTTTCCTCTGCAATTTTTCCAAAGAGCTGAGAAAGTTTGGTTCTGGTTTGATTTATAGAAATAAGTTCTTAGCCTCCAAGAAAATTACTTGGGCATTACTCCTATCCCTTCTTGCTTGTTCTATACAACTCTGCTACTCAGAGTTTCAATATGTTTTGCTAGACAATTAACCGACTTCAAAAATCCCCTCTCAGATAAATGAATACTTGGGGGTTACGTATATAGAAGTTGAGTCATGTGACTAACAACACAAATGAGCCAACTCTTGCTTAGTAAATCAGATGACTCACATATCTATTAAGGCTTTGTTTGGCTTCTTAATTTCTCTACCGTACATACGCATAATAGTACATTACGCGTAAAATGTACCAAACTATTATTGAAATAAATATTTTAAAATACATTATAAAATCATGAACCTTGTTGAAACTATAAAACATCACACTTTATAATGGATGAAATGAGATTGGGCTATATCCCACTAACTTAGTATGGATAAAATGTTTTATACCCATGTATTAAGTTGTCATCATACTTATATTAATGTTTTATATCCAATAGAGCCATACGTGAGGTTAAAGTATTTACTTCATATAATGTTCATCCCCTTTCAACTAGCTTCTTTAATGAGCTTTCTTTACCTTTATGATACACTTCTGGAAACTCATTTTTTTTCGGATTATTTTTTCTTGATAACATCGTAAGCATATTTCAATAGCAACCTATCAATATATTGCTGGACAAAGACACAACATTGGCTTTCCCATAAAAGTTGCCCACTTTTCTGCTACTCTATATTCTTTAATTTTCATCATTCTAAATAGAAAAGCCTCTCCATACCAATTCACAACCAAACCTAATCTCCTTCTTACTAATTCCAATCATAGCAACAATAAAACATAAGCACTAATTATTCAATTTTCTTAAAAAGAAAATAGTTACGAACATCACTCTTACCTTACACCAAATGTGAGTTGCTGAAATTTAGCTTTTGCAATCAGTTAATAATCTCCCTTTATTGCTGCTGCTCAAATTCCCTTCCCCAATTTAGTTCACTAATTTATTTCTTTGCCGAACCTACTGGGTTTTAGCTAAAATTGAAGTAATTTGGTGAGACTTTGGGTATTTTGGAACATGTAGAAGTGCAAGGACTGTTCTTCCTTTCTCTCTTTTGGAACGGATGACTCAAGGGATGGCTTTGTGCTTCAATCCCTCTTCTTTCTTTGGGTTCAGATGGAATTAGATAGGGAGCAGAGCTTTGTTTTTTTTTTCTCTTCTTTCTTTTGTAACGAAATAAGGAAGCAGGGGCTGTTTTTTTTAACAAGAGATGAATACTCCAGCTCATGCTTTATGTTTTACTTAGTGTCATGATAAAGCCTCATCAATTGCCACCTCCTACTTGTCTATTATCTCAGCATATTGCATTCCTTGTAATTCTCAACAAATGGCCTGACTTAACTACCAACATAGAATATTTAATACATATATTACAGACATACTTAAACCTTTTCATTATATATAAAGCATATTACGCATTATATATATATATATATATACATAAAACATATTAATTATAATAATGGATTATATCCTTAAATCTTTTCCATAAAAATGGAAGTTATACATTAAATAAAAATAGTTTATTTAATGAAATAATTTCTCTATACTAAAATAATTTAATTCCATAAATTATTTCAGTTCTCTTTATTTCATGTAACATACCAATTAAAATAGTTAATATTCAATTAACTATTTTAATTTACTTATTTAATATGTACAACAAATTTTGTATATTTAAATTAATCATCTTCTTTTTCCCATTAATTGTCTTCAACCATTTATTGTTATTCATTAAATATATTACTTTAATATATTTAACCATAATTTAAATATTACCTTATAATTCACCAATTTAATTAAGCGAATTAATTAACTTATTCATGAAATTTAATTCATAACGAATTCATTATAAGACTTTATAATCAAATTATATTATTTCATAATATAAGTTAAATTTAATCTCCATCTATAAATTACTTCTAACAATTTATTTACATCATACTCCTATTAAAATAATTTAATATTGTAAATTATTTTAATTTGCTCATTAATAAATACAAAAGTTTTTGTATCTTTAAAGCTATCCGTCTCTTTAAAAAAATTGATTCCCACAATTTATTTCAAATCAAAACAAATATATAATAATATATTCAATTATTTTCTTTTCTTTTTATAAATTTTTTTTCCTCACAATTTATTTAACTATAGCAAATATAATAATATATTCACTATATTACATAACATGCATACATTTCACCCAATAAAATGGAGGTTATTAAATATATTTAATACCACTAATTTACTAAAATAATTTAATATTATAAATTATTTTAGTAATTTCCTTCATCATAACCTATACTCACCTCATTTATTCTTAATAAATTGATTCTACAATTTATTTACATGAAATAATAAATATATAATAATAATAAATTTTTGTTATTCACAAAAATCACATATTGCAAAGCACGCATTGACTTATGCAATATAATATCACATCACATACCACCAAATAAGAATTATATTTATTAAATTCTTATTTTAATATTTTTCTGAAAATTCGGGTCATCACATTCTTCCCCTCTTATAAGGATTCCGTCCCCGGAATCACAATACCGAACCTTTCCTACTCGGTCTAAGTCTATTCTCTTTCGATCATGCCAATTCCTTCTTAGTGGCATTATTCTGCGATAATGAAATATATTGTTTTCACATAACATATAACACGGATTAATACACATATTAACATGCATCTCCAATTATTAATAGCGTTCCGCTATTTCATCCTTATCTTTCTAATGCTCCAAAAGTCCTTAAAATTCTCGGACTTAATCTTTCTTTCTTATATTATTTTCTGTTAATTCCATGATCCGAAAATCTTTTCTACTCATAATTCTATCCCATTCTTCTCAGAACTTGCCCACACAACTCATCAATATAGATTTTCAGGTTATTCTTTTCTTTTTCAAATATTCGCTTTGTCGTATTTTACGATCTACTTTCTTCTAAGGAACTTTATCCTTTCTATGCCCAACTGCCAAAATAGAAATCCTCCACAATTGTTTAATAACTGTGAAGCAATATGAATAATTCAGGAATTTCAAAGATTCGCTTAGAAAGAGCTTTTTGTATCATACAAAGGGTCATAAAGACCACAACATTCTTTTTCATGTTTCTGAAAAGGTTCTTAACATAAATTTATCTGTGAACCGTCTGTCTTACGGGTACATAGGTGATCAGCCTGTTTATGCCCTGTGTTGATCTCTGTTATCTTTGCCGCTATATCACGCAATCAGAATTTCCTAATTCAGGGGTGTTCCGTGTTGATCAACACTATCTGTGTGGCCACCATTCGGCGCCAATTGAACGATATATGTTCATCTGTGCCACCATCTGGTGCTAAAAACTTTCCCAAATCAGGGATTTTCATACGAATTCTGGAATCCAAACCCAAAACAAGTTAGTTGGACAACTCTATCTGTTCAACAATAATATCTCAGAGGCTTATTATAAGCAATATCTGAATCTGTGTCTAGCCGATTCAAATGGCATTTGACACTTTTTTCTTTACCAAAACACTGAAAATCCTTTTTATGACGTATAGTACCGCACTATTTTAACAGGACGTTGAGGATGTCGTCATTTTATGACTTTATCATACTACATCATACCATAATGGGTTGACGATCCTTAGATCACATCCAACACTAGGTTAAGTTGCATTGATGACTCCATCATCTGTCATTCTACACCAGGTTCCATGATGCATTGATGACATAAAATACATTTTGATATTTTCAAATCATCTTTGTCTAGCCGAAACTATTAGCATAGACATATAAATAATGGTACTTTTTAAAAATCCTTAGTCCAGAAATCTAGCCCCATACAGTTTTTCAAAGACAGAAAAGTACAAATATCAGCACGAAGTCAATAAATTTCGAAATCTAGCATAGCTAGAAGATTTGAGAATTTTCATTTCTCCCTTCATCAGCTTCAAATTTCTCATGTGCTTCACTATATAATTCTATCATTAGTTCTAAATCTATATTATTCCTATACCTTCATATGGTTCATCAAACTTACCACACTTTATGTGTTTAGAAACTTGCCATAAAAATATGAGTTTAGAGCTTGTCCTAGTAATACGTAGTTCAAGAACCAATCAGGGACTGTCCATATGCTTAGGGGTTCAAAACATATCATATGATTATGAGTCATAAACTTGACATAAGCATGAGTTTTAAGAACTCGCCCCTAATCTTATATTCTCTATCTATCGAATATACATATGAGAAAAGAATCACCTTCTCATCATATATATACCGATAGCGCGACACCAATATTTCAATGATTATCAATATAATAGACTAAGTGGTCGTTAAACCAAGCACAACACCTCTGCCCATACAAAGGTTTGTACAACCCAACTATCACATGAATCCTCAATTGAAATCCCACCTTTTTCTTATCAAATCTTATCTTGCTTTTTGCTCAATACGAAATTTTTTTAATTAGTATTCCATCATTTATAACTCTTTCTGAGTTATTCTTTGTACTATTTTATAGTACCTTTCCTGAGCAGCATTCGGCTATAAATTTTCAATCATTCGATTAATAATCTGTCATTTCATGACTTATTTAGATCACATTGTGATCCTTTCCTACAATCGTCTTACATTACGATTCTTTCTTTATGATCGTTTCATTTTTACGATCTTCTTTCTTTCCTCCTTAATCATGTTATTTTATGATTATTCGAATTAGGTGTCCCCTGATCCTTTAGCTTTTCAAGATTCTTCTTTCAATCTTTGCGTATTATCTTAATGCATTCTTTATAAACTTTCTAGATTCTTTTAAAATCATTTAAACCTCAATTCTGACTTTATGCTTAGCTTCTTCTTCCTTTTCATCTATCTTGTTTACGGTTATAGCCTAAGGTATACTTACCTAAGGTGTACAACCCATAGCTCTGATACCAAGTGTAACGCCCCCAAAATCAGGACCAACTTAATCCATAACTAGGACTAATCTTAATTCCGACCTTGTACGTTAGATATTGTCTTGAATTATCTTTACATCATAATTAGATGAAATAACAGCTGAAAATGCAGATAATTTAAAAACTGTTCTTTCTATCTTTCTTTTGTTCCCTAAATCGTAACCTTTACGGTTATATATTTGAAGTAGAAATGAGTATATACAACTCAATTCTACATTCAAATTCTTTCTTATATAGTATTATCACTATATTGATTTACTTCTCAAAATAGCTACAATGCTATCTTTCAATCTCAAAACAAACATTCTTTATTTGTTGAATATTTCAAACTTTACATCATGTCAATTATACATCTCAAGAACCATCATCGTGATTCAATACAATTTCTAAATAAAGAAAAGGTATTCCTTTGCACGTCTTCTAATCCACAACATCAGATGACAAATAATATCGCATTGTATCCTTGACCTGCAAAAAGTTTATTTTTGCAAGATTGAGCTCGACAGCTCAGCAAATCCAACAGTTTTCATGCTTCACATAACACAGAATTTCATACTCAGTTTATACATCATAATCATTCTACTATTATAAGATTTTACACAAAGTTTCATAATTTTTCACCACTCATAGAATTTTCTATGAATTTCTACCTATTTTTAAACTAACTTTAAATATCTTAAAAATATATAATAAATACTTTTGCTTTTCAATAATTCATCAAATATTTATAGAAATTCTAAAATGATGTTATAAAATTTCTGTAAATTTATTTCAGCCCAAATTCCTGGTTTAAACCTATCCATACACTTAGAGTCGTTCTAACCTCGTATACGTATCATAATTCAACTTCAAGACAATTAATTACTACAATGTAGATTAATTCTTCCTTGAAGCATAAAATCAATTATTTAGTGAGCATAGCTCAATTTTCTGATGGCTTACTAAGACACGATCTAGTCCAAATTTCCTTATGGAAATCATCACAATACTAATCTATTGCACAACCGAACAATTACGCAAAGCAATTTCTAGGAATTTTACTCAATTAAAACCAAACAAGCAAATTGGATAAATACCTTCCAAGAACACTGACTAAATGAGAGAGAGAGAAAGAATTTGATTTTCCTCTGCAATTTTTCCAAAGAGCTGAGAAAGTTTGGTTCGGGTTTGATTTATAGAAATAAGTTCTTAGCCTCCAAGAAAATTACTTGGGCATTACTCCTATCCCTTCTTGCTTGTTCTATACAACTCTGCTACTCAGAGTTTCAATATGTTTTGCTAGACAATTAACCGGCTTCAAAAATCCCCTCTCAGATAAATGAATACTTGGGGGTTACGTATATAGAAGTTGAGTCATGTGACTAACAACACAAATGAGCCAACTCTTGCTTAGTAAATCAGATGACTCACATATCTATTAAGGCTTTGTTTGGCTTCTTAATTTCTCTACCGTACATACGCATAATAGTACATTACGCGTAAAATGTACCAAACTATTATTGAAATAAATATTTTAAAATACATTATAAAATCATGAACCTTGTTGAAACTATAAAACATCACACTTTATAATGGATGAAATGAGATTGGGCTGTATCCCACTAACTTAGTATGGATAAAATGTTTTATACCCATGTATTAAGTTGTCATCATACTTATATTAATGTTTTATATCCAATAGAGCCATACGTGAGGTTAAAGTATTTACTTCATATATTGTTCATCCCCTTTCAACTAGCTTCTTTAATGAGCTTTCTTTACCTTTATGATACACTTCTGGAAACTCATTTTTTTTCGGATTGTTTTTTCTTGATAACATCGTAAGCATATTTCAATAGCAACCTATCAATATATTGCTGGACAAAGACACAACATTGGCTTTCCCATAAAAGTTGCCCACTTTTCTGCTACTCTATATTCTTTAATTTTCATCATTCTAAATAGAAAAGCCTCTCCATACCAATTCACAATCAAACCTAATCTCCTTCTTACTAATTCCAATCATAGCAAGAATAAAACATAAGCATTAATTATTCAATTTTCTTAAAAAGAAAATAGTTACGAACATCACTCTTACCTTACACCAAATGTGAGTTGCTGAAATTTAGCTTTAGCAATCAGTTAATAATCTCCCTTTATTGCTGCTGCTCAAATTCCCTTCCCCAATTTAGTTCACTAATTTATTTCTTTGCCGAACCTACTGGGTTTTAGCTAAAATTGAAGTAATTTGGTGAGACTTTGGGTATTTTGGAACATGTAGAAGTGCAAGGACTGTTCTTCCTTTCTCTCTTTTGGAACGGATGACTTAAGGGATGGCTTTGTGCTTCAATCCCTCTTCTTTCTTTGGGTTCGGATGGAATTAGATAGGGAGCAGAGCTTTGTTTTTTTTTTTCTCTTCTTTCTTTTGTAACGAAATAAGGAAGCAGGGGCTGTTTTTTTTTAACAAGAGATGAATACTCCAGCTCATGCTTTATGTTTTACTTAGTGTCATGATAAAGCCTCATCAATTGCCACCTCCTACTTGTCTATTATCTAAGCATATTGCATTCCTTGTAATTCTCAACAAATGGTCTGACTTAACTACCAACATAGAATATTTAATACATATATTACAGACATACTTAAACCTTTTCATTATATATAAAGCATATTACGCATTATATATATATACATAAAACATATTAATTATAATAATGGATTATATCCTTAAATCTTTTCCATAAAAATGGAAGTTATACATTAAATAGAAATAGTTTATTTAATGAAATAATTTCTCTATACTAAAATAATTTAATTCCATAAATTATTTTAGTTCTCTTTATTTCATGTAACATACCAATTAAAATAGTTAATATTCAATTAACTATTTTAATTTACTTATTTAATATGTACAACAAATTTTGTATATTTAAATTAATCATCTTCTTTTTCCCATTAATTGTCTTCAACGATTTATTGTTATTCATTAAATATATTACTTTAATATATTTAACCATAATTTAAATATTACCTTATAATTCACCAATTTAATTAAGTGAATTAATTAACTTATTCATGAAATTTAATTCATAAAGAATTCATTATAAGACTTTATAATCAAATTATATTATTTCATAATATAAGTTAAATTTAATCTCCATCTATAAATTACTTCTAACAATTTATTTACATCATACTCCTATTAAAATAATTTAATATTGTAAATTATTTTAATTTGCTCATTAATAAATACAAAAGTTTTGTATCTTTAAAGCTATCCGTCTCTTTAAAGAAATTGATTCCCACAATTTATTTCAAATCAAAACAAATATATAATAATATATTCAATTATTTTCTTTTCTTTCTATAAATTTTTTTTTCTCACAATTTATTTAACTATAGCAAATATAATAATATATTCACTATATTACATAACATGCATACATTTCACCCAATAAAATGGAGGTTATTAAATATATTTAATACCACCAATTTACTAAAATAATTTAATATTATAAATTATTTTAATAATTTCCTTCATCATAACCTATACTCATCTCATTTATTCTTAATAAATTGATTCTACAATTTATTTACATGAAATAATAAATATATAATAATAATAAATTTTTGTTATTCACAAAAATCACATATTGCAAAGCACGCATTGACTTATGCAATATAATATCACATCACATACCACCAAATAAGAATTATATTTATTAAATTCTTATTTTAATATTTTTCTGAAAATTCGGGTCATCACACCCTTCATGTCCCACCACCCCCTCCCCTTTTTGCTAGAATGCTGATTTTTCTTTGCCTAGAGCCTTGTAGCTTGTTCATGTGATGGTAATGATGGCTTAGCCCATTGGCTATGTGTCCTTAAAGCAAGTATTAGGTGAAACTTTTTACCAAATACTCTTAAACCCTTGGGTAATGACTTGGACTGTGGGTAATGATTTTCCTATAAATGGGCATCCCCTAATCCATTTGCAAGGTTACTTGCAAATTTGAAGCATTAGCAAAGAATAGAGAGAGTTAAAGAGGGTTGAGAGAAATAGAGAAAACTTAAGAGAATCCTTGCACTTTGGTGGTTCAAAGGAAGTTCAACAAGGAGGAAGAAGTGGAGACTTACTTGAAGTTCATTGCTAAGAGGAGAAAAGCTTCAAAGAGGTAGGATCAAGATCTAGTATTAATTGTGTAAGCAAGTTAGTATACTTTGTCTTTAGAGTAGAAAATGCATGCTTGGTTGTGGGAGTTTTATGTGTTGTGGGATCATGAAGGTATAAGGATGAGTATTAGAAGGAGTATATATGTTTTGCATGCCTTAGTGTGTGTCTTGTATCATAATGAACAAGAATATTGCATGAAAACTTGAAACCTATATTATAATCTTTGAAAACATGAGATTTGGTGACAAATGACATAAAATGTGTAAGCAATTTGATTGACCTAAAATCTTATGTTAAAAAACTATGAAATACGGATACAACACAAGTGGAATCGTTGAAAACGGACTTAGAACGAACCCGTGGCGAATCGTTTTGTAAAACGTGT
This sequence comes from Aralia elata, assembly GCA_034770075.1. Taxonomy (NCBI): domain Eukaryota; kingdom Viridiplantae; phylum Streptophyta; class Magnoliopsida; order Apiales; family Araliaceae; genus Aralia; species Aralia elata. The sequence continues at coordinate 72,456,872 of CM068387.1, read as the reverse complement.
CTAATAAGAACCCTAGATGGGAAAATCAATAATTTTGATTAAATAAAAATTTTGAATGATTAATTAAAAGGTTGAATATTGAAGATGTATGAGTTTACAAAAAGATGAAACTAATTTGAGCTCATTTGGATATAAAATGAGCAAGTTATGGAAGATTGAATCAAAGGGGGTCAAAAAACAAGATCAAAGTTGGGCCATTTTGCAAGGGAGCGCCTAGGCGCTCTCCCAAGGCTTAAACCAAGCGCCTAGGCGCTAGGTCATTTTTGTAGTTAACCCGGATCCGGGTCAAATCGGGTCGAGCGAGGGTCCATTGGGTCGGATCGAGTCAAACGGGTCGGAACAAAAAAAATATAAAAAAAATAATAATAAAATAAAATAATTAAATTTTCATAATAATAAATAATTAAAATATTATTAAAATATTATTTTAATTATACATTTAAGATTACTTTAAACTATAATTAAACAATTAAAATAATAATAAAGATTATTTTAATTGTGGATTAATAAAGTGTAAACAATTAAAATAATAATAAGGATTATTTTAATTAAGATAATATTAAAGAATATGTTAATGGTGGATAATTAAAATAATATTAAGGGTTAATAATTAAATAATATTAAAGGTTATTTAATTATGAACTAATGAAATGTAGGGACAACTCTAATTATGGATGAAACAAATAAAGTAATAACTTAAATTATTTTATTTATGAACCAATGAAGTCAGACTATTGATTAAGACAATTATTTAAAGAATGATTAAATATTAAGAAGTAAATTAAGAATACTTTACTTATGTAATGAGAGATGAATAAATAAAATAAAGTGTGAACAATTAAATAAGCAAATAAAATAATAAAGAGATTATTTTATTTGTAGTAAATGGAGTGAAGATGTGTTAATCGTGAAGACCATTAAATGAAATAAATAGTATGATAATAAAGAAACAATTAATTATTTGTGTAGTCTTAGTTATCTAAGGCTAGTAAATTAGATTGATTAAGGTTTATATTTATGGGTTGATGGAGATTAACCATTATGATTAAAATAGGTTATTCAGAGGATAAGAAGTTGAAGTCGGATATAATCAACGACGCAGACAAGTACCTTAACTTGCACTCTTATTGATCGTACGAGTAAATAATTGTTAGAATAATTCTTGTGACATATAAATTCATGAAAAATTAATATTCATATTCTGAAACCTGATTAAATCACGACTATATTCTTGAAATAATTCTTCGAATCTTTTTGCGAATATTGGACATATTAAATGTTCGTAAGTGTGTTGAAAAGAACGTCTACGCCATTTGATTCGGCTAGACTAATATCCATGTGTTAGAAAGCTATCCAAACCAATTGCTTTGGTGTAGATTCGTATAATCTGTTGAGATGAACAACCCTCATAGAAGGGGAAATTATATAACGTCGGGAGACCAACACGCACGCGAACAACATGCATGTTTGAATGTTATGCATAACATAGGATACTTTAGGCTGATCACCTATTGTACTTATTTATATTATGGGTTATCAGTGTAACACTGTTAATTCTAGTAGAAGTTCTTGGTCCATAGTGACTACTCAGTATTAAATACCCATTAACTTGAAATTGTTGAAACATTTGAATTCCTTTAATATTCCTTCAGTCCATAGTGACTCAATATTTAAATTCAAAGGATAGAATTGGAACTATTGATATGTACTTTGTTCACAACATCCTTATTTAAATTCATGAGCTATCCATTTTCATTATAACCGTGATATTATGAATTTTATATATACTCATTCACGGTTATTGTTATATTACTTGCTGAGCAAATTTGTTGCTCACTCTTACTTTCTTTAAACATCTCAGTTAAGGCAGAACACGGTGGAACCTCAGGAAAAGATAAGGGCAAAGGCAAGGCTACAGAGTAGCTTTGTTCTATTATGCTAGGGTGTTACTCTTATGATGTATTAAGACTTAATTAATGTATTAAGCTATGTAACGGATTAAGCTATGTAGTGTGTAGTAATGGTTGCGAGACTTGGGACGAGGATAATTATATTGTATTAATGTAGTTATTTTTAAATCTTCCGCTATTAGTTGTTATTAAGATGTTGTATGAGGTGAATCGTGAAGCACCAGATTCGAGGTACATGTATTTGAATTTGGGGGCGTCACAACTGTCATGAAGGACAATAAGCTGGTGCATGTAACGACCCCAAATCCGGGTTACCTTAACCTCGAGTCCGGATCGTCACGATACTGCTTATACAATACAAATCTATACGACGTAAAAGTAATCTCTATAATATTACAATACATCTCAGTCTAATCCCAGGTTTTCTAACCTTTAATCATACAAATCATTTTAAATCAGAGTATACAATATGTCAACTCGTAAATAATAGTGCAACATTAAAATAATATAATATCGCAACATAGACTTCAATTTCTCGTTTAAATGCCTTTCCTGCAATCATCTTCTTCTGACCATCCAGGTCCTTTTTCGCAAGCTGCAAAAATCTGTTTGTGGCGTGGGTGAGCAACAACATTGCCCGCAAGTTTAACAGTTACACATAACACATAAATCATGTACAATGCATGCTTCACAATATATCCATGTATAACAGTTATACATGTAAACATATTAACACGTAAGTCATATATCGTCACGCTTTTCACTGCACAGTATAAAGTTTAATTGAACAATTGAAATGAACATAGTAGCTAAATTAACAGTTCATAACATGTTATAATGTAACAACGCATTAACATATAATGACATTTTACACATAAGAGCAAGTTCTGAAAAACTTGCCTCGGTCCGTAGTTCTTCTTGTTCGCATCTAATATTCCTTTCTTCAAGTGATAACCTAATTTAATATGTTAACACCCGTCATTTAAGCACGTTAAAAATTATGCTTAAATATTATTAATATAATCATAATACTCTGCATCTATATATTAATATTATAATTAATAATATTAATATATTTAAAATACTCACCAATTATATATTAATACTAATATTTTTGAAGTACTCAACATTCATAAATTAATATTATAATTAGATAATATTAATATATTCATAAAACTCATTATTTATATAAATTAACAAATTATATATTAATATATTTAATACTTTATCAATTAAGCATATTAACAATTATTTTTATATTAATACTATTATTAAATAATATTAATATATTTAATAATTTACTAGTGTTTCATCAGAAAGATTTATACTATATAATCAATTGTAAACCATCAAATATATATTAAAGTTGTAGAGTTATGAATCTCATAATTTCGGATAACTGGCTGGACATACATCCGAATAGTTGAACTTTGATGATGCCATATATTCATGCTATATACTCATATTCTGTTAATCATCAATTTGATAGAATTTTCTATAAACATAAACAGAATATATGACTTACCATGCATAAGGTTTACTGCTATTAGTTATAGTTTCTTTCCCCAAATCAGTTGTTAACCTCAGTTCCTTGGGAAATTGATGGGGTTTTAGCCCAATTTGATAAATGCTTGTGTTTTGGGTATTATGGAGAAATAGAATCCAAACAAAGAAAAAGAGACATGGAACGGATAGAAAGGAAGGAGAAGATTGAGAATGGTTATTCTTAATAGCCCTCTTTTCATTTAACTGAAACATGCCAGCTTAGCTCTTCTCATTTTAACAAGTGTACACCTAGTGTATTCTCCTAGGCCTTACAGATCATGCTAACTTAATAATTAAGCACTATCGTTTGGTTTTAATAATTCTCTCTCTCTCTCTCTCTCTCTCTCTCTCTCTCACACACACACACACACACACACACACACATATATATATATATATATATATATATATATATATTACCTCAAACCTTACTATGTTCCTTCCGAACATACATACATAATGTATACACATAATATACCATTTTACATTATTCTTTATTCTCATACAATTTAATTCATGTACTATAATAACATGAATTCCCATCAAGATTGATTAATTAAAGATTGATATTATGTATAAAATCATTCCACTAATTATGACATTAATTCATAAATAAGTTAACACTTTTAGCGTAACGAATCAATTAATTGGGAATAACTAAAATTTATTCCATTGGCTATTTAAATAGCTCACTTAAACTTTATAATTAAAATTTTCTCACTTCCTCCCATAAATTGTTTTTTTTAAACAATTTATTTAATATATGTATGTATAATATATATATATATATATATATATATATATATATATATATATATATATATTCATTAATCAAATAATTAATTTGATTTACATTTACTTGGCATACTAATTTTACCTTTATCATCATTAAATAATATAATTCACTTTCTCATTAAAACAGAATACATATATTAATTCACTAATTTTTAAATAAGTGAATCAATTACCTTGCTCATAAAATATAATAACTCCATTGCCATACAAGGCTTAATAATCAACTTATATTATTTCATAATATAATATAATTTAATCTTAATTAATTTTCTTTGCTTCCCTTGTAAGTACTAAAAAAAACTTCTCTTTGCATATGGTGGGTTCACGGTCTGATAAATGTTTTTGGCTAGTGGAGAGACCTTTTCATAATTTCCTTCTTGTTCATTTACATAATTGTGATTCTTTTATTTAATTATTATACCTATCATGGCCCTGCTCACATGGAAGCTAGAATGGTACATAATCATTTGATTATTAGCCTCTCGTGAGTCATTGTACTTAGCTGCTAAAGCAGCAAAATAGTACAAATTTTCTACCGACAACCTAAAACCTACATTCTTTTTTCAAATGCCAGTCCAGGAGCACCATCCAAAACCGTGTGCCCCTAACCATATACCAACAAAAGAGAAAATTAATCCCTTTAATATCGCTAATCATTTATTAAAATAATTAATATTTACTTCATTAATTATTTTAAATAACTCATTTAATTTATACAATTAATATGATATAATTAAACTTAACTTGTTTCCTTCTTCTATAAATTGTTTTTAAACAATTTATTTATATCTTAAATATATTTATTTAATATATTAATGCATTATTCAAATATTTTCATTAATTTAGTTCCAACATATATAAATATATCATATATATTGGACCTTCATTTGATATTTAATATATCAATTTGGCATAATATTTTATATTAAGCCATAGCAATAATATATTACATTTATAAGTAATATATTGGGAAAATGAGTTTAATTAACTCCCTCAATAAAATGCATACATCAATCCACAAATTTTAAATAACAGAATTCATTAGCTCACATATTCATCGTACTTTAATTGGTTGCCACACACGGCATATTGTTCAAATTATATTAACTTGTAATATAATTTTATCTTATCCTTAATTAATTAATATAATTTAATTAAGGCTTTCTTTATCACGTTTCATAGAAAATTTAAGCCATTAACTTAATAGTTAAATTAACTATTAAATATTAATTCCACCACATAAATCACATAAATATATATAACACACATATATTTATACATTTAAACCTTACATATCTCATAATAAGAATTTTATTTATTAAATTGTTATTTTATTTTTATAAAATAATTTCTGAAAACTCGGGATATCACAGTGCATCTCACTTGATAAGAAAAAATTAAAACATTTAATCTCAGCCATCCGATCCTGCACACGTTGTAACGCCCCCAAAATCGGGACCAACTTAATCCAAAATTAGGACTAATTTTAATCCCGACCTTGTGCGTTAAATGTTATCTTAATTCAGCTTAACATCATATTAAGATGAAATAATAGCTGAAAATGCGGATAATTAAAAACTTTTTATATTTTTCTTTCTATTCCCTGAAATCGCAACCTTTATAACTATACATTGAAGTAGATATGAGTATATACAACTCAGTTCTACATTAAAATTATTTCTTATATAGTATTATCACTATATTGATTTTCTTTATATAATACTCATCCCAATATATTCAAAACAAATATTCTTTGTATATTGAATAATTCAAATTTTACGTACCAGTCAGTTACATATATCAAGAATCATTGTCACGATTCAATACAAGTTCTAATTAAAGAAATGAAATTTCTTTGCACGACTTCTAATCTTTATCGTCCAGATAGCAGATAATATCGCCATGCATCTTTATCCTGCAAAATTTGGGTTTTGCAAGTCTGAGCTCGACAGCTCAGCAAATCTAGCAGTTTTCATGCTTCACGTAGCACAGAATTTCATGTTCAATTCATTCATTATAATCATTCTACTATGCATATCATACATGCATTATAACTCTAAACAATACGATGTCATATGCTTAATATATCACACATCATATATAGATTGAGTCCCATAACTCAATCAACTTAGTCATAATTTGACTTTCATAATTCATAGAGCATAGTATGAAAATTTAGCATGCTTCTGGAGATTTCATTCATAATGCGATAAAGATTACATAGGGATAATTGACTTTTTGGTCACTATACTAAGGTCCGATTTTCATTGTGGTTACCGAAACTTTTTTTGTTACAATCGCATAACTATAATATGAAATAATTACCAAATGGTCATTACTTATGATTTCCGTCCAAAAAATGGACGGAAATGCTGACTGTGTATTTGGCGTTAGATTTTTGCTGCTTATGTGTCATGGGCTTTGACACGTGTCTTAGGCCACGAGCCAGTCATTTCTGAGCAAGGAATCAAGCATTGTGTAGCATTAATTTCTCCATAATAATATTTTAAAAATTAATAATAATAATAGTAATAATTTCAAAATAATAATAATATTTTTTAAATAATAATAATAATTTAAAAATAATAATAATAATTACAAAATAATAATAATACTACTACTAATAATAATTTAAAAATATTTAAAAATAATAATAATAATAATTTAAAAATAATAATAATAATAATAATAATAATTTCAAAATAATAATAATAATAATAATTTAAAAATAATAATAATAATTACAAAATAATAATACTACTACTACTAATAATAATTTCAAAATATTTAAAAATAATAATAATAATAATTTAAAAATAATAATAATAATAATAATTTCAAAATAATAATAATAATAATTTAAAAATAATAATAATAATAATAATTTTTACAAATGTATTTATATAAAATTAATGAATTTATATTATTATTTTTAATTTTTAAATATTTTAATTTCACTTTAAAAATATACAATTGTGTGATATTTTGAAATTATTATTATTGTTATTATTATTTAGAAATTATTATTATTATTATTTAAAAAAAATTATTATTATTATTTTTAAATTATTATTATTATTATTATTTTGAAATTATTATTATTATTTAAAAAATATGATTATTAATATTTAAAATTTGTTATTATTATTATTATTATTTTTTAATTATTATTATTACGATTATTATTTTATAATAATAATAATTATTAATATTAAAAGTATTATTATTATTTAAAAATTACTATTATTATTTTTATTAGTATTATTATTTTAAAATTATTATTATTATTTAAAAATTATTATTATTATTATTTTTAAATTATTATTATTTATTATTATTATTATTTACTTATGATTTCTCTCTTCTTGCACGTACATTTTCGGTAGACATTGAAGACGTGCTTGTACACATCAGTAAAAATCTAACGTCAAATGCACAGTCATCATTTCCGTCCGTTTTTTGGACGGAAATCATAAGTAATGACCATTTGGTAATTATTTTAGAGTATAGTTATGCGATTGTAACAAAAAAAGTTTCGGTAACCACAATGAAAATCGGACCTTAGTACAGTGACCAAAAAGTCAATTATCCCAGATTACATATAATCAATATCAAATTCATATATCACAAAAGAACTGAAAGACTTGCCTTGGGTGTTGTTTAATGTTTATAATTTATCTGCTCTGAGATGATCCTACACAAATTGAGGATATGTACATGCACATGTTAGTGTAACATACTAAATTCACATACTTAATGTAAAACTAGTTTTACTTTACATTAGCTATTATCTTTCAACCTTGTCTTAAAACCATTCTACGTTTCTTTGGAAACTTTGTTCATTTTAACATTTTTACGCTTAACAAGGTTCTCTCATAGCTTTAGTATACCAATACTTAACATCTCGAAGCATAAACCATTTATATCCCATTTTAAGAATATCTCTCATCTCTATTTGTAAACTCGGGACCAAATTATTTAAGAATAACTTTTATTGTGTAAACATAGCCCATCTCATCATTTCTTTAACTTCCGTAATCTTCATGCCTTTTTGATAGTTCATGTGCTAAACCATGCTATCGTCACGTATGCGAATGCTTCGCTTCATTAGTAGCTTAGCTTCGCATTTATTCTCGCGAATAATTTATATTCACGCTTTGCTTATATTTTAAATATATATATACACCATTATAAAATTCTTCGTTCAAAATCTTCGTTTCGAAACCTGAAAACTTTCATTTCATTACTTATTTTATGTTATTCGCGTTTTATAAATTAACTAACGCAATAACATTTCAAAAATGTACGTCTTACGGCGTCGCGGCGTTCGGGATTGCCACGACCCACTTATCGTCCCCCTACAATGGTTTATATTCATCAGTATACCTTTTATGATATATAACTTTTATAGGTTAGAACATTTTTGGAACAGTGTCCAAAAATGTCGCATGTCGTCGCGAAACGTCTAGGCGACACGCCCGTGACATGCCCGACATGCACGCGCCGCTCGGCGTCGCCCAACACGCCCCGAAGTACACCACGTTGTTCGACATCGTCTGGCGTCGCACAGCGAGCCCAACATCGACAACGTGCGGCCAGCGTCGATAGCGTGCGGCCAGCGTCGGCAGCGTGCGGCCAGCGTCGACATTGTGCGGCCAGCATCCGCAGCGTGCGGCCAGCGTCGGCATTATGCGGCCAGCGTCGACAGCGTGCGGCCAGCGTCGGCATTGTGCGGCCAGCGTCGGCAGCGTGCGGCCAGCGTCGGCAGCGTGCGGCCAGTATCGGCATTGTGCGGCCAGCGTCGACAGCGTGCGGCCAGCGTCGGCATTGTGCGGCCAGCGTCGGCATTGTGCGGCCAGCGTCGGCATTGAGCGGCCAGCGTCGACAGTGTGCGGCCAGCGTCAGCATTGTGCGGCCAGCGCCCCAATTTGCCGCCCAGCGCCCCACACCGCGGCTGGGCAGTGCCCTGCTACTGCTCAGCTGCTTCTAGCCTACTTCATGCAATTTTAATTCTTTGCACACTTAACAGATTGCAACCAATTTTTGATATGCCATAGACACCATAACAGGCTATTTTTAAAAAATACAAACCACCCATTTTGGGTCTTTAGGTAGCCCATAACAGGTCTTGAAAATGCCCCTCCATAACAGTTTTTAACTTTTCTTTTTTTTGTCTCAAAAATATTTCCTTTCTTGATTCGATTCACCCATACCCTTTAATTAACAATATAAAGCGTATATATACGTAGACTTAGCCTCAACTTCACTTAATTCTTCGTTTTTAACAAAAACAGTCCTTAGAGGACTTTTAGCGAGCACGTGGTGTGCGTTACTTTAAAACGCAGCTTTCATAGCTATTTGCTTACGTTCTAACCCAATATTTTTCACCTTATTACTCCGCACAACCAATCATATGCTCCTTGGCTCTAATTCGAACCATACTAGTTAATTTCCACAACAATTCATATATATAAGTTAGCTAATTAACTAACTAACCAATATACTAACTTACTAACTTTGTATGAATTCAATTTCTTTGATTTCCAAAACATCCGTCACATAAGATTTCAGTTCCCATAGTTAATCAATTGATATAAGATCAATTACCAATTGATTTCACAGTTAATTTTCATTCAAAGTAACTAACCCACTAATACACATATAACCAATTCAAAACATAGTAAAAGTATAAATATACCTCTTGTTTACTATCTTATCTGAATTCTTGCTGAAATCTCTCTGTTGATAGCCCTTTTTAATATTAATCTCCTTCAATTCTAATTACTAATCTCAGCTCCAAATAGTGTAGAGATGTTCTCCCACAAATATTACAAATACTTATGTTTTTGGGCAATCATAAAAGAAGAGAGAGATGGTTCGGTTAAGAGAAGAATAAGAATGAGGGAGAGAAGGAACGAGTGGTTTAAGGAGAAGAGAACTGAAAATTAATTATGAAACAATTGCTTCGCAGTTCTTCTTGACGTTATCAGACTTGATTACTTAGTCATGTTCATAATATTCTTAAATGAGAGCCACCTCCTGCTTAAACCCGCATGACTCAGCACTTAATACATAACTTAATCATCATGTATTCCCTGTTATCCCAATTCCTCAATTTCAATATAGTTATTCTTTGTATATACACTATATACTTAATACATGTAACCAACACATGTTTTATAAATAAAATATAATTTGGTAAATCTATACATATAAATATATAAATATTCCATAAAAATGGAATCACCCAAATTCAAACTAACACTTTTAGGGTAACGGATCAACCATTTCAATAATTCATATTCAATTTTAATTCACTTACTTAATGTATAGAATTAATTTTGTATAATTAAATCTAATCATCTCATTCATTCCATAAATTATTTTCAATAATTTATTACTATTCATTAAATATATTACTTTAATATATTTAAGCACAATTTAAATATTACCTTAATTCGCCAATTTAATTAAGTGAATTAACTTCCTCATGAAATTTAATTCATAGCGAATTCATTACAAGACTTCATAATCAAATTATATTACTTCATAATATAATTTAAATTTAATCTCCATCTATAAATTACTTATAACCATTTATTTACATTATATTCCTATTAAAATAATTTAATATAATAAATTATTTTAATTTGCTCTTCAATAGATACAAAAGTTTTGTATCTTTAAAGCTATCCATCTTTTAAATAAATTGATTCTATAATTTATTTTCATAAAATAATAAATATATAATAATAATAATATATTTATTATTCACAAAAATCACATATTGCATAGCATATATTCACTTGTGCATCACATATTACATAGCATATCACTAAATAAGAATTTTATTTATTAAATTCTTATTTTTAATATTTTCTGCAAATCCGGGTCATTACACACGTGCCTTATGTAAAGTGCGCCTCTAAAGCACCACAATTTGCCACATCGCACGCGCGCGTTGTACTTGATTATATCCATACTCCTCCCTTTGTCTTTTAGTGTTAGTAAGGAGTCTCACTATATTAAGTCCAGATAAGTTTCATTTCTCCTATGTGGGATGTAGGTTTATACCAATAACACTAAAACATGCATATTTTACAATCTAACTTTAACAATTATGTTCGACATGGATTCAAATCTCCTCCATTACACTTATCTTCTAATTTCTCTTAATACACATTTAATAACAGAAAAATTACTTTTAGCGACACAATTGTTTGGGATGAATTTTAGTGTGTCGCTAATTGGTTGCGATGAATTTTATTTGATCGTTAAATGTAATATTTGTATCGCTAAAAAATGTATATTGCTTTTGTTCTCATCTTTTCTAATTTTAATATATTTCAATAGTTTGGACTGATTGATCAAAAAAACAAACAAAATAATATATATAGGCTGAACTGCACCCTTTTAAGCTGCTAGTTAGTTTAAAAGTAACTTCGGTAACGATTGTTACCCGAGTTAAATTTCGTAATATAGTTATAAATATTTATTGAATAAATTTTAATGAGTACTATTAATTTTAGAATAATTTATTTGGTGTTTATGTGTTGACCAAATATATGTGGGAATTAAATGTTTATTTAATTCCTTAATAAACCCAGTTTAAAATCCATTGTCAATAAAATTGGTTTAATGGTTAATAAATGGGTTATAAATTTTTAGTATTTGGGAACGAATGTGAGCTATGGAAATGCAAGTGGGTATTTATTTTATTCGTTAAAACCAAACATTTTAGGAGTATTAAGTATCAGGTTATTATTTAGCAGACAAGCAAACATGTGTCCACCAATTAAAACCATGCATTACATTTGTTAACCAATTAGAGAAGAGAGAGAATGGAACTTGCAGGGAGTAAAATTGCTCATGCATTTGAGCTCAGACAACAAACGTTTTTCTCTCCCAAACGTCTCCAACCTTTCCTCTTCCATCAAACTCTCTTACTCTCAGCATTTCATTCATTTGCTAAGCTAAGTTACAACACTAACTGTAGAGAGAGAGAGAGACGCCAAAGGAAAACTATTGGGAGAAGAATGGAGGAGTCCATTTGTGTTCAGCAGCAGAAGAAGAAGAGTTAATTTAGCAAATATAAACCATTATTCACCTTCAGTTCATCTATAAACTCCATTAATCTCCAAAACCCCCCATTAAAACTCAACTTTCTATAGAGAGAGTGAAATAGGTCTTCGGTGAATTTGAAGCAAAGTGCCCACAAGATCAAGGAGAAGCAAGGAGGAGTTTAAGCAAGTATTTTACACTCTCTAGCTAAGCAAAAGAGGAGCCAAGAGGTAATAAATCAACTCTAAAACTTTAAACCATCATTTCTTAGATTTTTCATGGTTAGTTGGTATTTTGGTTGCATGAGTTATTAAAGAGTTCATATAAGTTATTTCAAGTGTTAAACAAACTGGTAACAACTTACAAGTGGAACCAAAAGCAAACAAATCTGATCCTATGCGTAAAGGAGAAAGAAATAAACCTATGGATTGATTTTTGACTGTTTAGAGGTTATTATGGTTATGTTGTTACGTTTAAAGATTTATTTTGAAGGTTATATGTTATACTCCTCTGAGATACGAAGACAATGCAGTTGGAATGAACTGAAACGAGCTTAAAACAAAGAAGTTATGAATGTGCGAAAAATTGTAAAATCTGAAATTTTTAGAAAACGAGTTTCTGTCCATGTTCTTGTAAAGTCCATAACTTTTTGTGTATAATAAGTTCGGAGTTGAGCCTTATATCAAAAGAAATCTCTGAGAGTAAGCTAAACACAGAAAAAGAGAATCACTCAAAAAGGTTTTGTAATGAATTAGTTATGACTTTTTTAACGAGACATGATAAAGACACAGGATAGATTCTGACATGCTTCTTGTACGAATTTTGTGGTCTTGTTTGTTCCGAATTTGAAAGTAGTGTAAAAATGAAAGTTGTAGCCCCGGACGTTAGCTTCGCGTGGGCATAAGAATCGCTGAAAAAGGTTTTGAAGTGAATTAGTTATGACTGTTTTAGCGAGAAAGGGTAAAGTTGGCTAGGTTTTTTTGTAGCAATCTGACATTGTTTGAAAAAGTGAAAATTTATTTTTATTGAAGAAGGGGCTAGAACCAGGGCCTAGCTAGTGTTAAAGTACACTGCATAAGCTTTAATTTGACGTAAGAACGAACAAAAACGAATGGGTAACGAAGGAGATATCATAAAAACAAGAACAATGTTTTGTTAAAGAAAAACTGCGAAAATGAGTTTTATAACTCGATTTGAAATGAATTTTGAGCAATGATATATTTTGAAGTAAAATATCATAAGGGGGTGATAATTATATCATTAATTATATTTAAAACTAATATCCATAATATACATTCACACATTCACATATAAATATAATCAATAGTATATTTAGTATTCGAATTTACATAAGAAAATAAATTCTTATTATTCATATATCCATTATATAAACATAAATCCTTTTAAATATAATTACAACAATAATTATATTTAAAATTAAAATACATGACCATAGATCAAATTAGGGTTTTGATCCATAATGTCACTTTACCACATGTACCATACTTAGTCAATTTAAAATAAATTGACTAATCTTATAAATTCATATTATAAATAAATAAATAATCCAAGTAATAATAATAATATTAATAATCATTCTTAAAACACACATTTATCATTTAAATAATATAGTAATCATATTTTTATGAAAAATAAATAATAATATATCTTTTAATATAAAAATTAATTTATTAAAAATAATATAATTTATAAATATCAACTATTTCTTTAATAAGAAATTTATTTGAAACCATATATGAAATATATATATATATATATATATATATATATATATATATATATACACACACACACACACACATACATATTACATATTCAAATTCCTTTCCTTGTACGCATTCCCATACTTGGTTTAATATATAATAAAAATAATTTGATTATATAAAAAAAAATTATATGTAAAATTTCTTATTTAAATATACCCAAAATCTTGGGTTATTACAAAGTTTACTTCTAAAATCTAAAATGCTAGTTCATACAATAATTCATAATATTATTCTTAAAATATTGTAACATAGACATGTTTTTATCAAATATTTCCCGAAAAATATAATGTTGTTAAGGGAAAACAAGTAACATATACAAAATCTTTCCCTTTCACAGTATTTTTTAATCAAGATTCAAGAATCAGACAAAACATTTTTTGTAAAATTAAATAGTGCAAACACAACACAAATTAAAATCTTTAAAAAGTGGGTGGAAATTGATGATGCACATGCAATGTGTTTTTGAGTATGCATAAAGCCATATGATGCAGTGCAATAAAACAAAATGTTTGTTTGGTAACATGATATGCTTGAGCTCGATGTGGAAAATTTTTATGCAGCACATGTGGGAAAAATTAGGATTCTTGATAATTTCCATGTAGAGCAATTGTTTGGGCAGAATACTTTATTGTCTCTCCTTTTAAATTGAGTTAACTGGTCGGAAAGTTTTATCGGAAAACTGGCTCAAATTTAAATATTTTTCCCTCCCAACTTGATTCATAAACTCATTTAAAAGGCCTATAAATAGGCAAGTAAGTTTCATTAGCAAACACACAAGCCAAGAAAGAAAAATCCTTGCCTACACTTTAAACCTTTCATTTTCTCTCTAAAAGTTCAATACTTGGGTTTAATTTCTTTAGTGACATACTTGCGATAAGTAGCACCTCCTTCCAACTTCTGTGAATTGCTCCTATAAGTGCACGTCCTTCCAAATTCTATTCACAATCCCAAGCTTTAATTTTCTCTCTCTACTTCTTTTTGTCTCTCTAAAAATAATGGCATTTGTGGGCTGCATTGTTGCTTTAGTTTCAGTTATGATAGTACTCTTTGCAGTGGTTATGGTTCCCCATGCTATGGCACTTGCACCTAATCTAACTAAGGTTCACAGCGCTGTTGCAAAAGGAGCAGGTGAGCGATAAGACTATATGATAAAAATATATCGTTTTTATTACACATTTCACTCAATTTCCATAATATATATTTAGTAACAAAATATTACATTTAGCGGTACAACAATATTTATCGCAATCAATTGTGTGGTTGGTGTCGCCGTTAATAATAATTTTTTGCCATTAAATATGTATTAGAGTAAATTGGATGAAAAATGTATTGAAAAGGAATCTGACTTGTTGCATCTAATTATATATCTTAGAGTAAATTGGATGAAAAATGTACTGAAGAGGGATTCTGATTTGTTGTATCTAATTATGTATTGTCTCTCTTCTACTTTGTATTCTTCTTCATGCAATATAGGAAATAGAGTACATAAGTATCAAAAGTTTGCAAAGATGTTTATAATTTTTTGAACATTAATTTGCAATATCACATAAATGGTTGATATTAATAAAAATGATGTTACCGGAGTAAGTATTCGTTTAGTGACACTTTAGTGATTGTTCTAGTGATATTTAACACTTTAAATATGTAACACTTGTTGCCCTAACCTTTTATTATTGTTCTAACTAATGACACTTAATACTTTAAATGATACTTAGTGTTCTAATAATGTTATTTTTTTTCTTGATAATATCAACTGCCACCATATATATGTACAGTGTGTTTAGACGGCAGTCCACCGGCCTACCAGCTTGATTGGGGAGAAAATGAAGGAGCCAACCACTGGCTGCTTCACTTGCAGGTACTTGTAACATTTAATTCACAGTTAACAGCAAGAGTTGATGTAGAAATAAAATTTTATTGAAGTTGTAATTATTTTTAAATCTAAAATATTGGTTTTAGGGAGGATACTGGTGCAATACAAAAGAAGACTGCCGGAAAAGAAGTATTGATTCCAGTGGTTTGGGCTCATAAAAAAAAATGGGAAATGCTGAATTTAGTGGAATATTGAGTAACAAGCCAGAGTTTAACCCATGTGAGAATACTTTTTTATTTTAATTTTTTTTTCCTATTATTATTACTCTCTATTCAAATTCGCTTTGATTGATCATTTTTTTTTAATTTGTAAATCACATATACACTTGCTTTTCCTTTTTTCAGCATAATAAATTAACTATGTTTCTCTTAATTTGCAGACTTCTATAATTGGAACAGGGTCTGTGTAAGATACTGTGATGGATCTTCCTTCACCGGAGATAAACAAGAACCATCGGTTAGTTGTTTTTTGTTCAATTGTGAGGTCCATATATATATATATATATATATACACACACACACACACACCAGTAGTTTATAGTCAAAATTAGTCATAAAATGTTAAATAGTAGTTTCATCTTATATCGTCCATTCTCAAATTTAAAAGAGGTGATTTTTAAAAAATTGTCAGTATATGGTGTGTATAGAAGAAAAGTCGAAAACTCTTGAAATTCTATCTATGCGCCATGATTTTTTTCTTAATTAACACTCCATAACTAATTTTTATTGTGTACTTTGATTATGGATCACTCTATATATATTATAAAATATATGCTGCTTATGGTAATATATGAGGACTACTTTTAATTAGTCTAAAGCCTAATAATGTTTAATTTCTTGTACATTAGGTTGATGGAGTTTACTACCGAGGTGGTAGAATTTTTTATGCTATTATAGACGAGCTCTTAAATCTGGGGATGAATAATGCGTCCAGTGTACGTATATGCTCTCTTTAGTTTTGATTCTTTTTGATTAATCTTTTTCCATTTTTTCCCCTCTCCATAAGGTTAAAATCTGTATTGTAGGCACTTCTCTCGGGGTGTTCTGCAGGTGGATTAGCAGCAATATTACATTGTGATAAATTTCGCAATCTCCTGCCTCAGACTACTAATGTGAAATGCCTCTCGGATGCTGGTTATTTCTTGTAAGATTAATTTTGGTTACAGATATTATCAAAATAAAAATGATCAAATATACACGTAGTGGTAATACTTTTTCAATTATTCTAGCAAATGATCAAATATACCACTAGAAATAATACTTTTTTCGATTATTCTAGCAACATTTATTACTTTAAACGATAATTATTTTTTTGACAATATCAATTCCCTTAATTTTATTTAACAAAAGTTTTGTTTTTTGTTTAACAGGAGTAATGCTTCTGGTTCTGGGAGTAATAACCTTGGGAATACTTTCAATGCCGTTTTTCAACTTCATGTAATCCTTTATTGAATATTTTCAATTTTTATTTAAATCAATATTACTCTTTTGAATGATATTTATCCAAACTTTTTGGATAAATTTTATTAAGGAGAAATAAACCTCTTTTTTGTTTTGGCCTTTAGCCAAAATCAAAAACAAAAACAAAAACAAAAAACAGCTTATTTCTTGTACCCTTGTTCTCAATTATGAGCTATTTAATTATTTGTTTTCATCAACCTGCTGCAGGAATCAGCTATGCATTTACCTCCATCGTCCACATCAAAGATGAATGCCAGCTTGGTAGTCATATCTTAGAAAATTATATGTTATGCTTCAAGTTATTAATAATCCTTCGCTTCTTCTTCAATTAACTAATTATAACATTATTACTTAATTATCTTAATTGCAGTGCTTCTACCCAACAAATGTTGTTCCAGATATTCAGGCTCCCATCTTTTTATTAAACTCGGCCTATGATACTATTCAGGTTAGTATATATTCATTTTATATTTTTCTTTCTTTTTCTTGGGGAGTAGGGGTGTGACGCCCCCAAATCCGGGTTACCTTATCCACGAATTTGGTGCATCACTATGCAACTCATACATCATCTAACAATAACTTAATGCGGAAAAATAACATATTTACATTGATATAATATAAATATTGTCGTCCCAAGCCTCGAAACCATAACTAAAACATGATCTTACTGCATGAAAGTAATTACCAGATTATTACAACCTGTTCTTGTCTAATCTCAGGTACGAAGACCTTAACTAATACATCACTTAATAATCATTACAAATTCAATTTTATTCCTCCTGTATATATATATCAGTCCATACCAATATAAGCATTAACAATTATTACCTCAAATTCTCCTCAATCTCAGGTTTTGTAACATTTAACTCAAACACTTACGATCAAGGGTTAATAAATACCATGATTCTGTACAAGGTCTTATAGGTGAACGCAAGGTTCAGATTTTGACTTATTCAATCCCTGAATATTCACAAGGTTGTTCAACAAGTAAACACTCATTATAAAAATGTCCTTTATACATCATTGCCATCCTTCTAGTTTACTTTAATAAGTAATTAACATACCCTCATCTTACTGCTATAATGGATAACCTCCATTTATAACTCAAGGTTTACATAGTCAATTTCACGTATATCATATACCGTCATTACAGCTAAATAATTACAATAAAGAAATATTTAGCAACCTTCCTGTTTCCATGCATCTCTAATCCTTATCACCACGATATCAAGATAATTGCATTGCATCGTAAAATCTGCAAAAGTTTTATTTTGCAAGAATGAGCACGACGGCTCAGCAAGATCTAACAGTTTTCCACATTTCATGCTTCACGTAACACATAAGTTTGCATTTTATCCATGCATCATGATTTTCATATTATGCATCTTACTTATGCATTATAAATTTTATGCAATTCATTTATATATATGCATCATGCATCTCATAGCATACCTCATGCATCTCACATTGTATATTTACAATAATTCAAGTTCCACATAGAACAATATAGTCACATAATTGCACCTTGTGCACACATAAATCATGCTCACGTATAATCCACATAATAATGAAAGATTCAGTAATCAAGTCGTGTACATCAATACATTTAAACAAGTTAACAAGTTACTGAAAAAAAACTTGCCTTAAGCGTTTCTTGCCAAATTATTATAGCTCGTCCTTCAAAATATCCTACACAATTTATTTAACAATAAAATACCAATTAGCCACTAAAACGGCTTCATATAATGGTTTAAACTATAATAATTCTTATCTCATAATGTTCACATATTATAAATTAATAAATGTGATTAACTCTAAAACGTTACTCTGTGTCGCGTCGTTTGAAAACGTTACGACCCTTAACATCATCAATACGTATTGGTTACATTAACCTTATTTCGTATCTTATAATGTTCGTTTCATTTGAATCGAAACACTATTTAAGTTCTTTAACACCTGCCACGACGTTTCGACGTTTACATGTCTCACGCCTAATTCGCCTCATTAGAATATGCTTAGCATACTCATACATTGGGTTATAACACTCTATCATGTTTCATTATTATTAGAAACAAAATATTAAATAAGGTTATACACACTTGTCACGACGTTACGACGCTTGCACGCCCATACACCAAACTTGTCTACTCGAACGCCCAAGCGACACGCAATTGCGTAAGCCTAGCACGCCCATTCAAATTGTATAATACCCAAAGGTTAATGTTGAGTATCATTATAAATCATAATAATCATATTTTAGAACTTAGAACATCATTTAACAATGTCGGGAGCATTATACTTGCACACGCGCATGACCAACGCCTATCGTTTGCACAATAACCCTAAAAATGGTCAATTTCAAAATTTCTCTAGTTAGAAAATTTCAATTCTAATTAATGGATGTTGTAGGTCTATCTCTAAGCTTTCCGGATCATCTTGAATCGCCCAAATCCGAGGCCGTATGAGAAAGTTATGGTCATTTTCCCAACGGACGTCGAAGCTGAGTCGGGCAGCGCACACGCGGGCGGGCGGCACCAGGTGCACGGCGTGCGGCAGCGCGCGCGCGCGGGCGCTCGGGGCCTTGGTGCGGGCGCACGGGTGGCCTGATGGCCCTTGCCAGACATTGCGATTTTGACCCTCCTTCACTCCAAACCTCATAACTTCTTCTCTAGACCTTCAAATTGGTCCGTTCCGGACTCTATGGACTCATAAAACATAGAGCTACAACATATCAAAAATTCAGAGCTACCCATCAACATTAACATGGCCAAATCTTAGGCCAAAGTATCAACTCATGCTCTGTTTTTGGTGTTCTTAGTGTTCTTCACTAAAATCATCACCAAATCTTCATTTTTACACCTTTTTGCTCGATTCCAGTTGGGTTAACTTTGTAACCCATGGAACTACAATACCATAACAACAAATAAATGAAACACACACAAAATCATAGCTACATAGTCCTCTAAAATTCGTCTGAATGTTCATATTGTCCAAAAATGTCCAAAATATTCATGTTCTTCATGTTCTTCATCCTCCTTAAGCATAGGTACGAATTTCTGGCATTTTGGTTCCACTTTAATGTTATTAATAGCTTATAAATTCTCTTAACAACATATACAAACAACCACAAACAACAAAAGCAACCAGAAATCGCCAGAAAAGTAAACTCAAGCAAGAAAGCTCCAAGGTTCATCAATGGAGGAAAAAGGGAAGGAAAATCATTTGGAGAGGAGATTACCTCATACTATCTGCTACTAGAGATTATTGAGTTAGCTAGGGACCTCCTTCTTCCCTCTTCTTGCTCAGGCACTCTTACTTCTTCTTCCCGTATGCTTCTTTCTCCTTCTTCTTCTTCTTCTTCATTCTCCTTCTTCTTTCTTCTTCCTTTACACACTCTTTCTCTCTGCATATATTCTATACCAGCAGCAACTAGGAAGATAAAATGTAAGAGGAGCAGATGGCTAGAGCAAGAAATTATCTGCTGAAAGGTTTTGGGGAGATGAAATGGGTTTGGTCTACAAGGCTCCTCGGGTGGCCTCTCAAGGAGGAATGTTTTGCAATATGGATTCTCTAGGCATTGGTTATAGTTAATGCCCAACATCTTGCCGCAGCACCCCCTGCTGTCACTCCCCTATTGGCGAAATTCAATTTAATGAATACAATTCGGGTGACATACAAATATATGTACCCGAATACTCTCTCTTATATATCCAAAAACTCCCACTTTTGTACCAAATTTGCACAATAACTATACCCATAATTAGAATGGGTACTCTTATAAATTATTGGGATTCATAAAAATAATTATTATGGGATTTGTCTAATTATTCGGAACACCCATATAATACATTTCGGATACGGATAAAATCACGTATCAGCTCAAATAAAATTTCAGACACTTGGAAAAATTATTCGTACGCGTTCACGTATTTATGAAATTATTCAACATCGAAAAAGACACAAAAATTTTATGGCGTGAATAGTGCCTCGGGAAACGTGCCCCGTAAATAGTGATTTTGCGATCTTTCGCAAAATCAATTATTCACTCCTACGATTCAATAACGCATAAAACTTCATACGTTGACATCATCCAGGTTATAAAATAACCTTTAAACATGTCACATAAAAATAATATTTAATCTATTTAATAATATTAATAAACCCAAATTACCAGGGTATTCACGATTCGTAATCGCTGCTCTTGACGATTAACTCCCCATAAACATATACATCAACGTACATATCTCCCACCCATATTTTGGGTTAGCGCCTTTATAACAAATAACTCGTTCACTAATATTATCCTTCAACTATTTATTTAATCCAATAAATAGTTATCTAGCGATATTTCTCGAAACCACCAAATTAGCTTATACGAAAACTTTCATACATACTAATCATCGTCTACACACAATCTAGGTCATAATATAAACCTTTTAAACGCTTAAACACATAATATTATTAATAAAAGTCTATTTTATTCAATAATATCCATAAGCTCGAATTACCAAGTTATCCACGACTCGCGGTCGTTACCATAATTAACTATTAACTCATTCATTCTGAATCTACGTATATATATTACAATCATATATACATATTAAGCTCACTAAATAAATCACATAAATATATATATATATATATATATATATATATATATATATATATATATAACACATATATATTCCAACTTTAATCATAATAAGAATTATTCTAAATTAAATTCTTATTATAATTAATCACAAAAATTCGGGTTGTCACATCCTTCCCTCCTTATAAGGATTCCGTCCTCGGAATCACAAATATTAAACCTCTCTTACTCGGTTTGCGTAAACATTCTCCCAAAATTTTGTCGTTGAATTATTTCAACGCATTACTATATCATAGGTTTTTCATCGCCTATTTAATCCACTTTCTTAACAGATTCTAGTAGGTTTTATTCTATAACCTTTATCAACTCAATCATACTCTGAGTATTATCCTATGTTTAACCCATCAATTCCCTTTTCTAAGGATCATTGTATGACACAATCATCATAATAATTTAATATCATGATTTACTAACTCATAAACATTCGGGATATTACAAGGGGTTTAAAAAATTAATCAACCTGTAAATTAATAGTTATAAACAAATTGTCTGGGTCCCATATCTGTGGTCAAGCTTGAAGTTGAAAGATTAAAATACAAATTAAGTTGGCTTTAGTTAAACCTATTAGCTTAAGTTTCGTGTCAAGTTTATGTGTTGATGATAATTAATTTTTTTCTTTTTTCTTTTTTACAGGTAGCAGAGATACAGTTAGCCAATGGATTCCCGAAATTTTGCAAATATGATTTAAGGGATGAATGCCCAGCTGATCAACTGGAAAAATGGAAACGTAATTATTACATCAAAATTCTTTGACACCCATACTTCTTAAAAACGTTATCATATATTGAGGGAAAAAAATTATTTGCAGATCTTTTTTTAATAGCAATGGAGGAATTTTTGGCAATAGTTTTATATATGTATATGTGTGTGTGTGTGTATTTAATCCCTTCTATTTTTTTTTTTTAAATTTGTTTCATTTGAGTTTGGGTGGGTAAGACTATTAGAGTTTTAGAGAATTGCTTTTCTCAGATTATACAATGAATTTAAACTCTTTTCATAATAACAGACTATTGAAAATTAGTTTTGGGTTTAATTTCAGATTTTAGATTAGAATATTTGCAAGCACTGATCAAGCTGGGTAATTCCTCGACAAGAGGATTATTTATCAACTCCTGCCATACACATTGTCAATCTCAGTTCCAGCGTAAATGGCTTGGTGATCCTGATTCTATGTTGGATAACAAGGTAAGATTAGTGACTCTTTCAACTTTTTATTGATTTATTTGATGTTGCACTTTTTTCCACACAACTACATAACCCTACAAGTGGCCACAACTTCTGCTATAAATTGCATTCATATATATATAGTTGATGCAGCAAGGTCATGAAATTTATACTTTGTCCTGCTGAAAACTTCCACTATTTCATAGCAAGAATCTCACTTATCAAATTTTTATCCACAATTAAAAAGAGTCTATTTTTTTAGTGGATATATATATATATTTATATGGAATAAAAATATATCCTTATGGGACTTTCATTTTAATTTTAATTTTTTAATTTTATTATGTTTTATTTTTTCTGAAAACGAGAGTATTATTTCTATTCGGTTAATTACTCGATGTTGACTTTTTCTTCAGATTGATTACGTTGTTATTTTAAAAATGTCTTTTATTTTGAAACGGAGAGAGTATGAGTAGGAGTCAATGAACATATATAATCATCACAACACTCGTTAATGTATCAAACTAATGTTCACATTGTTTCAAAATTGTGATGAGCAGACCATTGCAGATGCTGTGGGTGAATGGTTTTTTGATAGAAGGCCAATCCAAGTCATTGACTACGTGCATGGACTCTCCCCAACAATGTGTAGTTGATCATACTGAACCATATGCCTGCAAACAACTATACCTGGGGGAATAGTTATTTGTGTAATAGTAGTTTAAACTAATGGTAACAACTATACCTGGGGGAATAGTTATTTGTGTAATAATAGTTTAATTAAACTAATGGTAAAAAGTTGAAAATGGGACAAAACGTTGGATTGATACCTTCAATTTGTGTAATATTTGTTGTTATCGTGTTGGGAGCTGCTACTTGAAGGTGTGCTATAAAAAAAAGTTCTTTTTATGACAGTATTGTTACATGTCGTAGAAGTAGTGTTAGTTATTTCTAGTATTCTATTTTAAGAAGTATCATAGTGCAAACTTTTGTGATCTAATCCAAATTTTTTTGGATGTGTTACTCTTTGTATTACTTAGGGTGATAAATTCAAAGATATGAAGAGTTACAATTAAAAACAATACATAAAAGCCTAAAGACTCTTATAACCAAACTGCAAAACTTGTGATAAGACTCTTACGTTATCACCTTTTGGCTGAGTTTGTGATAAGTTAAGATGATCTAAGAATATATTATTAAGACACCGCATTGGATCTTATTATATTATGATCTGACCCACACTCAGAATTTGACGCGAGTCATTACTATGGTGATGTTGATGTTTATTGGAGGGGTGATTGTAGATGAGATGGCTGATTATTAAGAGGGAGTTTCTTGAGATGTAAATGTATTAAGAAGTTATGGAATGAGCTTCCATAGACTTTTTCTCCAATGGGGTTTGATTTGCAAGGTTGAGGTGCTTCTCTTAACATATGAAAGGCTATTATGTTATAGCTTGGATTTTAGTTGATGCAATTTGCAAAAGTATGCCTAAGTATTCTGTTTCTAGCTTAGATTTCATCTCTCAACAGAATATATTGATGTTATATATCTGTTTGATGAAAAATCGTTTGAAACAATAAAACAATGCTGCCACACTTGGAGATAGTTATTTATCATCATGGATGCTGTAACATCCGGGATATTTATAACGAAAATGTCCATGTAGGGTAATTTTAAACCCTAATGTATTCAATTTATAAATTAAAGTTACGAATTAAAAGTAACTAGAAAAGAAAAAAAAAGGAAGAAAAAAAGTTATGCTATCTCAAAACTCAAATTTGAGTTTGGGATGAAATTTTGAAATGCGGACCCCACTGTTAAGTCCGAAATGTTGAATTTAGTAGGAAAAGACTGTAAATGTAACAACCCCAAAATCGAAACCAACTTAATCCAAAATTAGGACTAATCTTAATCCCGACCTTGTGCGTTAAGTACTATCTTGTTTATGCTTTATATCATACAAAGATGAAATAATAGTCAAAAATGCGGATAATTAAAACTTATATCTTTCTTTCTCTCGTTTCCCTAAATCGCAACATTTACGAGTCCCTATATTCAATAATCGTATATGTTTTAGGATTCATATTATCAGAGTAGGTGAACTATGAAAGTTCAAGTATCAATGTTTAACGTCTTTTATACTGATGTTTCACCTGTATAATTCGACATTCAAATAATCACACAACATATTCTCATTTCAAAACTAACATCCCCATTTCTTGAACATTTCACAATTTACATTATATTTTGTACATCATCAATCTAATACCATGTAGGTTTTATTTTAAATAAAGAAAACATTATTCCTTTGCATGCCTTCATTTCCTTATTGCCCAGATAGCAGATAATATTGCTTTGAAACCTTAACTTGCAAAAAGTTTAATTTTGTAAGATTGAGCTCAACAACTCAGCAAATCTAACAGTTTTCATGTATCACATAACACATAGAAATTTTATGCTCAGTTCATACTCATAATCATTCTACTATGCATACCATACATGCATTATAATTCTAAACAATACGATTTCATATGCTTAATATATCACATATCACATATAGATTGAGTTCCATAACTCAATCAACTTAGTCATAATTTGACTTTCATAATTCATAGAGCATAGTTTGGAATTTAACATGCGTCTGAAGATCTCATTCACAATGCGATAAATATTACATATAATCAATATCACATTCATATAGCACAAAAGAACTGAAAGACTTGCCTTGCGAGTTGATTACACTTATTGCTTTTAGCTTAAATTCTCTTCACAAGTCCTACACAATTGTGTTCACATATGTACATATATTAGGTAACAAATCATGTCACATAACATATACTCATGTATGTAAGTTGTATAACTACATAGGCCACATTCGTTGGTTTACATGAACTATAATCTTTTGTTCTTGTCTTAAAACTATTTCACGTTTCTTAGAAACTTTTGCCTGCAATAACCCTTTTTATGACCAAAAAGGTTATTTCATAATTTTATTTTATAAATAATTTACGTTTCGAGTTATAAATCCTTTACAACCCGTTTTTTGGATATTTCTTATCTTGTAAACTTGAAGTTATACGGTCATTGATGGTTTCTATTGCATATACAAAGCTCACTTATTGAATCGAATAGATTTATAGCTTTTATTTCTTCACAATAGTCTGCTAAACAATTTTATGAACACGTACACGGACATTTCGTACCGTTAGTTTACATAACATATCCATAGCTTACTATTTATTCCCGTGAATAAATAGAACTCTTCATTTCATATGTATATTAGTTTTATACATATGTCCTTTAATGGATTCTTGAATTCGTTTGTATCATCATTGCTTCGTATTTCAAAAACTCTTTCGTTTTCAAATTTTCCTTTCAATATAGCTTTAAACGGATTATCGCATCTCAATATCCTTTTTATATTTATTACATGAATAAGTTTTACATATATATGTAAACTTACGTTTACACAAGAGTTTTATCGCTTCTTTGGTATATTGAACTAGTTAACAATATATATTCATTATACTATATTTACACATTCATTTCGGTGTCTCGCTACATGCCAAATCATTAAAGCCAACTAAAAATCGCATCAAGGAACTAACTGGCCAAACAGCCCAACGCTGCTAGTAGCTAAGCCTCGCGTGGCCCTGCGTGGCTCAGCCGGGCTCGGCGTTGACTGGGCAACCCCTTCGCTTTGACACTCGTTTCGTGATGTTATATCTTTTAAACGACTCGTTCATATACTTTGAATTTGGGATATGCTTTAGGTAGTATAACCATTTAATTATAAAAATTATAAACCAAGCATTACAAGCAACCCAGACCATCAAAACCACGAGCTAAAACCAGTTAGGCGAACTGCCCAGCACAGCACCGCATGACATGCGTGCGCAGTTGGTGCAGCGCATACCTCGTTGGGCTGTTGTCCCCCCATAACGAAATGCCTATTTTACACATTTTTAACTTTTAGCTCGTAGCTCCGATCACAACAAATTTTAAATATGTTCTTCGTGACGTATGAAGCTATTTTTAAAAAATATAAACCACTCAATTTGGGTTCTCTAAGCAGCCCATAACAAGCCTCAAAAATGCCCCTCCATAACAGTTTTTAACTTTTCGTTTTGTCTCAAAAATACTTCCTTTCTTGATTCAATTCACCTATACCTTTTAATTAGTTATATAGAATACATACGAAACCAACTCGGGTCTTAGCTTCTCCTGATTTTGGATTTTTAGGCAAATCAGTCCTTTTAGGACTTATAGAGAACATAACGTGTGCAGTACTTAAATGAGCTGATTTCATAGGGTTTTATTTTCGTTCTAACCCCATATGTCTTCCTTATAACTCCGCACAACAACAACTAATCACCTTGTCGCTAATTTCAGTCAATAACAACCAATAACATAACCACAATATATAGAAACTAGTTATTTACAAACTAATTTATATACTAACTATCTTTATACTAATTCACTGACTTTTATAAAATTTTAATTTCTTAAATTTCATTACATAAGTTTTCCATTGCCCATAGTTGATCAACTCATATAAAACCAATTTCAAACTGTTTTCACAATGAATTTCCATTCAACTAACTAACTAATTATTTTCACATATAATCAATTGAAATCATAGCAAATTATATGTATACCTGTTGTTTGTTTGCTATTGCTTGATTATGTCCTTACAATTAACTCCTCGTTAGCTAATGATGGAGCCGAGCTCGTTTGGAACGGATGGAAGCCATTTTTTTCTTCCTTTCTTTGGAACAGCAGGGGCTTTGGAGTATAGAGAGAAGGAACAAGGCTTTAAGCTTTTATATTCCTTCTTTTAATTCACAAATATATGTTATGTTTGCCTTATCTTACTTTTAAAAAAAAAATACTAGCTCATGCTTATTTTTGATTAGTGTACTCATATTGCCTCATCAAGCTACAGCTCCTGCTTCAATTAATAACTCATCATTCCCATGTATTTTATTAAATATATATCATATATACGTATTCACATTAACTATTATATACATAATATCAATACATGTAATTAAATTTCAATAAAATTATACATTTATAATATGTATAAAAATCATCCCACTAATTATAGAATTACGCCATAATTAATTTAACACATTTTGTGTAACAAACGTTACATTAAATAGTAAGTTATGCAATTTATACAATTAATATTGTATAATTAAATTAAATTATTCCTTCCTTCCATAAATTATTTCAAAACAATTTATTTAATCTATACATTTCATCATAAATTAAATATATTTATTCTCTCCATCACATTATAAGAATTTTATTTACAAAATTCTTATTTAATTTTCATTAAAAATAATTTTTTAAAAATTCGGGTTGTCACGGTAAACACATTAGGGTATAGGGGTTGACTTTTATAATCAAAGTTAATAGTTGACTTTTAAGATTAAAAGTCAAACTTTGAGTTCGAAGGCAAATTTGATGAGACAGAGGTCACCATTGTAACGATCGAGAATATAGCTAATCCTTGTAATTAGGATTTTTAATATTAATTAAATATAAATAAATATTTTAATGGAGTGAATTGTGTATTATGTGTTTAAAGGTTAATTATTGACCTAATGTACGTGTTATGTGATTATGAATACGTGTTGGAATTTTTAGACGAAATAAAATTTTTCGAGAAAACCGCTAAATCACTATTCATAAAAACACTATTCATCACATGACGAACTCGTTATTTCATTTTTTGACTTTTTCGAGCAATGTCATATTAATTATTGAATAATGGGAGATGAAATTTCCAATAAAAATATTTTTAGCAGAAAAAGGCAGAAAAACACTATTCACGATAAAAGCGTTTTTCATGTTTTTGAATTTTCGAATTACGGCATAGCATTTATTTGGGAATGTGAGATATAATCTCTAATAAAAATTTTCTATAAGAAAATTTTTCAGTTTAACTAATCGAATTAGTTAGGAAACCCTAACTAGAAAGAAATTGATCCTAACTAAGCCAATTGAGCCTAGGGTTTTAAAATGGCTTGGCTAGGGTTTTTAAAATAGCTTGCCTAGGGTTGAGCCTAGGGTTAAGATGGCTTGGGTTAGGGTTGAGTCATGACTTAGTGGCTAGGGTTAAAACCTAAGACTTAGGGCTTAAGAAAGGAAGTGGACCTGTGTCACTTTGTGGGGAGGATGATGGCCATGTGTCACTTTATGGGGAGATGGATGGCCATGTGTCACTTTGTGGCAATTGTGCATGTGGTTAAAAGAACTTAAAAAAAAGCAAGAGATAAGAAGGTTGGGGTGGAGGAGACAAACTAGGATGGAAACTTACCACTTTTGATGAGTTTTGGCTCATTAGAGACAAACTTCCATTTCATGTTCCCTCCCATCTCTTTATTCATGCCAAACAAGGCCTTAAGCTATCATTTTGTCTAGCTTTAGTTAAGTTAATTATTAGATTCATTAACTAGTGTGACGCCCCTAAATCCGGGTATCTTTACCCTTAAATTTAGTGCTCACGATCATATATATCACCTGTTATTCTACCCAATCACATTCGATAACCTGTATTGTTACAACAGTCTTTTCATAATATAATATTTACATCATCGTATCCCAGGTTGTCTAACCTTTAATATTACATAACATAGTACCAAAAGTATTACATTCCATTTAAAACTATTTACTTATATTACTACATAATACAATACAAAAGTTCATAGTTAATTACGTAACTACTCCTGCAGTTTTCCTTTTCCTTTGTCAGATGATGATCCTCCAGTCTTTTCGTTTTTAACTGAAATTTATTTAGCAAGAATGAGCAACAGAAATGCCCAGCAAGTAATACAATTAATAAGGGAACAAATATAGCTTACTAGCTGAAAGGAATATTGTTTGAATAAAATTAAAATTTAACTGAGGAGTTCTGTGAAATGTTAAAAACAAGAAATTTCCAATGCAAACATTTGCTATAAAGGATTTAATCAAGCAACTGAGGGTCACAAGACCATTGAATTATGTCCCAGGTTTTCGGTATCTCTACCTTAACCTTTATCAGTCAAAGACTGTGGACGACTGTCTTAGTACGCAGGGGGATCAGCCCTTTGTACCTATGTATTGTGCACAAACATATTAACGCAATAGCGTAATTCGGAACCATAGTCTCCGATAACATGTCCCCTATTTAAAGGGTTGTTCAACTCAGTTTATCACAAGAATTCGTACCAAAGACAGTTTAGTTTAATTTAGCTTTTCAGAGTAATTGGAAATTTTTAGAACATATATCGATTATGGTCTAGCCGAAATCAAATGGCGTAGACTTACAATGTAAATTCATATATTAACAAGAGCTTCAATAGTAGCATATAAGCTTTGAATAACATTCGAATAACAGATTCATAAGTTCGTTGTCAATTCAGATACAAGAATATTCATTGCGGTTTAACAAAGCTTTTATTGAATAGAAGCTTTTTCAACAAAGTTGTAATTTAGAAAGGAAACTTAGTATACTTGCCTTTGCGTCGAAATGCTATCGATTCAACTCGTGGTTGTGCCCTCGAAGCGATATTACCTTGTATCACTCCTACGTAATACACATAAGATTACTATATAGCTTAAATGCTAACATATTTCATGAACTTTAATCTAAACTTGAGTTTTCAAACTCAACATTCCAACTTTAATTCCACCCATATTAATGGACTTATCATTTATATATATTCATAACACAAGCTTTTATTGCTTTTTAATCATTTAATAGCTTAATACACATAATTTTCTGTAATTATATCCAACTTAATCCATTTAGTACATAACTATTTCTTTTATTAGTTTTAGGCTGTAGTTAAAATCATTCGTAGTTCAATATATAACAATACATCATACATTTAGCTTAACCTTGCACTTAAATAGTTTATTCTAATTTAATCCAATTATCGAATTTATTAATGATTTTATAGATATTAATTATAACTAATATATTAGTTTATATATATTTATGGATTTGTTTCCATTTTTCATGAACTAATCATCAACATCATAGCAAACAAACTCAGCTGGCTGTTGCAGTGCAGCACAGCCAGCAGCGCGCTTGCACGCAGCTGCGGCTGCTTGCAGCTATGGCCTCCTGTCACAAACATCAAGCTGTCCACTTTGCTAATTTATAATTCTCAAACCATGAATTCTATGTAGGCCAATTTTTAATATGTTGTAAGTGGTATGGCAAACTATTTAAAAAAAATACTAACTATCCAAAACAAGTATCCTAGGCCAGATTTACATGGCCTCAAAACTGGTCTGTAGATCAATTTTTCCAACTGAGCCTATATTACACTTTCGCTTCAAAACATGTTTTAAACTTCATTTAGCTTGTCTAAATTATTCATTTTACATCATATCACATATATAAAGGTGTTCTTAATCTCAAACTTCACTAGATTCCTTTATTTAGCTAAACAGCCCCTAAGAGGACATTTTTCAAACACCTTGTGTGCATTAGATTTAGGGACAGAGTTTATAAGAATTTAAGGAGTGTTAAACCCATAAATTTCCTCCCTTATTACTCCGCACAACAACAACTAATCTCCTTCTAATTCATAACCCAATTATCACATCTCAATCATAACAATTGAATCAATTTGAACATAAATTATTTAACTCGCTATGTATACACAAGTTCATGGTTTACCTTATCACTTCTTGAATTTGACTTCGTTTTAGATTTAGAAGATCAAATGGGTCCTTCCCTGCTAAATGTTGCTCGGTTTCTTCTAATCATTACCTCATTTCCATTTCTTGCCCAATTCATTGGAGCTTGGTCAAAAATTAAGAGGAGGTTGATATGCTTTGGTGTTTAAGGAACTTAGTATATAGAGAAATAAGAGAGAATGAAACGGGTATGCTAAGGAGTGTAAATGGCAGGGGAAATAAATTCTCAATTGGTTTTCTTTAAGTCTTCAGCTAAGTGATAAGGCCTCATGATACATACAGCTCATGCTTAAGTATTGGATTAGTGGCATGCTAATAATTCCAACAGTTGCCACCTCCTGCTTAATATATTGACTCAGCATAATCCAATAATCTTACTCTAATCCCAACTTTGGTTCCAACATGTATTCCCATTATACTCATGTACTTATACTGATACGTTATTAAATATATTTACATAAACATGATTTGCATTACTTATATGTCCCATGCTTTCACCACTCATATTATATATAATAATTATTAAATGGTCACACATTAATAATATGTATAAAATTTACCTTACTAATTGAGGAATTAAACTTATATTTTGACAATATACTCTTGTAATGGAATAAATTAATTATACAATTAATTTTTATTCCCATAATCATTTAGATAACTCTTTTA
This sequence comes from Aralia elata, assembly GCA_034770075.1. Classification (NCBI taxonomy): domain Eukaryota; kingdom Viridiplantae; phylum Streptophyta; class Magnoliopsida; order Apiales; family Araliaceae; genus Aralia; species Aralia elata. Next base: position 72,424,251 of record CM068387.1, on the reverse strand, counting down.
AAATTTATAATTCAATTTTTCTTAAGTCTGACTCTAGTTCCAGCACATGTCCTCTTATCAAAGATATAATATATATTAATGCCTTTTATTACCATTTCATTACGTCTTATACTATACATAATATATACATATACCTTATGTTATAAACATATAGATGTAATATGTTCATCACTTCCACATATATATTATGCAATATTCACACTAAATCAAATGACCCAATTAGTCCACCACGTGTAGTCCATAATATATATTAATACCTTGCCATATATTTAATATATATAGTATTAATATTACATATATATCATATTCAGGACAACTAGTTATTTAAAATGTACAATGTAAATCATTTACTTCTCATATAACAAATACATTGCTCAATTTTTATTTATTTCCATTTCTAAATCTCAAATAATCCATAACACTAAAATTATCACATACCACACTTATAATTATATTTAATTATAATAATCATAAAGCATATTTTTGTAATAAAATTTTTATTTTATTCACAAAAATATATCGTACCATATTCTCGGTTCTCACAACTAGAGCTTGGTTAAGTGGCCTAAAAGACTAAACTACCCTAACCTTAGTTTGCCTATAAATAAGGAATGCAAGTATACTTGTATTTTCTTGTTTCATTTTATTAATTTTCTAAGTAGAGAGAGAGAGAGAGAAGAAAGCAAGAAGAGAGAGAGAAGAGAGGGAGTGCACAGTTTGGAGAAGGATTAAGGAAGAACAAAGCTAGCTTAGATCAAGCTTTAGTAAGAACAAAGAAGAAGAAGCAAGAGGAGGTAATATTAAAAACCCTAAGTTTTCATTTTTGTAGTTTAAGTTTAATATAAACTTGTTGTGCTTTTGTTGTTAGAAGATCATGAAGATCTTGAAGGTATAAGGTGGATAATATATATGTGCTTGCTAAACTACCGGTAAATGCCATGAAGTGGAATCAATAATAAAAATCACAAAACCCTTGTGTAATGGATGGAAAATGAACTAGTGGACTGTTTTGGGAACATTTTTGTATGGTATTCGTATGGTGAAAATGAAGTTCTAAAGGGTTGTTGTATACTCTTAGGAGTGATGAACAACACTTAATTGGAATGGAAAAAAAATTTTGTGTAACGAAGTCATGACCATTTTTTTGGAAACTAGTAAGAAAGAAGGAGAAAACCATAAGTTAAGTTCTGTCCATTTTGGGCAAAATCTGTTTTGTGTTAATTGATGAAAAATTATTATTTTATGGGAGTCTTATAGTTTGTTAAATAATGAAGCCATAGACGTAAAAACGACCGAATTCCGACATGGGATGAGGGAGTTATGGCTTTCGGAAAAATATATCACTACAAAAAAATGGACATTTGGCAACAATTTTTCGGGCAACGACTTATAAAGTCGTGCCAAAAATGCATGTTTAGCAACGAAATTTGTCATTTGTTGCAGTTTGTGAAAGGCTTTCATTTTTCGCAACGAAAATCATAGGTCGTTGCAAAAATTCGTTGCCAAATCGTTGGCGGGAAAAAAAAAACCCTGCCTATTTACTTTTTTATTGATGATGTGATTTCTCCTCATCGTGGGCAACAAAAAGTTTTTTGTTGCTATATTTCATTGCCTAATATGGGTCACATTCATTGTCAACAATTTTTTTTTGTTTGCGTATTTTGTTCATTTTTTTACAACGACTAGTAAATTGTTGCCCAAAATTAAGATAAACCCAATAAGCAATTAAGCACATTTCGGCCTCTCTTTTTTTCCCTCTAACACGCATCATTTTGTATTTTGAAATTTTTATTTATTTGGATGCAATGTTATACAGTCCAATGTTTCACTCCCTGCATCTCCAAATAAATGCCCAGTTTAAATTTTTTGTTTTTGTTAGAGTTATAATTTTTGAAATTAAAATTGAGCATATATAGATATATTTTCTAATTTATAAAAATTAGAGTTGTGGTAAATTAGATGTAGTTTATAATGATCATATTCGTTCACTTATAATTTTGAGAAAAATATAATTAATTTCTACATGAAGTACAAATTGCTACATAAAGTACTGAATTACTTAAAATTTTCATCTAAAATTCATTCTCCAGTAGAAATTAACCAGAATTCCCGATTTGACCACGATTGGTTTTATATAGTTTGACCGTAGTCTAACTTGGTTGGCAGATGATGACTTTATAAGTATAAATATATGAATGCTTGCCAGATGATAACTTTATAAATGTAAATATGTATATCCTCTGAAGTCTGATAGAATCCTTGAGTATCTTGTAAAAAAGGTATTAATGAGTTTTTTTAATGAAGTCAAATCGTATAGAAATACAGTCAAATCGTATAAAATAAACATATGCTGATTAAGGGTGTAAACAGATATATATAGATCCGGATAAAGTAGTATCCGTATCTGAAAATTTAATTCGCTATTTGAATTCGTATCCAGTATTTGGCGGATTTTTAAAATGTTATATGTATCAGGTATTCGAAATAATATCCGAACATGAATAATATCCATTTTCGTTTATTTTATTCGAATAAACAGATTATTCGAATATTCGGATATCCGAATTCGTTTATCAATCACCTAATATAAAATTCATTCAAATTATTTACAAAAAATAAAGAAAAAAATTAAATAATTACTCATCACCAATCACAATTTAAAGTTTAAACCATACATATTAATTAAACATCCTAATCATAAAGGGGAGAAAATGTCAAACACATCATCATACACCATTGATCATAAAAATCAAAATTTAAACATCCTAGAGAAAATATCAAATTAACATCATTGAAAAGATGATAAAACTCTTGTTCTTCTTTGCAATCATCCTTCATTAATTTGCATTCTAACTAATTGCAGCTGCAAGAGAAAAATAAATAATATTAGTATAATGTTAATCTAAAATAATTGGAAAGCTGTCAAATGTTAAAAGCAAAAAAATTGTAAATTGATGATTTTCCTCCCTAGTCCCGAGTCCCAAGTCCCACCCATGTACAAGTAGAAAGAATAAGTTAAAAAGTTGGGTTTCTCAGCATCTAATATCAATCATGACTGCATTTTTTTTTCTCTAATACAGGTCCAATTTAGGTACCAGATTAAAAATTCTAGTGTTGCTCCTTGGTCATGCAAGTGCGATGTTTATATTGGGGTATTTGTAAAAACTGCTGCTGATGATCATTCGCAAAAGGTCAAAAAAGATCCAGAGAAGGGCGGTGTCAAAAGGATCAAAGTGATTATAACAAAGTAACAACTTCAAGAGTTGCTCTCAAAACAAGTGTTAGCTAAGGATATTCTGTCCAGGCTTGATCAGAGTAAAACATCTTGCTTTTACTCTGATGGTGATAATTCATCAACATGTTGGAAGCCAAAGCTCGAATCTATTCCCGAAGGAAATGAGCTAATTTAGCAGTATGTAGCATCTATAATAGATTTAGGTGTTATATATATATATATATATATATATATATATATATATATATATATATATATATACTATATTCACTTGGCAATAGTCATAAATATAGCATGAAAAAACAAACAAGAAATAAGAACAGATGTACAATTCAAGTAGAAAAATTTCCTCAAGGTACAATTAGTAGTAGAAAATTATACTATTTTTTCTGGTCAATTTTGTACAAACTTATAATTTAGAACAAATATAGTACAAAGGTATAATTTTACTAATTATACCTTAAAACTAATAACTGCGTCTTGAGGAAGGATTTTACTAATTTGTTAAACTCAATGACCAAAACATCATTAAACCAAAAGAAGCTATATATATATATATATATATATATATATAGGTCATATGTTGGAATTTGGTTTTGAAAAGTGATCCATATCCAACATTAAATTCTATCTACTTCATCTCTCGCCGACTAAACGAAGATTCAAGGGTCAAGAATTAGATTTAAAAAAATTATATTCCGGGTTTTAGAGTCTCGGGAGAGAAACTCTTGTATTGGAAGCAGTTTTTTTACGTTTTTGCTCCTACTTCTAAAAGTATTTCAAAAGCTTCCGAAACTAAGATTGCCGGAAGGTAGAATTATGGGAGTCATTAACGAAGTGTGAATGGTAATGTTGGGTAATATTTTGTTAACATGTGGGGCCAAGGAGGAATAAATGACTTAAAGTCATCTTGGCAAAAGGAACATGGGCGTAAGATGTAGGCAATCAAAAGGCTTTGTCTTTTTATTTTCCTACAGGTTGTTTTGGGCAGTAGAAGACCCTCCATTTTGGCTATAAAAGATTTCTAAGGCAGCCAAGGCAAGATCATCGGTGTGTGCAAGAAAAAGCAACCAAGTAACCCATCCAAAAGAGAGATAGGAAAGTAAGAATTTGACTATATATTTTTAATAGTACTATGTAATAAGAATTTATAATATTTTTTTTATAATTTTATAAATTATTATTCTATTTTTTTTTGTAACCTATTATATGTATTATTAGTTTTATATAAAATGATATTAATAGTTAGATAATATAGTCGTAGAAGGAGTCAATTTCTTTATGAAATCATATTAACTAATGTTAGTCTATTAAGCTATTAATAAAATAGTAGTCGTCGCTGCACGCGCGTTACGTGTGTAAATTATGTGAGGTAAAATATAAATTTTATAAAATTTAGAAGAGTAAATAGAAAAATATAAAAAATTAATATTAAAATGGATAAAATAATAATATTTCTAAAGTTATAGGGGTAAAATAGTAAAACAAAAAAAGGAAGGAAAAAGTGTTATACAAATACATCAAACTTGTTAAAGAAAACTCATGGAGGTTTTATAATATAGATAGATAGATATAAATAGGTAAATATAACACAGTCACCAAGTTGATCGTTTTGTGGAGACAAATTCTTTACGTGGACTGGAAGAGTAGTAGTTATGAAGTTCCATACTGTCAACTTTAACTTCATTACTAACCAGACGTTGACAATATTATGGTTGGTTAATAGCTCATGATATTATGGTCATTCCTTGTTGCACATGTGACATGTAGAACTATCTAGCTATGACCTATCAACTCGATCCCCTAGGAGATTTCGTCTGTCCAACCTGAATATATTCATTAATGAATGAATGTCACTTTCTGGAGAGAGGAGAGAGGAGAGAGGAGAGAGGAGAGAGACCAACTTTTCTTCTATATTATGGTTGGTTTTTGTGTTGATTTTTTTTGTTCCTCAAGTAAATGAAAATGAGTTAATTTTGTCAAAATACATTATTACATCCATAGACCATATGAATTATCTATATTGTCCTTGTATTGAAAAAAGAGAGTGTTATTTATTAGACAAAAAATAGTGAGAGAACCAAAGTTATATTTAATACTTGGGGTATATTGGAAACTAAGCAATTAATGCTTACTTGAAATTCTCAAACGTCATATATTAAGAGACAAAAATAATTCTCTAAAACGTCTAATATTAAGGGACGGAGGGAGTAATAAGTAAGAACTCTAACAAAATTAGTGAAAAAGGGAGATATATTCTAAAGAGTATCTAACTAGTAACTAATATACCCGATAACAGTGGCGGAACCAGAGCGTTTTTAGAGGGGCCGGAGTCAAAATACATCATTAAACAAAAAGCTTGCGTCCGATTGTACTCATTGTGTTTGTATTTAATTTATAAATAAATTAAATTTTATTTATAAAATTTATAAATATTAAGAGTGCATAGTAATGACTAAAAATAATACTTCCTCCGTCCCAAAATAAAAGTCTTTATTACTATTTTAGGTAGTCCCAAGTTAAATGTCTACTTACCTTAAATAATCTATTTTTTTACAATAATTTGCCTATAATACCCTTAATATTAATTGTCATATTTCTATTCTCTATGCATATTTATGGAGCATCATTAGTCATGTGCAAAAAACTATGCAATTAAATGAGAATTTAAATATGGACAATTTTGTCATTTTATTCTCTTTCTTAATATGCGCAAAAAGTCAATCAGGACTTTTATCCTAGAACGGAGAGAGTATATATTATCTCAATAATGTGATAGGATAATAAATGTGTAGTATATTATATTATACCACTATCAATATAAAGAATTTTTTTTTATAGAATAAAATTAATAAATAAAATTCTTCTTGTAAAATAAAAAGAGTATTATTTATATTAAGTAAATTTTCGATAAAACAAAAAATAAAATAAGTACAATTATCTCTAATCTTGTAGCCATGAGCTAGCTAAAAGATTGAATATCACATGTTGGATAAATATATAGTACTCCTATATATCTATGTATGTGGGGTCCAATTTGACACTTTCAAGGAAGAAATTAGTTCCTAAAACAAAGATAAGAAGATGAAGAAGCAGCAGAACAGAAAGAAGAGTTTTGAGTAAACCCCACCCAACTTTTCTCTCTCTCTCTCTCTCTCTCTCCCTCACTCCAGTTCTAAGTATTTATATAACCCCCTTCTCTCTCTATAGACTCGTATATATTACCTTTGTAAATCTTTCTTTCTCACAAACTCAGAATACCAGGGTCACCCGCCCCCTTCGCCCCCCCTGATTCCGCTAATGCCCGATAAGGTTCATACGTGCATCGATCTTTAGAGTTTTTCAGATAAATTCAGCCTTATCGACATAGAAAACATACAAAAATATTTGAAAATGAGGATTTTTTATATAATTTGGTAATGTTTATTAACGACTATATATTAAAAAAATTCTGTAAATTCAATTCATCAAAAAATATATTTATTTAACAAGTTTATAATAATGGTGCTACACAACCTTAAATTAAATAAAACTTTACAATATCTCATATTTTTGCATTATATTTTCACCCGTACGTACGCTTAACTTTTATTAAAAGATCAAGATAAAATCATTTTATTAAACTAATGTATAAACTTGTGTACCTTAAGACTATGTTTGTTTGCAATAATGATGGATGTTGTAGGACTAGTTGTACTAATTTATAACCGCTTCAGACTATTTTATTCCATGATTATATAGTTCATTGTTTAATTCTTCTATGGACCATGTTTTATCATTTTCAATGTTATTTGATAACAAATTATAATTATAAGTGGATTAGTGATATAATATAACACACTTTTAAGATATCAAATGATCAAAAATAATTCAGTGATTAAATAATGTACTAATCATTAAATAAAATAATTAATTTGAAATGGTAATAATTAGTATAACTAGTCATATCCTACCTATTTTTTTAATTTTTTTTCTTGCAAATAAATGTAGCCTATTATAATGATGAAATTGAGAATATTGTACCATTTCATATCAGTACTAATAAAAATAGGATTAATATATAGCAGTTTAGTCCCTCAATATTTTATTTGTTTTATAATTGAGCACCTAAAATATACCAATACTACTGATATGGACTCCTATGCACGTACTGTTAAGTTACCGATACACATTCAAATTAGATATTTAGATCAAATTTTATTCGGAAAGAGTTGTGCCACGTTAACACTTCTCAATAAAAAAGTTACTGAATTACCAATTTGGGTCCATCGTACTTACAAATAGTACTTGGAGGTCCAAATTGAGAAAATTAAAGAATAAAGTGGGTTGTTTGGAGTTTCATCATAGTGTTATTGTGGTAAAATAATTTGATGGTCATTTAAATTAATATATCTTTATTTTTGGAAATGTTCTCATGATTTTTACCTCTTGATTTAAGAGGGTTTTTCACGTAAAATTCTTATGTCTTGTGTTTAGTTATTTTCATCTTCTTATTTTTTGAAGTGATTATTATTTTGATAAAACAACATATTTAATCAGGTAATAATTATTACCCTCGGATTAATTGTCCAAAAATATCTACACCCAAATCTTTTTATTAGATCCTGCCTATGATGCTTATCAGGTAATAATTATTCATTTATGTTTTTCTTTTATCTTTGTGGGAGTAGGGATTTAATAAATCTTTACTTTCACATATAAATAAGTAAATAAATAAATACTAGCCTGCCAAGGATGATAGGCAAAATCTGGGACAACATTCTGAGGGTAGCATTGCATTTCAAGATAAATAAGTAATATATATTGTTATCATGTTATAATTCATCAAGAAGCAAAGAGGCTTGATATACACGTGGGGTGTATTGAGACCATTGTTAGTACCTTGTGTCTTTTGCTGTAAAAGGAGGAATGTAATTGACTCATTAATTTTTATAATAATATTAGTCGTGTGTGTGTGTGTGTGTATACTTAATAATATATTCCATGCATGTGTAAAGTTTTATATTACCTAAAAATAAAGTAGCAGGGTCCGTGATGTTACCACGCAAGTACTCCTGAGTCTTGTCTATATATATGCATATCAATATATAGGTCTGCAGCTGGTACAACATTTTTCTATATGTTTCCAACCTATATATTATGACCTGTGACCTATTGCATATATGCCTATTGTTAAAGAATAAAATTTATGATAAACTAATTATCATAAAACTGCAATAAAACTGCTTTCAAGTAGTAATGGGTTGAAAAAAGAGCCTTGATGTAATAAATTTGCTGCTTTTGGTATTTCCATGAACTTTTCAAAATCATCTGCATTGTAAATAAGAAAGCTATGTAGTTGTGAATTTATTTAATTTTTACCAATGATTTTTGAAACATAATGGCAGGCGAAAAGAAAATAATAAACAAACTTCTATTCTATCAAGGATATGTTCAATTACCAATTTGCAGTAATAATATTTAGTGCATTTAGAGGTTTATAAATTTATCACACAAATTTTAATTTAGTGCATTGTATTTAAACTCCAAACACTTTATTTATGAACTAAATAAATTGCATTTAGAATAAACTATTTATACACAAATAAAATTCTTGAACAAACACTTTTTATGATGATTAAACACTTAAGAACGGGAAAAATCAACCCAAAACCTATATGTAGAGGAAGAGTTGGTCTCTCTCCTCTCTCCAAAACTCATATATTCATCTCAAGGATATTATTCTTGTGATGAATAATATCCACAAGAATAATATCCTTGAGAAGAATATATGAATTACTTACCCAAAAATTGGACCTCGTAGATAAATTATTCACATTTTTAAGCATGTCACAGCATTTGAAGAACGTCATAAGTATAATTTCACTTAAATTAAGGAAGTTTGTGACGCCCCCAAATTCAGGTACTTGAAACCTGAACTTGGTGCTACACGATACCATTTCTTTGAGCGGAATAATATAAATTTATAAACATAATATACATATCAGAGTTGTCTAATCCTCAGGTACAACAACCTTTAAGCATGTTCATTACATGATAGATAATAAATATTATCTTCTTAATAAAGTCTAACTATTACAAATAACATCTTATACTTAATCCTTCAGCTTTCCCTTTCCCTTGTCCTTGCCAGAGCCTTCTGGTCGATCACACTTAGCTAAAAACATTTAATTTAAAGCAAAAATAAGCATTTAATTGCTCAGCAAGTAATAACAGTTATGATAATGCGCTGAAGAAGTAAATGTTTTCTTTGAGGACTATTTCTACAACGAATCAATAGTGATGAAGTCATTTGAAACCATTCTTAACAACATATCAAATCATTTTAAGATTTTTGACACAACATACTGACTTTTGAATACTGAGTGGTCAAAAGACTATGAATTGTCATTTTTCATTTTTGAAAAAGTTTAAACAGAAATTCATCTGCAAACCACTCTGGTCTTACGGACATGTAGGGTGATCAGCTCCGTTATGTCCTGTATTGATCAATACTATCTGTTTGAACGCTAATTGCGTTCACTCTGTTCTCCTTGGCCACAAAAACATATTCCCCATTACGGGTTGTTCATACTCAATCTGGAGTCCTGACTAAACAATTCAGTTGGATGACTTTATCATAACCAATATTATTTAACAATACATTTCAAACTATGTCTAGCCGAGTCAAATAGTTTAGACAGTATTTAAACCATAAATACGTACCGAAGTTTAATAATATGTAACAGGATTTGTCATATCAAAGAATTTTAAGTTTCAAGAGTTCTTGTGTAAATACAGTAGTTTATACAAGTGGGGACACTTGTTATAATAAAAGACAATAATGAGATATTAATAAACAATAATCAAATTGAATAAAATTTTATAGTATAAGAATAATTGCACAACCGAATCATAGATATCATTACGGATATGAATAATTAACAATAATTATTCACGGACATGCTTTGAAATTGATAACTCATATTGAGTTAGGAAATAGCATAACATATACCTGTTTGCACAAAATAAAAGTAGTGCATAAAGTTTAGATACTTGCCTTGATCGCGGTTTACTGCTACACAATATAGCTTAAGCTTTTATCTTTAATACGAAGTCCTATCATCAATAAAATTATTCTTTTAATTAGAATAATACAACTTAACACATAACACTACTTATTTGCAGTCATTATACAGCTTAAACACGTTGTCACATATTCATATCAATTATTAAAACATTTATGAACATTTATCAAGTCAAATTATGTCCATTTGGTTTGAGTTCGGTACTATTTTGATGTACCAATTGCATTATCGGATAATCAACGAGTTTCTTTTCAATGAAACTTTGTTCAAGAACTTAAATATTATATTAGATAATTTAATTATCATTTATAATATTTATTCAAACATAAATACCATTTATAATGATTTTTCAATCATTAATATCATTTATAAAGATTTAATTAGTAAATAATTTCATTATCATTAATATTTAATAATTTAAAATATTAATTAAATCCATGTCAAAACATTTAAAGTTATTTATTATAACTTAAAACATTTTTGAAACATTATTATAACCTTTAAATAAATTTTAAAATATTAAAATCATTTTTAAATAATTACTATTAATATTAAAATATTAATGTAATTCATTTCAAATATTTAAAGTTATTTAATATAACTTAAAAATATTTTTAAAATATTTTTATTGCCTTTAAATGATTTTTAAAACATTAAAATCATTTTTAAACAATTTATTTAATATAATTATTAAATAAATTAATTCTCATTAATATTAAATATTAATGAAATTTCTATTAAAATATTAAAAGTTATTTAATATATCTTAAAATACTTTTTAAAACATTAATATCATTTTTTAAATGATTTTTAAAATATTAAAATTATTTTTAACTATCTTATTGTATGTAATTATTAAATAAATTAATTATTATTAATAATTAAATAAATTAAATTATTAATGAAAATTATGTCAAAATATTAAAAGTTATTTTTTATAACTTAAAATAATTTTTAAAACTATTTTATGAATTTTTAATAATTAGTTTCTATTTATTTCTATTTATTTAATTAACATAATTAATTTTTAATAAAACTGTCGCTAAAGGGCTTTAGCGACAGAAAGCGTCGCTATAGGTGTTTTTCAGCCCATGAAGAACAGCCTAGAATCCAGATTCTGTGATCGGTGAACAATGTTTGACCATGAATAACTTTCGATCTAGACATGCTATGATCGTGATTCCACTTCTAGATTGTTAACCTACTGACATATTACAAATACAAAGGTTTAAACACATCAAACTAGTTACAGATCAAGATCTATGGCTTTTGACATTTGAGTGTTAGACCATGTTTTTAACTTAGGAAATTTTTTGGGTTTTCCATAAACAGTTTCCATGATCGGTCAACGACTTTTGACCGTGAATAACTTTCGATCTAGACATGCTATGATCGTGATTTCACTTACAGTGTACTAACCACATAACATACTACATATAAAACGTGGGTAAGATCTATAGGCCTCGATTTTGGGTTGTCAGATCCAAAATTAGGGTTCTTGGCAGTTTTGAAAAATCTTTGATTTCGTGCATCTAGATGTTATGGATCCATGTTATAACAACCCAGATCACTAAATAACATAGCATACAACATATTTAAACACTTAAACACAAAATTTATCATAGCTTTCAAGATCTAGCAACATGGTTAGGATTTTATATCTTCTTGAGAAATTTTTGATTTTCACTTTTTGATTCTGACCTTGGCATGCTATGGGGTGTTTTTGGCTTATCTTTGGACTGAGTTTTGGAGAAATCATGGCTTAGGAGAGAGAGACAAAGAGAGAGAAAGAAAGAGAGTAAGGGTCTTGGCTTTGTTTAGAAAATAATGTGAGCTTTTCTTTTCTTTTTCTTTCTTTAATTCTTATCCCATTTGATTCAATGAACCTGCTGGTGCAAGGTGTCAAAATATGATGATTGAAATAATTTTAAGCACATGGAGAATCCAAGATTTTATGAGTCATAAGATTTGGGAGAGATTTCCACACTTTCTAAATAAATAAATACAAAAAGGGTACTTTGGTAATCTAATAAATAATTTTAAGGGCATACTTGTCCATCCCACATGATTCTAGGGTTTAACCCTTAGGTTTTAACCCTTAGGGTTTGCCTAATAATTCTAGAGTTTAAGAAATTAAGTTTAGGAATTAATAAATATTTAATTAGGATATATTAATTCAAAAACTAGGGTTTTAAACTTTAATTAGGGTTTTCAATAGAAAATAAGTGTTTCAAATATACATTAAGGTTTCCTAATTTGTAAATTAGGGTTTCCCACTTAATTTTCATTATTCACATAATGTACATACATGCATTTAAATACAAATATAATTAATAATTACATTAATATTTAAATTACTTAAACAAAACAAATTCTTAATATCCAAAATACATATTCCTTTATTTTAAATATAATTATATCATTAATTATATTTACAAATAATATCCATAATATACATTCACACATTCACATATAAATATAATCAATAGTATATTTAGTATTCGAATTTACATAAGAAAATAAATTCTTATTATTCATATATCCATTATATAAACATAAATCCTTTTAAATATAATTACAACAATAATTATATTTAAAATTAAAATACATGACCATAGATCAAATTAGGGTTTTGATCCATAATGTCACTTTACCACATGTACCATACTTAGTCAATTTAAAATAAATTGACTAATCTTATAAATTCATATTATATATAAATAATCCAAGTAATAATAATAATATTAATAATCATTCTTAAAACACAAATTTATCGTTTAAATAATATAGTAATCATATTTTTATGAAAAATAAATAATAATATATCTTTTAATATAAACATTAATTTATTAAAAGAATATAATTTATAAATATCAACTATTTCTTTAATAAGAAATTTATTTGAAACCATATATAAAATATATATATATATATATATATATATATATATATATATATACAACACACACACACATACATATTACATATTCACATTCCTTTCCTTGTACGCATTCCCATACTTGGTTTAATATATAATAAAAATAATTTGATTATATAAAAAAAAAATTATACGTAAAATTTCTTATTTAAATATACCCAAAATCTTGGGTTATTACAAAGTTTACTTCTAAAATCTAAAATGCTAGTTCATACAATAATTCATAATATTATTCTTAAAATATTGTAACATAGACATGTTTTTATCAAATATTTCCCGAAAAATATAATGTTGTTAAGGGAAAACAAGTAACATATACAAAATCTTTCCCTTTCACAGTATTATTTTAATCAAGATTCAAGAATCAGACAAAACATTTTTTTGTAAAATTAAATAGTGCAAACACAACACAAATTAAAATCTTTAAAAAGTGGGTGGAAATTGATGATGCACATGCAATGTGTTTTTGAGTATGCATAAAGCCATATGATGCAGTGCAATAAAACAAAATGTTTGTTTGGTAACATGATATGCTTGAGCTCGATGTGGAAAATTTTTATGCAGCACATGTGGGAAAAATTAGGATTCTTGATAATTTCCATGTAGAGCAATTGTTTGGGCAGAATAGTTTATTGTCTCTCCTTTTAAATTGAGTTAACTGGTCGGAAAGTTTTATCGGAAAACTGGCTCAAATTTAAATATTTTTCCCTCCCAACTTGATTCATAAACTCATTTAAAAGGCCTATAAATAGGCAAGTAAGTTTCATTAGCAAACACACAAGCCAAGAAAGAAAAATCCTTGCCTACACTTTAAACCTTTCATTTTCTCTCTAAAAGTTCAATACTTGGGTTTAATTTCTTTAGTGACATACTTGCGATAAGTAGCACCTCCTTCCAACTTCTGTGAATTGCTCCTATAAGTGCACGTCCTTCCAACTTCTATTCACAATCCCAAGCTTTAATTTTCTCTCTCTACTTCTTTTTGTCTCTCTAAAAATAATGGCATTTGTGGGCTGCATTGTTGCTTTAGTTTCAGTTATGATAGTACTCTTTGTAGTGGTTATGGTTCCCCATGCTATGGCACTTGCACCTAATCTAACTAAGGTTCACAGCGCTGTTGCAAAAGGAGCAGGTGAGCGATAAGACTATATGATAAAAATATATCGTTTTTATTACACATTTCACTCAATTTCCATAATATATATTTAGTAACAAAATATTACATTTAGCGGTACAACAATATTTATCGCAATCAATTGTGTGGTTGGTGTCGCCGTTAATAATAATTTTTTGCCATTAAATATGTATTAGAGTAAATTGGATGAAAAATGTATTGAAAAGGAATCTGACTTGTTGCATCTAATTATATATCTTAGAGTAACTTGGATGAAAAATGTACTGAAGAGGGATTCTGATTTGTTGTATCTAATTATGTATTGTCTCTCTTCTACTTTGTATTCTTCTTCATGCAATATAGGAAATAGAGTACATAAGTATCAAAAGTTTGCAAAGATGTTTATAAGTTTTTGAACATTAATTTGCAATATCACATAAATGGTTGATATTAATAAAAATGATGTTACCGGAGTAAGTATTCGTTTAGTGACACTTTAGTGATTGTTCTAGTGATAGTTAACACTTTAAATATGTAACACTTGTTGCCCTAACCTTTTATTATTGTTCTAACTAATGACACTTAATACTTTAAATGATACTTAGTGTTCTAATAATGTTATTTTTTTTCTTGATAATATGAACTGCCACCATATATATGTACAGTGTGTTTAGACGGCAGTCCACCGGCCTACCAGCTTGATTGGGGAGAAAATGAAGGAGCCAACCACTGGCTGCTTCACTTGCAGGTACTTGTAACATTTAATTCACAGTTAACAGCAAGAGTTGATGTAGAAATAAAATTTTATTGAAGTTGTAATTATTTTTAAATCTAAAATATTGGTTTTAGGGAGGATACTGGTGCAATACAAAAGAAGACTGCCGGAAAAGAAGTATTGATTCCAGTGGTTTGGGCTCATCAAAAAAAATGGGAAATGCTGAATTTAGTGGAATATTGAGTAACAAGCCAGAGTTTAACCCATGTGAGAATACTTTTTTATTTTAATTTTTTTTTCCTATTATTATTACTCTCTATTCAAATTCGCTTTGATTGATCATTTTTTTTTAATTTGTAAATCACATATACACTTGCTTTTCCTTTTTTCACCATAATAAATTAACTATGTTTCTCTTAATTTGCAGACTTCTATAATTGGAACAGGGTCTATGTAAGATACTGTGATGGATCTTCCTTCACCGGAGATAAACAAGAACCATCGGTTAGTTGTTTTTTGTTCAATTGTGAGGTCCATATATATATATAATATATATATATATATATATATATATATATATATATATATATATATATATATACACACACACACCAGTAGTTTATAGTCAAAATTAGTCATAAAATGTTAAATAGTAGTTTCATCTTATATCGTCCATTCTCAAATTTAAAAGAGGTGATTTTTAAAAAATTGTCAGTGTATGGTGTGTATAGAAGAAAAGTCGAAAACTCTTGAAATTCTATCTATGCACCATGATTTTTTTCTTAGAAATTAACACTCCATAACTAATTTTTATTGTGTACTTTGACTATGGATCACTCTATATATATTATAAAATATATGCTGCTTCTGGTAATATACGAGGACTACTTTTAATTAGTCTAAAGCCTAATAATGTTTAATTTCTTGTACATCAGGTTGATGGAGTTTACTACCGAGGTGGTAGAATTTTTTATGCTATTATAGACGAGCTCTTAAATCTGGGGATGAATAATGCGTCCAGTGTATGTATATGCTCTCTTTAGTTTTGATTCTTTTTGATTAATCTTTTTCCATTTTTTCCCCTCTCCATAAGGTTAAAATCGGCATTGTAGGCACTTCTCTCGGGGTGTTCTGCAGGTGGATTAGCAGCAATATTACATTGTGATAAATTTCGCAATCTCCTGCCTCAGACTACTAATGTGAAATGCCTCTCGGATGCTGGTTATTTCTTGTAAGATTAATTTTGGTTACAGATATTATCAAAATAAAAATGATCAAATATACACGTAGTGATAATACTTTTTCAATTATTCTAGCAAATGATCAAATATACAACTAGAAATAATACTTTTTTCGATTATTCTAGCAACATTTATTACTTTAAACGATAATTATTTTTTTGACAATATCAATTCCCTTAATTTTATTTAACAAAAGTTTTGTTTTTTGTTTAGCAGGAGTAATGCTTCTGGTTCTGGGAGTAATAACCTTGGGAATACTTTCAATGCCGTTTTTCAACTTCATGTAATCCTTTATTGAATATTTTCAATTTTTATTTAAATCAATATTACTCTTTTGAATGATATTTATCCAAACTTTTTGGATAAATTTTATTAAGGAGAAATAAACCTCTTTTGCCTTTAGCCAAAATCAAAAACAAAAACAAAAACAAAAAACAGCTTATTTCTTGTATCCTTGTTCTCAATTATGAGCTATTTAATTATTTGTTTTCATCAACCTGCTGCAGGAATCAGCTATGCATTTACCTCCATCGTGCACATCAAAGATGAATGCCAGCTTGGTAGTCATATCTTAGAAAATTATATGTTATGCTTCAAGTTATTAATAATCCTTCGCTTCTTCTTCAATTAACTAATTATAACATTATTACTTAATTATCTTAATTGCAGTGCTTCTACCCAACAAATGTTGTTCCAGATATTCAGGCTCCCATCTTTTTATTAAACTCGGCCTATGATACTATTCAGGTTAGTATATATTCATTTTATATTTTTCTTTCTTTTTCTTGGGGAGTAGGGGTTTAAAAAATTAATCAACCTGTAAATTAATAGTTATAAACAAATTGTCTGGGTCCCATATCTGTGGTCAAGCTTGAAGTTGAAAGATTAAAATACAAATTAAGTTGGCTTTAGTTAAACCTATTAGCTTAAGTTTCGTGTCAAGTTTATGTGTTGATGATAATTAATTTTTTTATTTTTTTATTTTTTACAGGTAGCAGAGATACAGTTAGCCAATGGATTCCCGAAATTTTGCAAATATGATTTAAGGGATGAATGCCCAGCTGATCAACTGGAAAAATGGAAACGTAATTATTACATCAAAATTCTTTGACACCCATACTTCTTAAAAACGTTATCATATATTGAGGGAAAAAAATTATTTGCAGATCTTTTTTTAATAGCAATGGAGGAATTTTTGGCAATAGTTTTATATATGTATATGTGTGTATGTGTATGTCTATTTAATCCCTTCTATTTTTTTTTTTTTTTTAAATTTGTTTCATTTGAGTTTGGGTGGGTAAGACTATTAGAGTTTTAGAGAATTGCTTTTCTCAGATTATACAATGAATGTAAACTCTTTTCATAATAACAGCCTGGGGACTATTGAAAATTAGTTTTGGGTTTAATTTCAGATTTTAGATTAGAATATTTGCAAGCACTGATCAAGCTGGGTAATTCCTCGACAAGAGGATTATTTATCAACTCCTGCCATACACATTGTCAATCTCAGTTCCAGCGTAAATGGCTTGGTGATCCTGATTCTATGTTGGATAACAAGGTAAGATTAGTGACTCTTTCAACTTTTTATTGATTTATTTGATGTTGCACTTTTTTCCACACAACTACATAACCCTACAAGTGGCCACAACTTCTGCTATAAATTGCATTCATATATATATAGTTGATGCAACAAGGTCATGAAATTTATACTTTGTCCTGCTGAAAACTTCCACTATTTCATAGCAAGAATCTCACTTATCAAATTTTTATCCACAATTAAAAAGAGTCTATTTTTTAGTGATATATATATATATTTATATGGAATAAAAATATATCCTTATGGGACTTTCATTTTAATTTTAATTTTTTAATTTTATTATGTTTTATTTTTTCTGAAACGAGAGTATTATTTCTATTCGGTTAATTACTCGATGTTGACTTTTTCTTCAGATTGATTACGTTGTTATTTTAAAAATGTCTTTTATTTTGAAACGGAGAGAGTATGAGTAGGAGTCAATGAACATATATAATCATCACAACACTCGTTAATGTATCAAACTAATGTTCACATTGTTTCAAAATTGTGATGAGCAGACCATTGCAGATGCTGTGGGTGAATGGTTTTTTGATAGAAGGCCAATCCAAGTCATTGACTACGTGCATGACTCTCCCCAACAATGTGTAGTTGATCATACTGAACCATATGCCTGCAACAACTATACCTGGGGGAATAGATATTTGTGTAATAGTAGTTTAAACTAATGGTAACAACTATACCTGGGGGAATAGTTATTTGTGTAATAATAGTTTAATTAAACTAATGGTAAAAAGTTGAAAATGGGACAAAACGTTGGATTGATACCTTAAATTTGTGTAATATTTGTTGTTATCGTGTTGGGAGCTGCTACTAGAAGGTGTGCTATAAAAAAAAGTTCTTTTTATGACAGTATTGTTACATGTCATAGAAGTAGTGTTAGTTATTTCTAGTATTCTATTTTAAGAAGTATCATAGTGCAAACTTTTGTGATCTAATCCAAATTTTTTTGGATGTGTTACTCTTTGTATTACTTAGGGTGATAAATTCAAAGATATGAAGAGTTACAATTAAAAACAATACATAAAAGTGTGATGACCCGAATTTTCAGAAAAATATTAAAATAAGAATTTAATAAATAAAATTCTTGTTTGGTGGTATGTGATGTGATATTATATTGCATAAGTTAATACGTGCAATGCAATATGTGATTTTAGTGAATAATAAATATATTATTGTATATTTATTATTTCATGTAAATAAATTGTAGAATCAATTTATTAAGAAGAAATGAGATGAGTATAGTTTATGATGAAGGAAATTATTAAAATAATTTATAATATTAAATTATTTTAATATAGTAAATTGGTGGTATTAAATATATTTTATAACCTCCATTTTATTGGGTGAAATGTATGCATGTTATGTAATATAGTGAATATATTATTATAATTGCTATAGTTAAATAAATTGTGAGAAAATAATTTATAGAAAGAAAAGAAAATAATTGAATATATTATTATATATTTGTTTTGATTTTAAATAAATTGTGGGAATCAATTTATTTAAAGAGGCGGATAGCTTTAAAGATACAAAACTTTTGTATCTATGAATGAGCAACTTAAAATAATTTATAATATTAAATTATTTTAATAGGAGTATGATGTAAATAAATTGTTAGAAGTAATTTATAGATGGAGATTAAATTTAAATTATATTATGAAAAAATATAATTTGATTATAAAATCTTGTAATGAATTAGTTATGAATTAAATTTCATGAGCAAGTTAATTAATTCACTTAATTAAATTGGTGAATTAAGGTAATATTTAAATTATGGTTAAATATATTAAAGAAATATATTTAATGAATAGCAATAAATTGTTGAAGACAATTTATAACAAGAAGAAGATGATTAAATTTAAATATACAAAATTTGTTGTATATATTAAATAAGTAAATTAAAATAGTTAATTGAATATTAACTATTTTAATTGGTCTGTTACATGGAATAAAGAGAACTAAAATTATTTATGGAATTAAATTATTTTAGTATAGAAAAATTATTTCATTAAATAAATTATTTTTATTTAATGCATGGTTTTCATTTTTATGAAGATTTTTGGTGTAATATTTAATGTGTGTTATTTATTACGCGATACGCACGGAAGGGTATGTAATAAGTAAATTAAAATAATTTATGATATCAAATTATTTTAATAAAGTGAAAATTATTGCATTATTCTAGATTTTATAATATATGTCATATGTAATATATATTGTAAGTAATATAATATATATTATATGTAATATATGTATTAGATGTAACATGTAACATATAATGGTATAATATTTATTATACCCAATGGATGTGAATTTAAAATAAGAAATGAGGAAATTAAATGTGATTATACAATATAAATTGTATAATTTAAATAAGTTATTAATTAATGGAGTGAATGTTAATTATTTAAATATTTGATTCGTTACACTAAAAATATTAATTTAATTATGGATTGATTCTATAATTAAATAAACGATTCTAAATGAATAATTTTATTAAAGTCATACGTTTTTATATATAATAGGATTGAAAAGTATGAGAATAATACTGCATATGAAGTAAGCATATATGCTGAGTCATTAATTTAGCCAGCATGAGGTGGGGGTTATTTAGGCTTAGTAATAACATTAAGCAATCATCTGAGCTCTTAAATATACATATAATCATTTCTCCATTTCCTGCCATCTCACCCCATAGAGTCTAACCCATGTTCCTCTCTTTCGTCTCTCCCTATTGATCAATACAACCATGGTAAGAGAACATATATGCATTTATTGATTTATATACAACAGAAAATTGATATATAAATATAGAGAGAGAAAATCGATACCCAGGAGTACAAATACAATGAAGCAACATCATCACTCCGAAGCAGTTTCATCGTCCCCGGCCCCATCATCAATATATATCTCCAAATCATGGACCCTTGTGGCACTTCATCTTCAAAATGGGATTCTTTTGCGAGCAATAAGCTTGCTATTGTTAATACTAATGATGAATTGAAGTCAATTCATCGCGATTCTTGGCTTAAGTTCTCTAGCAAGAAGAAATCCCATGGCTGGAAACCTTGTGAACGAAGGAAATATCGTGTTCAAGGACGTTAAAACTAATCGAGGTTATATGACGAAAAGTAAGGTATGAAGAATGTTAACTAACAAATAAAGTAATACAATGGACGTTCGATGAGCGTTTCAGGAGAAACAAAACCAGAGGCAAGTCTTTCAATTCCTTTGTATTATATGAACTTGATATTGTATGAACATGATGAATTACATGTTATGCTTTATGAATTATGAAAGTCAAATTATGACTAAACTTGATTGAGTTACGGAACTCAATCTTTATGTGATATGTGTTATATCAAGTGTATGAAATTATATGTTTTAAAGTTATGATGCATGAATACTATGCTTCCTAGAAGTATTATGAAAGATGAGCTGAGCATGAAATTCTGTGCTATGTATTGCATGAAAACTGTTAGATTTGCTGAGCTGTCGAGCTCAACCTTGCAAAAACACAATTTTGGCAGATTCAGGATGCAATGCCAGACTTTAGCTTTCAAGATGATAATGTCTAGAAGACGCATAAAAGAATACTGCTTTTTAGTTGAAATCTTTTATTGTATCATGAAAATGGTGTACGATATACGAGGTAATTGACAATTTGAAATATTCAATATACAGAAGAATGTCTGCTTCAAAACCATTGTTTTGAATGGTTTATAGAGTTAATCAATATAGTGATAATACTATATAATAAAGAATTCGAGTGTAAAATTGAGTTGTATATACTCATATCTACTTCGATATATAATCGTAAAGGTTGCGATTCAGGGAATAGAAAGAGAGATATAAAAAGTTTTAAATTATTCCGCATTTTTAGCTATTTTAACATTGAATAATATATTAAAGCTAGAACAAGACAATATTAACGCACAAGGTCGAGATTAAGAATAGTCCTGATTTTGGATTAAGTTAGTCTCGATTTTGGGGACGTTACAAAAAGCCTAAAGACTCTTATAACCAAACTGCAAAACTTGTGATAAGGCTCTTACGTTATCACCTTTTGGCTGAGTTTGTGATAAGTTAAGATGATCTAAGAATATATTATTAAGACACCGCATTGGATCTTATTATATTATGATCTGACCCACACTCAGAATTTGACGCGAGTCATTACTATGTTGATGTTGATGTTTATTGGAGGGGTGATTGTAGATGAGATGGCTGATTATTAAGAGGGAGTTTCTTGAGATGTAAATGTATTAAGAAGTTATGGAATGAGCTTCCATAGACTTTTTCTCCAATGGGGTTTGATTTGCAAGGTTGAGGTGCTTCTCTTAACATATGAAAGGATATTATGTTATAGCTTGGATTTTAGTTGATGCAATTTGCAAAAGTATGCCTAAGTATTCTGTTTCTAGCTTAGATTTCATCTCTTAATAGAATATATTGATGTTATATATCTGTTTGATGAAAAATCGTTTGAAACAATAAAACAATGCTGCCACACTTGGAGATAGTTATTTATCATCATGGATGCTGTAACATCCCGGATATTTATAACGAAAATGTCCATGTAAGGTAATTTTAAACCCTAATGTATTCAATTTATAAATTAAAGTTACGAATTAAAAGTAACTAGAAAAGAAAAAAAAGGAAGAAAAAAAGTTATGCTATCTCAAAACTCAAATTTTAGTTTGGGATGAAATTTTGAAATGCGGACCTCACTATTAAGTCCGAAATGTTGAATTTAGTAGGAAAATACTGTAAATGTAACGACCCCAAAATCGAAACCAACTTAATCCAAAATTAGGACTAATCTTAATCCCGACCTTGTGCGTTAAGTACTATCTTGTTTATGCTTTACATCATACAAAGATGAAATAATAGTCAAAAATGCGGATAATTAAAACTTATATCTTTCTTTCTCTCGTTTCCCTAAATCGCAACCTTTACGATTCCCTATATTCATTAATCGTATATGTTTTAGGATTCATATTATCAGAGTAGGTGAACTATGAAAGTTCAAGTATCAATGTTTAACGTCTTTTATACTGATGTTTCACCTGTATAATTCGACATTCAAATAATCAAAACATATTCTCATTTCAAAACTAACATCCCCATTTCTTGAACATTTCACAATTTACATTATATTTTGTACATCATCAATCTAATACCATGTAGGTTTTATTTTAAATAAAGAAAACATTATTCCTTTGCACGCCTTCATTTCCTTATTGCTCAGATAGCAGATAATATTGCTTTGAAGCCTTAACTTACAAAAAGTTTAATTTTGTAAGATTGAGCTCAACAACTCAGCAAATCTAACAGTTTTCATGTATCACATAGCACATAGAAATTTTATGCTCAGTTCATACTCATAATCATTCTACTATGCATACCATACATGCATTATAATTCTAAACATTACGATTTCATATGCTTAATATATCACATATCACATATAGATTGAGTTCCATAACTCAATCAACTTAGTCATAATTTGACTTTCATAATTCATAGAGCATAGTTTGGAATTTAACATGCGTTTGAAAATCTCATTCACAATGCGATAAATATTACATATAATCAATATCACATTCATATAGCACAAAAGAACTGAAAGACTTGCCTTGCGAGTTGATTATACTTATTGCTTTTAGCTTAAATTCTCTTCACAAGTCCTACACAATTGTGTTCACATATGTACATATATTAGGTAACAAATCATGTCACATAACATATACTTTATGTAAGTTGTATAACTATATAGGCCACATTCGTTGGTTTACAAGAACTATAATCTTTTGTTCTTGTCTTAAAACTATTTCACATTTCTTAGAAACGTTTGCCTGCAATAACCCTTTTTATGACCAAAAAGGTTATTTCATAATTTTATTTTATAAATAATTTACGTTTCGAGTTATAAATCCTCTACAACCCGTTTTTTGGATATTTCTTATCTTGTAAACTTGAAGTTATACGGTCATTGATGGTTTCTATTGCATATACAAAGCTCACTTGTTGAATCGAATAGATTTATAGCTTTTATTTCTTCGCAATAGTCCGCTAAACCATTTTATAATCACGTACACGGACGTTTCGTACCGTTAGTTTACATAACATATCCATAGCTTACTATTTATTCCCGCGAATAAATAGAACTCTTCATTTCATATGTATATTAGTTTTATACATATGTCCTTTAATGGATTCTTGAATTCGTTTGTATCATCTTTGCTTCGTATTTCAAAAACTCTTTCGTTTTCAAATTTTCCTTTCAATATAGCTTTAAACGGATTATCGCATCTCATATCAACTTATATCCTTTTTATATTTATTAAATGAATAAGTTTTACATATATATGTAAACTTACGTTTACACAAGAGTTTTATCGCTTCTTTGGTATATTGAACGAGTTAACTGTAACGATCGCGGATCGTGGGTAGCTTTGTAACACGAGCCTACGAATTTTATTGAATAAATTGAACTTTTATTAATATTATTCCGTGTTATGTGTTTGAATATTTTATTACTACATATGATGTGTAGGTGATAATTTTTATTGTTATTATTTTTATTGGAGATAATTAAATCATTAGAGAAATAGCACTAAAGCGCTATTTACGCCAAAGACGTCTCTTTCGATTTTATGACTTTTCATAATTTCGCCAAAGCGTTAATGAGAGGGATTAATAATCCAAGGGTGGGATTTTATTTTAGCCCAATTGGTATTAAATTAGAAGCCCAATAGATTATTATTGGAAGCCCAAAACTCATGGACTTAGTCCATGAACCAAACCCACCATCCATGACCCAAACCCATGACCCATGAAGGGAAATGGGTTATGTAATCAGCTGAGAATTGGAGGAGGAAGAGTACGGGAGAAGGAGTGAATAAGAGATGAGAGGAGAAGCAAGAACGTGGGTTGCATGAGTAGAAGCAAATTCTTGCATGTGGTAGAGGAAAAGGAAGGAGGAACAAATGGGGAGAAGGGAGGGGGATTACCCGGGCATGGAGAGGAACAAAGCTCACTCTCCCAGCCATGGGGAGCTGATGCGGGAGAGCATGCTCAGCTCCTCCCACCTCCAAGAACATCTGACCAATCCTCTATATATACTCCCCCATTTCATAGCTTCCATTCCTTTGATTTTTGCTAAGTTAGAAACTGAAAACTTGAGAGAAAATAGTAAAGAGAGTGTTCACGGGTGATTGAGGAAGGAGAAGGAGTATTGTAGCAGCTGGTATTTGAGTCCATTTAGCATCCTTAGAAGTAGCTCAAGAGGTATGCAATATAGAGCTTAGCTCATTTCCACATTCTTTCCAAGTTTATAGTTTTACTATGATTGTTTTGTTGGAGTTATGTTGCTGAAATTGCTTGGTTGTTCATGAACGTGTGTATATGTTGTTAGCTCTGTATAAAGCTTGTTAATAATGTGTAAAAGTGTAACAATGAATGAGAATCAAACCTTTGCATAAGGAATCAAGAAATGGACTGAAATGGACATTAGTGGACTGTTATTCATATTTTGTTAATAATGAAGTTGTAATCATCTTGGTTTGGTTATGTGCATTGGTTGTGTATTGTTGGAATATGCCAAGATGGTATGAGTAATGATTTCAATGGGAAATCTGGACTAGAGTATAATGAAACTCTACTCCAATGTGAGTTTTCAACTCATGCCCACCAACTATTTGGTTTAATATCCAAGAGAATGATTTCTCTAAGGAACATGAGAATTAGAGATGGTTAATTGATTAAATGATGTTATGATGCATAGCTCAGTTGTAAAAGCATGTTTTAAGTCATATAGACTTGTTGTATAATGACTAAGAAGCAAAAGGGACGGAATCAAGAGTTTAGATTTTTGGGTTCTGTAGTAGCAGAACTTGAAAGTCCCTGGACGCAGAGTGGCGCAGCTGCGCCACTCCCAAGCATAGCACCTGCGCAGCTGCGCTGGGTTGCAGAGCTGGAAGTCCCTGGATTAGAGTGGCGCAGCTGCGCCACTCCCAAGTACAAGACCTGCGCAGCTGCGCCGGTCTGCAGAGCTGAACCGTTTGCTGCTTTGTGTTATTGATGCGATGCATGTTTACATAGACCCAACATGTTATAAATACCCCAAGACATGTGTATGATATGTTAGTGTAATAGTTGAATGACCCCAAGCATGAAATGACTAAGTCACGTGAGATTTTCTTAAATGAAATGAATAGCATAGTTGCATTTTTCGTTTGGCTTTCAGGGGGCGCTGCCCCCTACTCCCCCGTTTGGGTAGTCGTAGTGGCAATCAATGTTCGCAATGATTATAATGTCTTGATTAATGTAAGCCAATGTTTGGTGATTATGGTGAGACTAATTGGTATATGAATATGTGTCTAAATGCGTAGGACATATTTGAAGGACGATTAACGTCAACTAGTAGCAAGCGCTTAAGGTAAGTTTCCTAAACCCTTGTCTAACCCTTGTGTTGGGCAAGTTCTCTAGCTTCATTCATTTTCAGTATTGAATGCAAGTTTCGTATCTTATACAAGAGACGTATATTGTGCAAGTTTATTTGATTCATTTGATTATATTCTCTTGACTCTCATGCGATGTTTGAAGTTCCGATTTACGCAATACATATATGGTTGTGTGAATTCCTTGCTTATGAAAATTTTTCAGTATTTGTACAAGTATTCGAGCTATGTTATGACATAAATTGTTGAAGCTTTCAAGTTCACATATATATGAACTGTTATAGAGAACGTCGATGTCATTTGTTTCGGCTAGACAGATATTGAAATATTTTATTGATTTGATAATAAATCCTTGAAATGTTATTGATGATTAAGTAGAGCTATCCAACCGAATTGCTTTGGTTAGGATTCCGAGACATGAATGAGATGAACAACCCTAATATTAGGGGCAGTTTTTAGTTAGTTATTCTGATAAGGCATCGAGCGCCTAAACAAACGCATATAGTCGTTTCCAGCTAGAGTGTTGATCAACATAGAGTACAATAGGCTGATCACCTAGAAGTGCTCGTAAGTAAGACGGTTTGCAGTTATAATGTTGTGTCCCTTTTCAAGAAAGCAAAAAGAAAGTTCAAGGTCTTATGACCACTCAATGTCGTTTCAAAAATATATTTTTAAAACGAAAGCAAAGTATTATTCTTGTTTATTCAAAATATTTCACAACTATTGTTCAGTTGTCGAAGAGAAATGATATGATTGATGATATTGTTGTTATTCAACTGTTATACTTGATGGGCAATTGAATGCTCATTCTTGCTTTATATTAAACATTGCAGCTAAGTCCGAGCGGGCCGAAGGTTCCGGTAAGGACAAGGGAAAGGGCAAGATGAACGTCTAGATGGCGTCATAGTTTATTTGTATTAGAAATGTTGTAATACTAAGACTTATTATGTATTTGGAATGATGTTATGGTAATAGAACCTGGGATTGAGAGTAAGACGTGTTGTAATAATATAGTAATTACATTCATGTCTATTTTGTTGTATGGAATGGGATGTACTGTGTAGCACCGGATTCGGGTTTGAGGTACCCGAATTTGGGGGCGTCACATTAACAATATATATTCATTATACTATATTTACACATTCATTTCGGTGTCTCGCTACATGCCAAATCATTAAAGCCAACTAAAAATCGCATCACGGAACTAACTGGCCAAACAGCCCAACACTGCCAGTAGCTAGGCCTCGCGTGGCCCTGCGTGGCTCAGCCGGGCTCGGCGTTGACTAGGCAGCCCCTTCGCTTTGATACTCGTTTCGTGATGTTATATCTTTTAAATGACTCGTTCATATACTTTGAATTTGGGATATGCTTTAGGTAGTATATCCATTTAATTATAAAAATTATAAACCAAGCATTACAAGCAACCCAGACCATCAAAACCACGAGCTAAAACCAGTTAGGCGAACTGCCCAGCACAGCACCGCATGGCATGCGTGCGCGGTTGGTGCAGCGCATACCTCGCTGGGCTGCTGTCCCCCCATAACGAAATGCCTATTTTACACATTTTTAACTTTTAGCTCGTAGCTCCGATCATAACAAATTTTAAATATGTTCTTCGTGACGTATGAGGCTATTTTTAAAAAATATAAACCACTCAATTTGGGTTCTCTAAGCAGCCCATAACAAGCCTCAAAAATGCCCCTCCATAACAGTTTTTAACTTTTCGTTTTGTCTCAAAAATACTTCCTTTCTTGATTCGATTCACCTATACCTTTTAATTAGTTATATATAATACATACGAAACCAACTCGGGTCTTAGCTTCTCCTAATTATGGATTTTTAGGCAAATCAGTCCTTTTAGGACTTATAGAGAACATAACGTGTGCAGTACTTAAATGAGCTGATTTCATAGGGTTTTATTTTCGTTCTAACCCCATATGTCTTCCTTATAACTCCGCACAACAACAACTAATCACCTTGTCGCTAATTTCAGTCAATAACAACCAATAACATAACCACAATATATATAAACTAGTTATTTACAAACTAATTTATATACTAACTATCTTTATACTAATTCACTGACTTTTATAAAATTTTAATTTCTTAAATTTCAAAATTTCATTACATAAGTTTTCCATTGCCCATAGTTGATCAACTCATATAAACCAATTTCAAACTGTTTTCACAATGAATTTCCATTCAACTAACTAACTAATTATTTTCACATATAATCAATTGAAATCATAGCAAATTATATGTATACCTGTTGTTTGTTTGCTATTGCTTGATTAGGTCCTTGCAATTAACTCCTCGTTAGCTAATGATGGAGCCGAGCTCGTTTGGAACGGATGGAAGCCATTTTTTTTCTTCCTTTCCTTGGAACAGCAGGGGCTTTGGAGTATAGAGAGAAGGAACAAGGCTTTAAGCTTTTATATTCCTTCTTTTAATTCACAAATATATGTTATGTATGCCTTATCTTACTTTTAAAAAAAAACACTAGCTCATGCTTGTTTTTGATTAGTGTACTCATATTGCCTCATCAAGCTACATCTCCTGCTTCAATTAATAACTCATCATTCCCATGTATTTTATTAAATATATATCATATATACGTATTCACATTAACTATTATATACATAATATCAATATATGTAATTAAATTTCAATAAAATTATACATTTATAATATGTATAAAAATCATCCCACTAATTATAGAATTACTCCATAATTAATTGAACACATTTTGTGTAACAAACGTTACATTAAATAGTAAGTTATTCAATTTATACAATTAATATTGTATAATTAAATTAAATTATTCCTTCCTTCCATAAATTATTTCAAAATAATTTATTTAATCTATACATTTCATCATAAATTAAATATATTTATTCTCTCCATCACATTATAAGAATTTTATTTACAAAATTCTTATTTAATTTTCATTAAAAATAATTTTTAAAAAATTCGGGTTGTCACGGTAAACACATTAGGGTATAGGAGTTGACTTTTATAATCAAAGTTAATAGTTGACTTTTAAGATTAAAAGTCAAACTTTGAGTTCGAAGGCAAATTTGATGAGACGGAGGTCACCATTGTAACGATCGAGAATATAGCTAATCCTTGTAATTAGGATTTTTAATATTAATTAAATATAAATAAATATTTTAATGGAGTGAATTGTGTATTATGTGTTTAAAGGTTAATTATTGACCTAATGTACGTGTTATGTGATTATGAATACGTGTTGGAATTTTTAGACGAAATAAATTTTTTTGAGAAAACCGCTAAATCACTATTCATAAAAACACTATTCATCACATGACAGACTCGTTATTTCATTTTTTGATTTTTCGAGCGATGTCATATTAATTATTTGATAATGGGAGATGAAATTTCCAATAAAAATATTTTTAGCAGAAAAAGGCA
This sequence comes from Aralia elata, assembly GCA_034770075.1. Lineage (NCBI taxonomy): Eukaryota > Viridiplantae > Streptophyta > Magnoliopsida > Apiales > Araliaceae > Aralia > Aralia elata. Next base: position 72,394,447 of record CM068387.1, on the reverse strand, counting down.
GAAAAACACTATTCACGATAAAAGCGTTTTTCATGTTTTTGAATTTTCGAATTACGGCATAGCATTTATTTGGGAATGTGAGATATAATCTCTAATAAAAATTTTCTTATAGAAAATTTTTCAGTTTAACTAATCGAATTAGTTAGGAAACCCTAACTAGAAAGAAATTGATCCTAACTAAGCCAATTGAGCCTAGGGTTTTAAAATGGCTTGGCTAGGGATTTTAAAATAGCTTGCCTAGGGTTGAGCCTAGGGTTAGGATGGCTTGGGTTAGGGTTGAGCCATGACTTAGTGGCTAGGGTTAAAACCTAAGACTTAGGGCTTAAGAAAGGAAGTGGACCTGTGTCACTTTGTGGGGAGGATGATGGCCATGTGTCACTTTATGGGGAGATGGATGGCCATGTGTCACTTTGTGGCAATTGTGCATGTGGTTAAAAGAACTTAAAAAAAAGCAAGAGATAAGAAGGTTCGGGTGGAGGAGACAAACTAGGATGGAAACTTACCACTTTTGATGAGTTTTGGCTCATTAGAGACAAACTTCCATTTCATGTTCCCTCCCATCTCTTTATTCATGCCAAACAAGGCCTTAAGCTATCATTTTGTCTAGCTTTAGTTAAGTTAATTATTAGATTCATTAACTAGAGCTTGGTTAAGTGGCCTAAAAGACTAAACTACCCTAACCTTAGTTTGCCTATAAATAAGGAATGCAAGTATACTTGTATTTTCTTGTTTCATTTTATTAATTTTCTAAGTAGAGAGAGAGAGAGAGAAGAAAGCAAGAAGAGAGAGAGAAGAGAGGGAGTGCACAGTTTGGAGAAGGATTAAGGAAGAACAAAGCTAGCTTAGATCAAGCTTTAGTAAGAACAAAGAAGAAGAAGCAAGAGAAGGTAATATTAAAAACCCTAAGTTTTCATTTTTGTAGTTTAAGTTTAATATAAACTTGTTTTGCTTTTGTTGTTAGAAGATCATGAAGATCTTGAAGGTATAAGGTGGATAATATATATGTGCTTGCTAAACTACCGGTAAATGCCATGAAGTGGAATCAATAATAAAAATCACAAAACCCTTGTGTAATGGATGGAAAATGAACTAGTGGACTGTTTTGGGAACATTTTTGTATGGTATTCGTATGGTGAAAATGAAGTTCTAAAGGGTTGTTGTATACTCTTAGGAGTGATGAACAACACTTAATTGGAATGGAAAAAAAAATTTGTGTGACGAAGTCATGACCATTTTTTTGGAAACTAGTAAGAAAGAAGGAGAAAACCATAAGCTAAGTTCTGACCATTTTGGGCAAAATCTGTTTTGTGTTAATTGATGAAAAATTATTATTTTATGGGAGTCTTATAGTTCGTTAAATAATGAAGCCATAGACGTAAAAATGACCGAATTCCGACATGGGATGAGGGAGTTATGGCTTTCGGAAAAATATATCACTACAAAAAAATGGACATTTGGCAACAATTTTTCGGGCAACGACTTATAAAGTCGTGCCAAAAATGCATGTTTAGCAACGAAATTTGTCATTTGTTGCAGTTTGTGAAAGGCTTTCATTTTTCGCAACGCAAATCATAGGTCGTTGCAAAAATTCGTTGCCAAATCGTTGGCGGGAAAAAAAACCCCCGCCTATTTACTTTTTTATTGATGATGTGATTTCTCCTCATCGTGGGCAACAAAAAGTTTTTTGTTACTATATTTCATTGCCTAATATGGGTCACATTCATTGTCAACAATTTTTTTTTTGTTTGCGTATTTTGTTCATTTTTTTACAACGACTAGTAAATTGTTGCCCAAAATTAAGATAAACCCAATAAGAAATTAAGCACATTTCGGCCTCTCTTTTTTCCCTCTAAAACGCATCATTTTGCATTTTAAAATTTTTATTTATTTGGATGCAATGTTATACAGTCCAATGTTTCACTCCCTGCATCTCCAAATAAATGCCCAGTTTAAATTTTTTTTTTGTCAGAGTTATAATTTTTGAAATTAAAATTGAGCACATATAGATATATTTTCTAATTTACAAAAATTAGAGTTGTGGTAAATTAGATGTAGTTTATAATGATCATATTCGTTCACTTATAATTTTGAAAAAAATATAATTAATTTCTACATGAAGTACAAATTGCTACATAAAGTACTGAATTACTTAAAATTTTCATCTAAAATTCATTCTCCAGTAGAAATTGACCAGAATTCCCGATTTGACCACGATTGGTTTTATATAATTTGACCGTAGTCTAACTTGGTTGGCAGATGATGACTTTATAAGTATAAATATATGAATGCTTGACAGATGATTACTTTATAAGTGTAAATATGTATATCCTCTGAAGTCTGATAGAATCCTTGAGTATCTTGTAAAAAAGGTATTAATGAGTTTTTTTAATGAAGTCAAATCGTATAAAATAAACATCTGCTGATTAAGGGTGTAAACAGATATATATATATATATATAGATCCGGATAAAGTAGTATCCGTATCTGAAAATTTAATTCGCTATTTGAATTCGTATCCAGTATTCGGCGGATTTTTAAAATGTTATATGTATCAGGTATTCGAAATAATATCCGAACATGAATAATATCCATTTTCGTTTATTTTATTCGAATAAACAGATTATTCGAATATTCGGATATCCGAATTCGTTTATCAATCACCTAATATAAAATTCATTCAAATTATATACAAAAAATAAAGAAAAAATTTAAATAATTACTCATCACCAATCACAATTTAAAGTTTAAACCATACATATTAATTAAACATCCAAATCATAAAGGGAAGAAAAATGTCAAACACATCATCATACACCATTGATCATAAAAATCAAAATTTAAACATCCTAGAGAAAATATCAAATTAACATCATTGAAAAGATGATAAAACTCTTGTTCTTCTTTGCAATCATCCTTCATTAATTTGCATTCTAACTAATTGCAGCTGCAAGAGAAAAATAAATAATATTAGTATAATATTAATCTAAAATAATTGGAAAGCTGTCAAATGTTAAAAGCAAAAAAATTGTAAATTGATGATTTTCCTCCCTAGTCCCAAGTCCCAAGTCCCACCCATGTACAAGTAGAAAGAATAAGTTAAAAAGTTGGTTTTCTCAGCATCTAATATCAATCATGACTGCATTTTTTTTTCTCTAATACAGGTCCAATTTAGGTACCTGATTAAAAATTCTAGTGTTGCTCCTTGGTCATGCAAGTGCGATGTTTATATTGGGGTATTTGTAAAAACTGCTGCTGATGATCATTCACAAAAGGTCAAAAAAGATCCAGAGAAGGGCGGTGTCAAAAGGATCAAAGTGATTATAACAAAGTAACAACTTCAAGAGTTGCTCTCAAAACAAGTGTTAGCTAAGGATATTCTGTCCAGACTTGATCAGAGTAAAACATCTTGCTTTTACTCTGATGGTGATAATTCATCGACATGTTGGAAGCCAAAGCTCGAATCTATTCCCGAAGGAAATGAGCTAATTTAGCAGTATGTAGCATCTATATTAGATTTAGGTGTTATATATATATATATATATATATATATATATATATATATATATATATATAGATACTATATTCACTTGGCAATAGTCATAAATATAGCATGAAAAAACAAACAAGAAATAAGAACAGATGTACAATTCAAGTAGAAAAATTTCCTCAAGGTACAATTAGTAGTAGAAAATTATACTATTTTTGCTGGTCAATTTTGTACAAACTTATAATTTAGAACAAATATAGTACAAAGGTATAATTTTACTAATTATACCTTAAAACTAATAACTGCGTCTTGAGGAAGGATTTTACTAATTTGTTAAACTCAATGACCAAAACATCATTAAACCAAAAGAAGCTATATATATATAAATATATATATATATATATATATATATATATATATATATATATATATATAGGTCATATGTTGGAATTTGGTTTTGAAAAGTGATCCATATCCAACATTAAATTCTATCTACTTCATCTCTCGCCGACTAAATGAAGATTCAAGGGTTAAGAATTAGATTTAAAAAAATTATATTCCGGGTTTTAGAGTCTCGGGAGAGAAACTCTTGTATTGGAAGCAGTTTTTTTACGTTTTTGCTCCTACTTCTAAAAGTATTTCAAAAGCTTCCGAAACTAAGATTGCCGGAAGGTAGAATTATGGGAGTCATTAACGAAGTGTGAATGGTAATGTTGGGTAATATTTTGTTAACATGTGGGGCCAAGGAGGAATAAATGACTTAAAGTCATCTTGGCAAAAGGAACATGGGCGTAAGATGTAGGCAATCAAAAGGCTTTGTCTTTTTATTTTCCTACAGGGTGTTTTGGGCAGTAGAAGACCCTCCATTTTGGCTATAAAAGATTTCTAAGGCAGCCAAGGCAAGATCATCGGTGTGTGCAAGAAAAAGCAACCAAGTAACCCATCCAAAAGAGAGATAGGAAAGTAAGAATTTGACTATATATTTTTAATAGTACTATGTAATAAGAATTTATAATATTTTTTTATAATTTTATAAATTATTATTCTATTTTTTTTGTAACCTATTATATGTATTATTAGTTTTATATAAAATGATATTAATAGTTAGATAATATAGTCGTAGAAGGAGTCAATTTCTTTATGAAATCATATTAACTAATGTTAGTCTATTAAGCTATTAATAAAATAGTAGTCGTCGCTGCACGCGCGTTACGTGTGTAAATTATGTGAGGTAAAATATAAAATTTATAAAATTTAGAAGAGTAAATAGAAAAATATAAAAAATTAATATTAAAATGGATAAAATAATAATATTTCTAAAGTTATAGGGGTAAAATAGTAAAACAAAAAAAGGAAGGAAAAAGTGTTATACAAATACATCAAACTTGTTAAAGAAAACTCATGGAGGTTTTATAATATAGATAGATAGATATAAATAGGTAAATATAACACAGTCACCAAGTTGATCGTTTTGCGGAGACAAATTCTTTACGTGGACTGGAAGAGTAGTAGTTATGAAGTTCCATACTGTCAACTTTAACTTCATTACTAACCAGACGTTGACAATATTATGGTTGGTTAATAGCTCATGATATTATGGTCATTCCTTGTTGCACATGTGACATGTAGAACTATCTAGCTATGACCTATCAACTAGATCCCCTAGGAGATTTCGTCTGTCCAACCTGAATATATTCATTAATGAATGAATGTCACTTTCTGGAGAGAGGAGAGAGGAGAGAGGAGAGAGACCAACTTTTCTTCTATATTATGGTTGGTTTTTGTGTTGATTTTTTTTGTTCCTCAAGTAAACGAAAATGAGTTAATTTTGTCAAAATACATTATTACATCCATAGACCATATGAATTATCTATATTATCCTTATATTGGAAAAAGAGAGTGTTATTTATTGGACAAAAAATAGTGAGAGAACCAAAGTTATATTTAATACTTGGGGTAATATTGGAAACTAAGCAATTAATGCTTACTTGAAATTCTCAAACGTCATATGTTAAGAGACAAAAATACTTCTCTAAAACGTCTAATATTAGTGAAAAAGGGAGATATTCTAAAGAGTATCTAACTAGTAACTAATATACCCGATAACAGTGGCGGAACCAGAGCGTTTTTAGAGGGGCCGGAGTCAAAATACATCAGTAAACAAAAAGCTTGTGTCCGATTGCACTCATTGTGTTTGTATTTAATTTATAAATAAATTAAATTTTATTTATAAAATTTATAAATATTAAGAGTGCATAGTAATGACTAAAAATAATACTCCCTCCGTTCCAAAATAAAAGTCTTTATTACTATTTTAGGTAGTCCCAAGTTAAATGTCTACTTACCTTAAATAATCTATTTTTTTACAATAATTTGCCTATAATACCCTTAGTATTAATTGTCATATTTCTATTCTCTATGCATATTTATGGAGCATCATTAGTCATGTGCAAAAAACTATGCAATTAAATGAGAATTTAAATATGGACAATTTTGTCATTTTATTCTCTTTCTTAATATGCGCAAAAAGTCAATCAGGACTTTTATCCTGGAACGGAGGGAGTATATATTATCTCAATAATGTGATAGGATAATAAATGTGTAGTATATTATATTATACCACTATCAATATAAAGAAATTTTTTTTATAGAATAAAAAGTTAATAAATAAAATTCTTCTTGTAAAATAAAAAGAGTATTATTTATATTAAGTAAAGTTCCGATAAAACAAAAAATAAAATAAGTACAATTATCTCTAATCTTGTAGCCATGAGCTAGCTAAAAGATTGAATATCACATGCTGGATAAATATATAATACTCCTATATATCTATGTATGTGGTGTCCAATTTGACACTTTCAAGGAAGAAATTAGTTCCTAAAACATCTGCAGGCAGTAGCAAGGGAAAGGAACAAAGCTGCAGACGTGGAAGCAAAGATAAGAAGATGAAGAAGCAGCAGAACAGAAAGAAGAGTTTTGAGTAAACCCCACCCAACTTTTCTCTCTCTCTCTCTCTCTCTCTCTCTCCCTCACTCCAGTTCTAAGTATTTATATAACCCCCTTCTCTCTCTATAGACTCGTATATATTACCTTTGTAAATCTTTCTTTCTCACAAACTCAGAATACCAGGGTCACCCGCCCCCTTCTCCCCCCTGATTCCGCTAATGCCCGATAAGGTTCATACGTGCATCGATCTTTAGCGTTTTTCAGATAAATTCAGCCTTATCGACATAGAAAACATACAAAAATATTTGAAAATAAGAATTTTTTATATAATTTGGTAATGTTTATTAACGACTATATATTAAAAAAATTCTGTAAATTTAATTCATCAAAAAATATATTTATTTAACAAGTTTATAATAATGGTGCTACACAACCTTAAATTAAATAAAACTTTACAATATCTCATATTTTTGCATTATATTTTCACCCGTACGTACGCTTAACTTTTATTAAAAGATCAAGATAAAATCATTTTATGAAACTAATGTATAAACTTGTGTACCTTAAGACTATGTTTGTTTGCAATAATGATGGATGTTGTAGGACTAGTTGTACTAATTTATAACCACTTCAAACTATTTTATTCCATGATTATATAGTTCATTGTTTAACCCTTCTATAGACTATGTTTTATCATTTTCAATGTTATTTGATAACAAATTATAAGTGGATTAGTGATATAATATAACACACTTTTAAGATATCAAATGATCAAAAATAATTCAGTGATTAAATAATGTACTAATCATTAAATAAAATAATTAATTTGAAATGGTAATAATTAGTATAACTAGTCATATCCTACCTATTTTTTTAATTTTTTTTCTTGCAAATAAATGTAGCCTATTATAATGATAAAATTGAGAATATTGTACCATTTCATATCAGTACTAATAAAAATAGGATTAATATATAGCAGTTTAGTCACTCGATATTTTATTTGTTTTATAATTGAGCACCTAAAATATAGCAATAATACTGATATGGACTCCTATGCACGTACTGTTAAGTTACCGATACACATTCAAATTAGATATTTAGATCAAATTTTATTCGGAAAGAGTTGTGCCACGTTAACACTTCTCAATAAAAAAGTTACCGAATTACCAATTTGAGTCCATCGTACTTACAAATAGTACCTGGAGGTCCAAATTGAGAAAATTAAAGACTAAAGTGGGTTGTTTGGAGTTTCATCATAGTGTTATTGTGGTAAAATAATTTGATGGTCATTTAAATTAATATATCTTTATTTTTGGAATTGTTCTCATGATTTTTACCTCTTGATTTAAGAGGGTTTTCCACGTAAAATTCTTATGTCTTGTGTTTAGTTATTTTCATCTTCTTATTTTTTGAAGTGGTTATTATTTTGATAAAACAACATATTTAATCAGGTAATAATTATTACCCTCGGATTAATTGTCCAAAAATATCTACACCCAAATCTTTTTATTAGATCCTGCCTATGATGCTTATCAGGTAATAATTATTCATTTGTGTTTTTCTTTTATCTTTGTGGGAGTAGGGATTTAATAAATCTTTACTTTCACATATAAATAAGTAAATAAATAAATACTAGCCTGCCAAGGATGATAGGCAAAATCTGGGACAACATTCTGAGGGTAGCATTGCATTTCAAGATAAATAAGTAATATATATTGTTATCATGTTATAATTCATCAAGAAGCAAAGAGGCTTGATATACACGTGGGTGTATTGAGACCATTGATAGTGCCTTGTGTCTTTTGCTGTAAAAAGGAGGAATGTAATTGACTCATTAATTTTTATAATAATATTAGTCGTGTGTGTGTGTGTGTGTGTGTGTATATATATATATATATATATATATATATATATATATTGCAATAATATTCCATATATACTTAATAATATATTCCATGCATGTGTAAAGTTTTATATTACCTAAAAATAAAGTAGCAGGGTCCGTGATGTTACCACGCAAGTACTCCTGAGTCTTGTCTATATATATGCATATCAATATATAGGTTTGCAGCTGGTACAACATTTTTCTATATGTTTCCAACCTATATATTATGACCTGTGAACTATTGCATATATGCCTATTGTTAAAGAATAAAATTTATGATAAACTAATTATCATAAAACTGCAATAAAACTGCTTTCAAGTAGTAATGGGTTGAAAAAAGAGCCTTGATGTAATAAATTTGCTGCTTTTGGTATTTCCATGAACTTTTCAAAATCATCTGCATTGTAAATAAGAAAGCTATGTAGTTGTGAATTTATTTAATTTTTACCAATGATTTTTGAAACATAATGGCAGGCGAAAAGAAAATAATAAACAAACTTCTATTCTATCAAGGATATGTTCAATTACCAATTTGCAGTAATAATATTTAGTGCATTTAGAGGTTTATAAATTTATCACACAAATTTTAATTTAGTGCATTGTATTTAAACTCCAAACACTTTATTTATGAACTAAATAAATTGCATTTAGAATAAACTAATTATACACAAATAAAATTCTTGAACAAACACTTTTTATGATGATTAAACACTTAAGAACGGGAAAAATCAACCCAAAACCTATATGTAGAGGAAGAGTTGGTCTCTCTCCTCTCTCCAAAACTCATATATTCATCTCAAGGATATTATTCTTGTGATGAATAATATCCACAAGAATAATATCCTTGAGACGAATATATGAATTACTTACCCAAAAATTGGACCTCGTAGATAAATTATTCACATTTTTAAGCATGTCACAACATTTGAAGAACGTCATAAGTATAATTTCACTTAAATTAAGGAAGTTTGTGACGCCCCCAAATTCAGGTACTTGAAACCTGAACTTTTGGTGCTACACGATACCATTTCTTTGAGCGGAATAATATAAATTTATAAACATAATATACATATCAGAGTTGTCTAATCCTCAGGTACAACAACCTTTAAGCATGTTCTGTTGGAAATGGTATTTGAAACATTAAATATTAGAGTATTTTGAGGCTCGATTTAATGTGGGATCGACACTCCGAATGTCGGGTCTATGCACCTATACGTTCTCCTCCGCGAGGAGTATAACGTGGTATTCTTATTTGTTCAAATCCATTAGGAATTGAATGAGAAAATTGACTCGGAAGTCACCTACTTGATATGGTGTAAATTGCATAGTCCCACATAGGATGTGGGAAGGAAATGTAAAGAACATATATATGGGATGTTTGCTCAATGGGAAGGGCCCCAAGGGGCACCCCACTTTTGTGGAAGGGAGAGGACCTAGCCAAGCCTTGGTTCAAACCCACACGCGCGCGCCGCCACCGCCGTCCGTCCGGTCGGACGGGCGGGCCGGGCCGGGCTTGTAACGCCCCCAAATCCAGGTCTACCTTTAAACCTGGGTCCAGTGCATCACGGTACTACCCATTTATCACAATAATATTGACATAAATGCAATTACTATATTATTACAATATGTCTCACTCAAATCCCAGGTTCTATAACCATTACATCATTCATCGTCATAATAATAATAAATATTACATCATTCTTAAGAATAAATCCTTCATAATATAAACTATTACATATTAGGATAATATAATCCTATTCGTTAACTTTTCCTTTGCCTTTGTCCCTTCGGGAACCTTCGGCAGTCTCGGTTTTAACTGAAAATATTTGATTTAAAGCAAGAATGAGCATTTAATTGCTCAGCAAGTATAACAGTTTAATAACAACAAATTCAAGAATCATATCATCATTATTCAACCACTGAACAATAGTTGAGAAATATTCTGAATAAACTGGAATAACAATTTACTTTTGTTTGAATTGATTTTCGAAACGACATACTGAGCGGTCATAAGACCTTGAACTATTATTTTTATTCATAAAAAGGTTTCACCGTATTTAAACCGCAAACTGATATGCTTACGAGCACTTCTAGGTGATCAGCCTATAGTACTCTATGTTGATCAACACTCTATTTTAAACGACTATATGCGTTTGGTTTAGGCACCTCACGGCCTTGTCGGATTTAACCGATTAAAACTGCCCCTAATATTAGGGTTGTTCATCTCATACATGCATTAGAATCCTAACCAAAACAATTCAGTTGGATAACTCTACTTAACATCAATAATATTTCAAAGATTTATAATTCAATCGATAGAATATTTAAACATTTGTTTAGCTGAGTCAAATAGCATCGACAATCATTCATAAGCAGTCCGTGAATAATAGAACTTGAAAGCTTTAACAGATTATGCATAGCATAGCTTGAATACTTGTGAAAAGTTTAGGAGTACTTGCATTCAATATAGAAATCAAATGAAGTTGGGATACTTACTCAAATATAAAGATTGAGAAAGTTTAGGAAACTTACATTCAATACATAAATCGAATGAGAGTTAGAAACTTGCCTTATGCGTTCTTTAAGGATTACACTAAATTGCTCTTCAATTGTCCTACACAATATCAATCACATAGACACACCAATTAATCATCACATGACTCTTATTATAGTTCATCTTAACTAGCTTTTAAACATGAACCTAACTTCGTATTTTTAACTTTTTCAATAATCGATTTCAAAACTTATTTAATCCATAATTACGTTCAACCAACCTCGGAATGGTCTCAACTTTGGACCGTGAACTATTTATAACATGGCCTAACTACTCCCATAGGTGGCATGAACAAAAAAATTTACATACACAAAACCTTATTTTTAAGGTCCAATTCCCGAATGCCTTGCAGTTTGTAGACTGCAGGACCCCGACTCGCTTAAACGACCATAACTTCTTCGTTTCAAAACATTTTTGGGTGATTCTTGATTCTGTGTTTAGTTACTTTCAGAGCTTTCTTTTGATATAAAAATCACATGTTAACTCTTTATACATTAAGAGTTATGAAGCTTATAAAAGCATATTAAAAACTGCTCCCGCGGAAATATTGACAGCTAGACCCAGCAACACTAAAACAGCCATAACTCTTTCATACGAAAACATTTTTAGGTGATTCTTGAGCCTATTCTCATTAGAATTTTCCCCTCTACAACTTTCTTTTATAAATCAGAAGCATATTCAGACTTTACAGTTTCAAAAAATGGACAGAAAGGTCAGAAGTGTGATTTGTTCATAACGTCTTCATTTCATTTGATAAAATATGATACCACAAACATCAAAATGTTATGTTATCATGTTCTAACACTCAATTAACTTCAATAACATAAAAATAACTAAATTATAAACCTACTTATATAGAGTTTTATGACTTTTCTCAAGAACATGAAGAACACGAAGAACACGAAGAACATATGAAAACTAAGTTCCATCATTCTTCATTTCGATTACTTAAAACTTGATGACACAAGCATTAATTAGCTAGGCCATCATGTTCTACCACTTATAACATCAAATAAGAAAATCATAAACATTCTTATATAGAGTTTTATGACTTTTGCTCAAGAACACATGAAGAAACACTTAGTCGAAAAAGATCGTACATGGTAACCACTTATGTTCTTGAGCTTTTCAACTATAAAATGAAAGAAAATTGAATATAACAACGACTAGGAATTCTACCTCTTGTAGTTGCAAGCTTAACTATTTCTTTGCAACTTCAATACATGAAATATATATTTAGAGAGTAACTTTGCTCTTTGATTTTGTGAATTAGCAAGTTGTTTTAAGCTTGCAAAGCTTCATATTTATAGGCTAGGTAGAGTTAGGGCAAAATAGTCTTTTCGCATTCATGACATCATTATGACATCATGATGACATCATCTTCCAACGTGACATCATCGTTCGCATCATTGTCCAATGTGACATCATTATGACATCATGATGACATCATCTTTGTGCTTCTTTGAAGATGATGTCATGGTTACATCATGCTTGTATCTGATTGGTCGAAAACAATTCACTTGGATTCCTAGTTACATATTCGTATATACTACGTATAATATTCGTATTCTACTCGTATTATACCTCGTATTAATCTCGTATTCTACCGTATAATATTTCATATTATACTCGTATTTATTCTTTCATTCTTTCATATAATATTTCGTATTGTACTCGTATTCTAACGAAATTCATTCCACAGTCGAAAAACTACGTTTTTCGTTTTCAAATTTTATTGGATATTCCATCTTTTCTCGTAATATTAATATTCGCGTATTCTTTGAAAAATCAAAAAGACGCAAAAGCGTTTTTGGGTGAATAATGTTTTTACGCCTTTTTTTCAGAAAAAATTTATTTTCTTCTACGAAATCCAAATTCGAAATTTCTAACACGTAAACACAATTTAGATCATAATACGACCTTTAAACACATAACACATAATATATTCATAAAAATTTATTTTATTTAAATATATTCAAAATGGCTAAGTACAAATTCTCAATCGTTACAGGGCTTAAAATATTTATCACTATACTACGTCGTTTGGACAACAGTTGAACACTAACGGTCATATCCCAACTGATGACGCGCGGAAATTTTCTATAAATAACCACTGTGGGCGCATTTCTGAAGAATTAATTAATTTTTTTTCTGTGACGTTTCACAATTTTCGAAATAAGGATTTTTAATTTTCTTATTTTATGGCATAAGTTAAATTAAATATATGAATATTAGCATTGGTGTAATATTTAATTTTTAATTATGTGAATATTATACAGCAGTATAATATTCAAAAGTGTGAATGTGTGGTAATGATTTAATATGTATATCAAAATATATGCATATTAGTATAGAATAAATAAATATGATCTTACTTGGATGTATTAATAATATATTAATATCTATTGGAGTAAGATAAATAAATTGCCAAAAACAATTTATGGACAGAGAGGAAATATTTATAATTTAGTATTGCAATAAATAAATTGTACATATTGAATTATTTAATTGGAATAATTAACGGAATATCGATAATTATTCTAATGTACGTAATGATTGCGTAAAAAGTGGTAAAATAATATTATGGAAAATATTCCATAATTATTAGAATAATTTCTGGAATATTTAAAAATATTTAATTATTTATTTTTCAGAAATTTTGGGGTACATTTACTTAATATTCTATGGGTTATGTACGGAGGATATATATATATATATATATATATATATATATGGTATGTACCATAATATGTATGTAAGGTGTATGTATTTTAGTGTTATCAGTATTATGTTATAATATGTAATACATATACATATGGGTAGCCTTCTAGGAAACTAAAACAAGTCAGTATACTAACAAAAGCATGAGCTGGCTGGTAATGAGAGTATATAGGCTAATTACTCAGCAAGCCTATTATGTAAGATGTAAGGAAGTTCCGTACAGTGTAAATGAAGAATTCAGCTGAGTTATCAACGTGAGGAACAAGATAAATTTGTCTATAAAAACCAAGTTAAAGCCTTCAAGAGCAGTTTCTTGGCTTAGTAACAAGCTTCCTGTTTTGTTTTTCCCTTTTCCTCACTTTCTCTTATATTAACTAGCTGATATAAAAGTCATCAACTGGGAGAGATTTTCACAAAGAATCAGGACAAGAGGTAATGGAAATCACTAAATTGAATTACTATTAAGCTGATAGTTGATTTAAATTGAAAGTATGTTTAAAATGAAATGTTAGTATATGATTATAGCTGTAATCATTAAAAAAAATGAATGAGACTGTAATAGTTCATATTCCCGAATCAGAAGAAGTTGATTTTCGAAAAGAAAGTAAGCTAATTAGTCTGCTAAACTATTTGATTATACAAGAATTTAACCATGTATTGGATGGCTATCGTGTAGATTAGAATCAAGGACATAGGTTGGGTTGTGTGAAGATATAAGGAAATTAAATTGGAGTTAGAACACAAAGAAACTGTTATGAAGTAAGAGCTGCGAAACAGTGCACACGTGGTGCTTGACAAAGTTCCTCAACGAATTGTTTTGTTTAAAACCCAAGTAATAAACAAAACCCATGCTTGGGTTAGATATATATATGGTATATAATGATAATTAAAGAGGATGAGCAAAGTAAAATAAAGAGGAAATCAATTTTAAGCCAAAATAAAAATTTAGAATTTAGTGTATCAAGTCAATTGTGGGCACTGTTCTGGGCAGTATAGAGGGTCCGAAACGGGAAATTTATAAGTTTTAAATATAGTCTTATATGCTATACCAAACATATTTAAAATTTAGCATAATCCGATATAGGAGCTGGGAGTGATTAAATCACGAATGGGATATGTTGGGACAGGGCTGCTGCCCATGGCAGCAGCAGTAATCATGCTTGGCAATGGTGGGGAGCTGCTGCGTATAGCAGCAGTGCACAGCAGCCCAGAGTACAGCAACAGCCCCATCATGCAGCAGCTCAGCGTGCTCAGTATGCAGCAAGCCAACGGCAGCGCATGCGCACACGGCGAACGAGCAGCAGCAGCAGCACGCTGACTGCCAGCAGCAGCAACACGCTGACTGCTGCAGCAGCGTGGCGAAGCCTGGTCGTTTTTAAAACTCACTTATAAAAAAAAACAAAACAAAACAAACGAACGAATTATTAATTAATTACATGGATTAATTCAATAATTACCCATCAAGTTAGTTTCTTATTCCAAACACATGAACGTATAAAATTTGTAATGAAGTATAAATTATAAACTAATAACATACGCGTTTAAACTTAGAATTGTTAAACCAAGTAAGAAGTGATAATTACTTTAAGTGGGCTGTTAACATGCTAATGACCACGCAGGTAGCAGCACATTGGCTGCTATATTAAATATTGGGCGCGAACTAGTTTGGCTTCAAGAAATAATTATAAACTAAAATCGTGAGGTATTCACGAACAAAAATCACGTCACCATTTATTAAAAGCAATAAATGACTATCAAAAGCAAAAGAATAAGTGTTTTTGAAACGAATATAAGATTTTCTTTCAAAACATAAGAATGAAACTAATGATAGGGCCAACATAGATATTTAATATATCACTATACAAGTTATGTGTTATGGATATATGGCTAATATATTCATGTGACAATATTTGTATAGGATCTGTACAAGAAAGATAAACTGAACCTTATTACAATAGACAACAGACAAGGCAAGTATCCTGATCTTGTTTAGTTTTGAGCAATTATCTCAATTCCTTTATCTTCAAACAAGTTCACTTGCCTCGAGCAAATGTTTCACAACCATATATGAATAATATATTGTTATATAATTTTATTCCAATCAGCTTCGAAATATAATGAAGCTAAGATCATGTGTATTTGATAAAATTCGATACACATTTACAGTTTAATGAAGGTCTACACTATTTGTTCTGGCTAGACCCGATTTGACTATTTCAATTCTTTCATACTGAGACTTGAAATCGTTTCAGAAGTTATAAAGCTGTTCATCCTTCTTGTTTTGGGTTGAACTTCAAACTGAGTAGAACATCCCTAACTTGGGAAAATTTCATATTGCGTCCTGGGGACGGTGACAGTGAACACAAGTGTTGTTCTATTAGATAGTATTGATCAATACAGGGCATAACGGGCTGATCACCCACCGTGCCCGTAAGACCAGACAGTTCACAGATGGATTTCTGATAGAACCTTTTCAAGAGAAAAATAATAAACGTTCATGGTCTTGTGACCACTCAGTATCAGAATTCAGTATATCATTTCAAGAATATAAATGAGTTATAAAATTGTTCAGTTGCTTTCCGATATTTATTCTGCTATCAAAGCAAATCTCAGAGAGAACATTTATTTATTGATATACGTGGTTATCAATTATTATTACTTGCTGAGCAATCAAATGCTCATTCTTGCTTTGAATATAAATGTTTTCAGCTAAGCCAGAACGCATAGAAGGGTCCGGAAAGGATAAAGGCAAGGGAAAGCTACAGGAGTAGTTATAGATGGTTGTTGTAATAGATAGACTTTGGTTTTAAAAATACAATATCTATCATGTAATAAAGATACTAAAGGTCTTCGTACCTGGGATAGATACCTCTGATGTAATAATTATTATTATCTTTTATTATGAGCAGTTTGTATGAATGATATCGTGTAGCACCAAGTACGGGTTTTAAGTACCCGGATTTGGGGGCGCCACAAGTTGGTATCAGAGCTGTAGGTTAAAAACCTTAGGATGGGATACCTTGGGCCGTAACCTTAAGTGAATTAGAAAGTCAGAAAGTTAATAACTCAAATAGAGTTTGAAAGTGATGGATTGTGGAAATTCATCGTAAAATGTTAAATAAAAATAACTTAAATAAAACTGTTATTTGTTATGTGATTATATAAATTGTGTTAAGTATTAATCGAGTTGTTAAACTGTGTATAGATGTCAGGTGAAGATGAAGTCCAGAATATTCAGGTTGATATTGAGGAATTGATTCCTCCACCTTCTGTAGAACAACAGCCAGCACCAGCACCAGTGCCGGTTGTGCTGATAGAAAGCGATCCTGAGTCCGATCCGGATGAGGATCCTAAGGAAGAACCCGAGAACAACCTAGGGGAAAATGCAGCTACTGAAGCTATACTGGAAGATAATGTATCAATTGAAATAGATTCAGTAGATAATGATAATAGCAACCCTGAACTGGAAGAAGCCTTAGTACACTTGGGAATAATATTTCGTCATCTGATGGACCAAAATGTGGAAGTGAAGCAATGAGTCTTTACCATAGAGAAAAGAAAAATAAGGGCAAGATGGAAGGAACAGTCAAAATGGAAACAGGGAGTGGAAGTGGAAATAATAAGAAAAGGAAATGGAACAATGTGGGAAATACAGGGAATACTCGGGGAAATCAACAAAAGAAGAAATTTGAACAATGTAAAAATTGTGAAAAGAATCATTCAGGAGTGTGTCTGAAGGGAAAGACAGTATGCTACAAGTGTGGGCAGGAGGGACACATCTCTCCTAACTGCCCCAATCCAAGAAAAACTTTCGGATGCTTTATCTGTGGCTCAGTGGGTCACATGGCTAGAAACTGTCCGAAGAAAGGAACAGACGGGGGAAACAACAACAAGGGAAATAGCAGTGGGAAAGCAACTACAACAGGCTCAGCTCCGCAGAATAGACCAACTGCCAGAACTTTCAATATGACGGTGCAAGATGCAGTTGCTTCCAAGGACGTAGTTTCAGGTATCGTTCCGATCAACAATATAAATGCTTTTGTGTTGTTTGATTCAGGAGCAACCTGTTCTTTCGTATCCTATGAATTTGCTAAGCGTTTAGGGATGCCTTTAGCAAATTTAGAAACACCCATGATCATAGAAGTCGCTAATAAAGAAATAATTCCTGTAGAGCACATCTATAGGGATTGTTGTGTTAAAATAGGGAATCAAAAGATGAACATAGATCTAATTCCAATACAGTTGGGAGAGTTTGACATAATATTGGAGAATGGATTGGTTATTTAATTATGGGGCAATGATAGATTGTCAAAAGAAGATAGTGAGCTTTTAAACCTGCAAAGCAATCGCCGATAGTATTTCTACGGTCATAAATCACCAAGACAGTCTCGTTTGTTTGACGATGATCCAAGCGAAGAAGTTGTTACGGCAGGGTTGTGTGGGATATCTAGCATATGTGGTGGATACCCAACACGTAGGTGTAGATATGAACCAGATTGCAGTAGTAAACGAATTCACAGATGTTTTCCCGGATGATCTACCAGGTCTTCCACCAGACAGAGAAGTTGAATTTGTTATTGATATAGTGCCTGGTACAGCACCAATATCCAAGGCACCATACAGAATGACTCCAGTGGAAATGAAAGAGTTGATGATACAATTGCAAGAACTGCTAGACAAAAAGTATATTCGACCAAGTACGTCACCATGGGGAGCACCAGTATTATTTGTGAAAAAGAAGGATGGATCATTGAGACTTTGTATCGACTACAGGGAGTTGAACATAGTAACAATTAAGAATAAGTATCCATTGCCCAGGATCGATGATCTCTTTGATCAGTTAAAAGGAGAAAGATACTTTTCAAAGATAGACTTAAGGACTGGATATCATCAGCTGAAAGTAAGAGATGAAGATGTTCCAAAGACAGCATTCAGAACTCGGTATGGTCATTACGAGTTTTTGGTAATGTCTTTTGGATTGACAAATGCGCCAGCCGCATTCATGGACATGATGAACAGAATATTCAAGCAGTATTTGGATAAGTTTGTGGTAGTATTCATAGATGATATTTTGATCTACTCCAAGACACAGGATGATCATGCAGTACATTTGAGAATAGTGTTGGAAACACTAAGAAGAGAGAAGTTGTATGCAAAATTCTCTAAATGTGAATTTTGGCTGGAAAGAGTTCAATTTTTGGGACACGTGATCGATAAAGATGGTATATCTGTGGATCCGATAAAAGTAGAAGCAGTAATAAATTGGGAACAGCCAAAGACGCCGACTGAAGTACGTAGCTTTCTAGGGTTAGCGGGTTACTATCGAAGATTTATTCAAGATTTTTCAAAGATAGCTACCCCGTTAATTAATTTGACAAGAAAGACGGTGAAATTTGTATGGTCGGAGAAATGTGAACAGAGTTTTCAAGAACTCAAGAAAAAACTAAGTGAAGCACCAGTGTTATCATTACCAGATGAAATAGGGAATTTTGTTGTATATAGTGATGCGTCGTATAAAGGACTGGGGTGTGTGCTTATGCAACACGGAAAAGTCATTGCTTACGCATCACGACAGTTAAAAGATTATGAGAAGGGATATCCTACTCACGATCTAGAATTGGCAGCAGTAGTATTTGCCTTGAAGATTTGGAGACATTATCTGTATGGAGAGAAATGTGAGATATATACAGATCATAAAAGTCTGAAATATATCTTCACACAAAAAGAGCTGAATATGAGACAGAGAAGATGGTTAGAGTTGATCAAGGATTACGATTGCGAAATTCTTTATCACCCAGGAAAAGCAAATGTAGTGGCAGACGCTTTAAGTAGAAAAGGTCGAGAAAAATTGATGATGTTGACAACTCACGATGAGTTGATAACAGCAATGGAAAGAATGGAACTAGAAGTAAAGTTTCCGCATGAGTCGGAAGGAAAGTTATATATAATGGAAAGTGGTCCAACGTTGTTGGATAAAATCAAAGAAGCACAAATCAAAGACGAGGAGTGTGAGAAGATAAGAGAAAAGATTTCTGAAGGAAAAGAAACAAAGTTTAAACTTGATGATGAAGGGGTAATCAGATTTGAAAGAAGAATCTGGGTTCCGTCAATGCCGGAGCTGAAAGTAGAAATTTTACAAGAGGCCCATTGTTCAAGGTACTACGCGATTCATCCTGGAAGTACAAAGATGTATCAAGACCTTCGACAACATTTTTGGTGGCCGAATATGAAAAGAGAAGTTGCGGAATGTGTCAGTAAGTGTTTGACATGTCAAAGAGTCAAAGCCGAACATCAGAAACCAAGTGGGTTACTTCAACCGTTAGAAATTCCTGAATGGAAGTGGGGAGCATATCACGATGGATTTTGTGGTAGGACTTCCGAATACACAGAAAGGATTCGATGCTATATGGGTTATAGTTGATCGATTAACGAAGTCAGCACACTTTTTGCCAATCAAGATCAAATATAACCTGGACCAACTAGCTAAACTCTATATCAAGGAAATTGTTTCCCGACATGGAGTGCCAATTTCAATTGTGTCAGATAGAGATCCAAGATTCACATCAAATTTTTGGAAAAGCTTACAAGAACAAATGGGAACACAGTTGAGATTAAGTACGGCATATCATCCTCAGACAGACGGACAGAGTGAAAGGACAATACAGACTGTAGAGGATATGCTAAGAGCTTGTGTTATGGACTTCAAGGGAAGTTGGGACGATCACTTACCTCTGGTAGAATTTGCTTATAACAACAGTTACCACGCCAGTATAGGCATGCCGCCTTACGAAGCGTTGTATGGAAGAAAGTGCAGAACACCATTGTGTTGGGATGAAGTAGGAGAGCGTCGGTTGCTAGGACCGGAATTGGTGTAGCAAACTGCAGAAATTGTAAAGATAATACGTACGAGACTTATCACAGCTCAAGATCGGCAGAAAAAGTATGCAGATCAGTATAGACAGGACAGGGAGTTTGACATCGGATCACATGTATTTCTGAAAGTATCCCCGTGGAAAGGAAAGATACGATTTGGAAAGAAGGGAAAATTGAGTCCTCGTTTTATAGGGCCATTTGAGATTTTGAAAAGAGTTGGAGAGGTAGCCTATGAAGTAGCATTACCTCCAAAGTTAGAACACGTTCATAATGTGTTTCACGTGTCGGTCTTACGACCATATAAGCCAGATTATAAACACGTGATAGAATATGAACCTATATAGTTTCAGAAGGACTTAACATATGAAGAGGTTCCTATTCAGATATTGGATAGGAAAGAGCAAGTTTTAAGGAATAAGACAATACCTTCTGTAAAGGTATTATGGAGAAACCACAATGTCGAGGAGGCAACGTGGGAGTTAGAAGAAAAAATGAGGAAGAACTATCCTCATTTGTTCGAATAGTTTGTTTTGCAATTCCGAGGACGGAATTTTTATAAGGGGAGGAGAATGTGACGTTTCACAATTTTCGAAATAAGGATTTTTAATTTTCTTATTTTATGGCATAAGTTAAATTAAATATATGAATATTAGCATTGGTGTAATATTTAATTTTTAATTATGTGAATATTATACAGCAGTATAATATTCAAAAGTGTGAATGTGTGGTAATGATTTAATATGTATATCAAAATATATGCATATTAGTATAGAATAAATAAATATGATCTTACTTGGATGTATTAATAATATATTAATATCTATTGGAGTAAGATAAATAAATTGCCAAAAACAATTTATGGACAGAGAGGAAATATTTATAATTTAGTATTGCAATAAATAAATTGTACATATTGAATTATTTAATTGGAATAATTAACGGAATATCGATAATTATTCTAATGTACGTAATGATTGCGTAAAAAGTGGTAAAATAATATTATGGAAAATATTCCATAATTATTAGAATAATTTATGGAATATTTAAAAATATTTAATTATTTATTTTTCAGAAATTTTGGGGTACATTTACTTAATATTCTATGGGTTATGTACGGAGGATATATATATATATATATATATATATGGTATGTACCATAATATGTATGTAAGGTGTATGTATTTTAGTGTTATCAGTATTATGTTATAATATGTAATACATATACATATGGGTAGCCTTCTAGGAAACTAAAACAAGTCAGTATACTAACAAAAGCATGAGCTGGCTGGTAATGAGAGTATATAGGCTAATTACTCAGCAAGCCTATTATGTAAGATGTAAGGAAGTTCCGTACAGTGTAAATGAAGAATTCAGCTGAGTTATCAACGTGAGGAACAAGATAAATTTGTCTATAAAAACCAAGTTAAAGCCTTCAAGAGCAGTTTCTTGGCTTAGTAACAAGCTTCCTGTTTTGTTTTTCCCTTTTCCTCACTTTCTCTTATATTAACTAGCTGATATAAAAGTCATCAACTGGGAGAGATTTTCACAAAGAATCAGGACAAGAGATAATGGAAATCACTAAATTGAATTACTATTAAGCTGATAGTTGATTTAAATTGAAAGTATGTTTAAAATGAAATGTTAGTATATGATTATAGCTGTAATCATTAAAAAAATGAATGAGACTGTAATAGTTCATATTCCCGAATCAGAAGAAGTTGATTTTCGAAAAGAAAGTAAGCTAATTAGTCTGCTAAACTATTTGATTATACAAGAATTTAACCATGTATTGGATGGCTATCGTGTAGATTAGAATCAAGGAGATAGGTTGGGTTGTGTGAAGATATAAGGAAATTAAATTGGAGTTAGAACACAAAGAAACTGTTATGAAGTAAGAGCTGCGAAACAGTGGACACGTGGTGCTTGACAAAGTTCCTCAACGAATTGTTTTGTTTAAAACCCAAGTAATAAACAAAACCCATGCTTGGGTTAGATATATATATGGTATATAATGATAATTAAAGAGGATGAGCAAAGTAAAATAAAGAGGAAATCAATTTTAAGCCAAAATAAAAATTTAGAATTTAGTGTATCAAGTCAATTGTGGGCACTGTTCTGGGCAGTATAGAGGGTCCGAAACGGGAAATTTATAAGTTTTAAATATAGTCTTATATGCTATACCAAACATATTTAAAATTTAGCATAATCCGATATAGGAGCTGGGAGTGATTAAATCATGAATGGGATATGTTGGGACAAGGCTGCTGCCCATGGCAGCAGCAGTAATCATGCTTGGCAATGGTGGGGAGCTGCTGCGTATAGCAGCAGTGCACAGCAGCCTAGAGTACAGCAACAGCCCCATCATGCAGCAGCTCAGCGTGCTCAGTATGCAGCAAGCCAACGGCAGCGCATGCGCACACGGCGAACGAGCAGCAGCAGCAGCACGCTGACTGCCAGCAGCAGCAACACGCTGACTGCTGCAGCAGCGTGGCGAAGCCTGGTCGTTTTTAAAACTCACTTATAAAAAAAAACAAAACAAAACAAACGAACGAACGAATTATTAATTAATTACATGGATTAATTCAATAATTACCCATCAAGTTAGTTTCTTATTCCAAACACATGAACGTATAAAATTTGTAATGAAGTATAAATTATAAACTAATAACATATGCGTTTAAACTTAGAATTGTTAAACCAAGTAAGAAGTGATAATTACTTTAAGTGGGCTGTTAACATGCTAATGACCACGCAGGTAGCAGCACATGGCTGCTATATTAATATTGGGCGAACTAGTTTGGCTTCAAGAAATAATTATAAACTAAAATCGTGAGGTATTCACGAACAAATATCACGTCACCATTTATTAAAAGCAATAAATGACTATCAAAAGCAAAAGAATAAGTGTTTTTGAAACGAATATAAGATTTTCTTTCAAAACATAAGAATGAAACTAATGATAGGGCCAACATAGATATTTAATATATCACTATACAAGTTATGTGTTATGGATATATGGCTAATATATTCATGTGACAATATTTGTATAGGATCTGTACAAGAAAGATAAACTGAACCTTATTACAATAGACAACAGACAAGGCAAGTATCCTGATCTTGTTTAGTTTTGAGCAATTATCTCAATTCCTTTATCTTCAAACAAGTTCACTTGCCTCGAGCAAATGTTTCACAACCATATATGAATAATATATTGTTATATAATTTTATTCCAATCAGCTTCGAAATATAATGAAGCTAAGATCATGTGTATTTGAATAAAATTCGATACACATTTACAGTTTAATGAAGGTTCTACACTATTTGTTCTGGCTAGACCCGATTTGACCTATTTCAATTCTTTCATACTGAGAACTTGAAATCGTTTCAGAAGTTATAAAGCTGTTCATACCTTCTTGTTTTGGGTTTGAACTTCAAACTGAGTAGAACATCCCTAACTTGGGAAAATTTTATATTGCGTCCTGGGGACGGTGACAGTGAACACAAGTGTTGTTCTATTAGATAGTATTGATCAATACAGGGCATAACGGGCTGATCACCCACCGTGCCCGTAAGACCAAGACGATTCACAGATGGATTTCTGATAGAACCTTTTTCAAGAGAAAAATAAATAAACGTTCATGGTCTTAGTGACCACTCAGTATCAGAATTCAGTATATCATTTCAAGAATATAAATGAGTTATAAAATTGTTTCAGTTGCTTTCCGATATTTATTCTGCTATCAAAGCAAATCTCAGAGAGAACATTTATTTATTGATATACGTGGTTATCAATTATTATTACTTGCTGAGCAATCAAATGCTCATTCTTGCTTTGAATATAAATGTTTTCAGCTAAGCCAGAACGCATAGAAGGGTCCGGAAAGGATAAAGGCAAGGGAAAGCTACAGGAGTAGTTATAGATGGTTGTTGTAATAGATAGACTTTGGTTTTAAAAATACAATATCTATCATGTAATAAAGATACTAAAGGTCTTCGTACCTGGGATAGATACCTCTGATGTAATAATTATTATTATCTTTTATTATGAGCAGTTTGTATGAATGATATCGTGTAGCACCAAGTACGGGTTTTAAGTACCCGGATTTGGGGGCGCCACATTTTCCTTCCCTATTACTGTAAAAAGTCCCGTTCTACATTTTTTCTTTCCCGTTGCTGTTCTACAGAATCCCGTTTCTGCAATAAAATTGTGCAGTAAGTTTTACCAGTTTTTCATTCATGCATGCATCATTAATATCCATATAAGTTCGGTACATAACATCTAATTTGGTTCGAAGTGTTCTTAATTTTGAAGTGCTTCTAATTAAGAACTGAAAATCCGTTTTATCTTGGGAAGCAATTATTCGATTAATCCTTTAGCACCAGTGAGGGAATAAATTTGCTTTAAGGAGACTTTGTGAATTCAAAGGACTCGGATTTACATTTAACTTATATTATAATTTGCTCATGTTCTGCATAAATGTTTTTTTATTATTACTTTTATATGCATTATTAAATAATACTATAAATTACAGATTACAATCTTAAAGCAAATTTATTATTCTGTAATTATAGTTTATTTAATATTCTGTAATTTTCGTTTTATAAAAGGTTTAATTACAGAATTATATTTCATAAGGAAATAATTGTTTAGTACTTTATTAAACTGTTTTGAATCACATTGTTGTCTTGCAGTATGTTATATACTTATATATTTATATATCATATATACACGAATCACGTTAAGATATCATATTGCATTTTCTGTTAGTATATATATGAGTGCAATTAGTGCAGTAAATTTAAATTGCATGTTATATATCTCGCTTGAATTCAGAATTTGCATGATTTGGTTATAATTGCATGCATATCGTATTCAATAATATTAACAGAATATTAGTTGCATGTTACTAAATAATATTCTGTGATTTTAAGTGCATATGAATATACATATTATTCTATTTTAACAGGTTATAAAAATAGCATGTTAATATATATATATATATATATATATATATATATTACTTTGTTCCTGTAATTGTATTAGTGTATTATGTAAACAGAAAATTGTTTGCATATTAATACATACTATTCTGTTATTCTTTTCAAATTCATATAACAGTTTATTTTGATTGTTAAGATATATTATTGTGTTAATATATAAATATTCTGAAGAAAAAAAAAACAAATTTGTTAACAAAAAATTTGTTAAATATTGTACAAACAGAAATTTGTTTCTGTTTATTGAAAATTGTCTTTTTTGTATAACAGAAATGACATCTACTAGTACCATTCCTGCCGTGACTATGTCTCATGGAGAGAAGCCTGAAAAGTTCAATGGAACTGATTTCAAGCGTTGGCAACAAAAGATGCTATTCTATCTCACAACACTGAACTTGGCAAGGTTTCTACAAGAGGATTGTCCTACTCTTGCTGAAGGAGAAACAGACAAGGAAAAAGTGGCTGCTGTTGACGCATGGAAACATGCGGATTTCCCTTTGCAGAAACTATGTGATGAATGGTTTTAGATAATACATTGTATAATGTGTATTGTACTATTCAAACTGCAAAGGAACTTTGGGAATCTTTAGACAAGAAATATAAAACTGAAGATGCTGGCATGAAGAAATTCATAGTCGGTAGATTTCTGGATTATAAAAATGGTAGATTCTAAAGCAGTTATCACTCAGGTTCAAGAATTACAAGTAATTCTACATGACATTCATTCTGAAGGAATGTCATTAAGTGACTCATTCTAAGTTGCAGCAATGATTGAAAAACTTCCACCATCATGGAAAGACTTCAAGAATTATCTAAAGCATAAACGCAAGGAGATGAATCTTGAAGAATTGATCGTGCGACTTAGGATTGAAGAGGACAATCGAGTATCTGAGAAGAAGACTGGGAAAAACTTCATTGAAGCAAAGGCAAATGTGGTAGAACAAAAGCCAAACAATAACAAAAGGAAGCGTGAAGGAAAAGATACTTCCAGGGCTAAGAAGAAATTCAAAGGCAAATGCTTTAACTGTGGCATTCCAGGACATAAATCAAATGAATGTCGCAAGCCAAAGAACTTCAAGAAAGAACAAAAGGCTCAAGCAAATGTGACAGAACTGGAAAAGCTTTCTGAAAATGTTTCAGACATTAATCTTTGTGCAGTTATATCTGAATGTAACTTGGTAGGAAACCCCAAAGAATGGTGGGTGGAGACTGGGGCTACTCGCCACATTTGTTCCAACAAATGGATGTTTTCTACTTACAAACTAGTAGAAAATGATGATCAACTCTTCATGGGAAACTCCTCCAGTTCAAAGGTTCAAGGACGTGGAAAGATTATACTGAAAATGACATCTGACAAGGAACTCACTTTGAACGAAGTACTGCATGTGCCAGATATTCGCAAAAATCTAGTTTCTGGGTCACTGCTTAGCAAGAATGGCTTCAAGTTGGTGTTTGTGTCTGATAAATTTGTACTTACTAAGAATGATATGTTTGTAGGAAAGGGATACATGACTGATGGGCTCTTAAAGATGAATGTTATGACTGTTGTACCGAAGTCTATTGATAATAATAAAATTAATTCTTCTGCTTACTTGTTAGAATCTTCAAATATATGGCATGCTAGATTAGGACATGTTAATTATAATACTTTGCGTAGATTATAATTTAGAGTTTCTTGCCTAAATTTGATATTAATCTAAAACATAAATGTGAAAATTTGTGTGGAATCAAAAATGACAAGATTACCCTTTCATTCTGTTTGAAAGGAAAACCGAACCTCTAGATTTAATTCACACTGATTATATGTGACTTAAAGTTTGTGCAAACTAGAGGTGGGAAAAAATATTTCATAACCTTTAATTGATGACTGCACAAGATATTGTTATGTATATTTGCTAAGAAGCAAAGATGAGGCTATCGAAATGTTTCAACTTTATAAAAATGAAGTTGAAAATCAACTTAGCAAAAAGATTAAAGCAATAAGAAGCGATAGAGGTGGTGAATATGAATCCACCAATTTGAAAGAGATTTGCTCTACCCATGGTATTATTCACCAAACTACTGCTCCTTATTCACCTCAATCTAACGGTATTGCTGAACGCAAGAACCGAACATTGAAAGAAATGTTTGAATGCTATGTTAAACAGTTCTGGAGCACCCCAGAATTTGTGGGGGGAAGCTTTGCTTTCTGCCAATTATATTCTTAACAAAGTGCCTCATAAGAAAAACTCATAAAACACCTTATGAATTATGGAAAGGTCATAGACCTTGCTATAAATACTTACGAGTGTGGGGGTGTTCTAGCAAAGGTAATGGTTCCTAAACCTAAAAAGGTTAAGATAGGACCAAAAACAATTGACTGTGTTTTCATTGGTTATCGCAAATAACAGCAGTGCTTATCGCTTTCTTGTTCATAAATCTGAAATTAACGATATTCATAGTTAATACATTTATTGAAATCAAGAGATGCATCATTTTTTGAGAATATTTTTCCATACAATGGAAATAATGATTCAAATTCAAACAAAAGACCTTTGGATGCTCACTAGTAATAATCCTGAAAATATAGACCAAAGAATCTGTAAGTGGGATGAACCTAGACGTAGCAAACGGGCAAGGACCTTCAACGTCTTTTGGTCCGGATTTTCTAACATTTTTGTTAGAAAAACGATCCTCAAAACTTACAAGGAAGCAATATCCTCTCCTGATGCTTCTCATTGGAAAGAAAGCAATTAATAGTGAAAATTGAGTCCATTATGCAAAATCATACATGGGAATTGGTGGAGCCTTCCACCTGGTTCCAAACCCTTAGGGTATAAGTGGATCTTCAAAAAAGAAGATGAAAGCTGATGGATCAATTGATAAATACAAAGCAAGGCTTGTTGTTAAAGGTTATAGACAAAAGGAAGGATTAGATTATTTCGACACTTATTCAGCTGTTACAACAAGAATTACAATCTATTTCGGATGCTAATATCAATAACATCTTTACATAGACTTGAAATACATCAGATGGATGTAAAGACTGCATTCTTAAATGGTGAATTAGATGAAGAAATATATATGGAACAACCCGAAGGTTTCATTGCTCCTGGACAAGAGAGGAAAGTATGCAAACTTGTTAAATCCCTGTATGGATTAAAACAAGCACCAAAACAATGGCATGAGAAATTTGATAATGTTATGTTATCAAATGGTTTTTAAAATTAATGAGTGTGACAAATGTGTTTATGTCAAAAGCACTCAAAAGGAATATGTTATTGTTTGTCTTTATGTGGATGATATGTTAATCATGGGGAGCAACAATGAAGTTATCAACTCAACAAAACGTATGTTGTCAAATAAGTTTGACATGAAAGACTTGGGGATTGCTGATATAATTTTAGGAATCAAGATTTCTAGAACTTCTGATGGAATTATATTATCTCAATCTCATTACATTGAGAAAATACTTGAAAATTTTAACAAGTATAATATAATTCTAAATAAGACCCCAGTTGATATAAATCTTCATCTAGCTAAAAATGTAGGTGATGGCATATCTCAACTAGAATATTCTCATATAATAGGCAGTTTAATGTATGTCATGAACTGTACTAGACCAGATATAGCTTATTCGGTAAGTAAGCTAAGTAGGTATACGAGCAATCCAGGGAAAGATCATTGGAAAGCAATTTTGAGAGTTTTAGGATATCTAAAACATACTCAAAAATATGGACTGCACTATACAAGATATCCAGCAGTATTGGAAGGATATAGCGATGCTAATTGGATATCTGACAATAAAGACTCGAAATCCACAAGTGGATATGTCTTTACACTTGGAGGTGCAGCAGTATCTTGGAAATCCTCAAAACAAACATGCATTGCAAGGTCTACAATGGAATCAGAATTCATTGCTTTAGACAAAGCTGGAGAAGAAGCTGAGTGGCTTCGTAATTTCTTAGAGGATATTCCAAATTGGTCAAGACCTGTGCCAGCTATATGTATACACTGTGATAGCCAATCAGCAATTGGAAGAGCACAGAGTCATTTATATAACGGTAAGTCACGTTATATACGACGAAGACATAATACCGTTCGACAATTGCTCTCAAATGGAATTATCTCAATTGACTATGTAAAGTCAAAAGATAATATTGCGGATCCGCTTACAAAAGGTTTAACAAGAGAGCAAGTGAAAAAATCATCGAAGGGAATGGGTTTAAAGCCTAATGTTTAAATAAGAGTCGTCATAGTGGCAACCCAACCTAGCTGACTGGAGATCCCAAGATCTAGGTTCAATGGGCAAACCAAACTATGTAGTACTCAGTAAAGCACTGAGGAGATAAATACTCCTAACCATTCCTATTATGATTATGAGACAGTGCACATCTGCCGCGAGAATCAGGGTAAGTTATGCTTTTAATGACTTTTATATCTTGAAATATGTTCAAGTGGGGTATTGCAGGATACTCTTGATAGCAGTCACCTACGTAAGTAAGAAGGGAGCCACTTCTGTGAGAATTTTGAAGGCTGAATTCTCTAATATACTTACGGAACCAAGAGGTGTTTCAAGGCCAAAATGAACACAAACGTGAGAACCAATTATGTCTGAAGAGATATTTTGTGAATTCTATTGTCTTGATTTACACGAAAAGCTGACAGTTCAAAGACATCAAGTCTACTGATTAGCCAAGTAAATCCGATAGATTTTACTAGGGCAAGTTCAAAGCCACTAGGCTACTTAACCTGATGAAATATCTTTTCTCATGTACTCGAACTAGTGTCTGCATATTCATAACATATTTTGCATATTGTAAAGCCAATTTTACATTCATGTGGGGGATTGTTAGAAATGGTATTTGAAACATTAAATATTAGAGCATTTTGAGGCTCGATTTAATGTGGGATCGACACTCCGAATGTCGGGTCTATGCACCTATACGTTCTCCTCCGCGAGGAGTATAACGTGGTATTCTTATTTGTTCAAATCCATTAGGAATTGAATGAGAAAATTGACTCGGAAGTCACCTACTTGATATGGTGTAAATTGCATAGTCCCACATAGGATGTGGGAAGGAAATGTAAAGAACATATATATGGGATGTTTGCTTAATGGGAAGGGCCCCAAGGGGCACCCCACTTTTGTGGAAGGGAGAGGACCTAGCCAAGGCTTGGTTCAAACCCACACGCGCACGCCGCCGCCGCCGTCCGTCCTGTCGGACGGGCGGGCCGGGCTCGGGTTCGGGTGGTGATATATATTTTTTAGACAAAATTTGTTTAAAATATTTATCACTATACTACGTCGTTTTGACAACAGTTGAACACTAACGGTCATATCACAACTGATGACGCGCGGAAATTTTCTATAAATAACCAGTGTGGGCGCATTTCTGAAGAATTAATTAATTTTTTTTCCTTCCCTATTACTGTAAAAAGTCCCGTTCTACATTTTTTCTTTCCCATTGCTGTTCTACAGAATCCCGTTTCTGCAATAAAATTGTGCAGTAAGTTTTACCAGTTTTTCATTCATGCATGCATCATTAATATCCATATAAGTTCGGTACATAACATCTAATTTGGTTCGAAGTGTTCTTAATTTTGAAGTGCTTCTAATTAAGAACTGAAAATCCGTTTTATCTTGGGAAGCAATTATTCGATTAATCCTTTAGCACCAGTGAGGGAATAAATTTGCTTTAAGGAGACTTTGTGACTTCAAAGGACTCGGATTTACATTTAACTTATATTATAATTTGCTCATGTTCTACATAAATGTTTTTTTATTATTACTTTTATATGCATTATTAAATAATACGATAAATTACAGATTACATGTTCATTACATGATAGATAATAAATATTATCATCTTAATAAAGTCTAACTATTACAAATAACATCTTATACTTAATCCTTCAGCTTTCCCTTTCCCTTGTCCTTGCCAGAGCCTTCTGGTCGATCACACTTAGCTGAAAACATTTAATTTAAAGCAAAAATAAGCATTTAATTGCTCAGCAAGTAATAACAATTATGATAATGCGCTGAAGAAGTAAATGTTTTCTTTGAGGACTATTTCTACCACGAATCAATAGTGATGAAGTCATTTGAAACCATTCTTAACAACATATCAAATCATTTTAAGATTTTTGACACAACATACTGACTTTTGAATACTGAGTGGTCAAAAGACTATGAATTGTCATTTTTCATTTTTGAAAAGGTTTAAACAGAAATTCATCTGCAAACCACTCTGGTCTTACGGACATGTAGGGTGATCAGCTCCGTTATGTCCTGTATTGATCAATACTATCTGTTTGAACGCTAATTGCGTTCACTTTGTTCTCCTTGGCCACAAAAACATATTCCCCATTACGGGTTGTTCATACTCAATTTGGAGTCCTGACTAAACAATTCAGTTGGATGACTTTATCATAACCAATATTATTTAACAATACATTTCAAACTATGTCTAGCCGAGTCAAATAGTTTAGACAGTATTTAAACCATAAATACGTACCGAAGTTTAATAATATGTAACAGGATTTGTCATATCAAAGAATTTTAAGTTCAAGAGTTCTTGTGTAAATACAGTAGTTTATACAAGTGGGGACACTTGTATAATAAAAGACAATAATGAGATATTAATAAACAATAATCAAATTGAATAAAATTTTATAGTATAAGAATAATTGCACAACCGAATCATAGATATCATTACGGATATGAATAATTAACAATAATTATTCACGGACATGCTTTGAAATTGATAACTCATATTGAGTTAGGAAATAGCATAACATATACCTGTTTGCACAAAATAAAAGTAGTGCATAAAGTTTAGATACTTGCCTTGATCGCGGTTTACTGCTACACAATATAGCTTAAGCTTTTATCTTTAATACGAAGTCCTATCATCAATAAAATTATTCTTTTAATTAGAATAATACAACTTAACACATAACACTACTTATTTACAGTCATTATACAGCTTAAACACGTTGTCACATATTCATATCAATTATTAAAACATTTATGAACATTTATCAAGTCAAATTATGTCCATTTGGTTTGAGTTCGGTACTATTTTGATGTACCAATTGCATTATCGGATAATCAACGAGTTTCTTTTCAATGAAACTTTGGTCAAGAACTTAAATATTATATTAGATAATTTAATTATCATTTATAATATTTATCCAAACATAAATACCATTTATAATGATTTTTCAATCATTAATATCATTTATGGGCTCTAAAAATAATGGCATTTGTGGGCTGCATTGTTGCTTTAGTTTCAGTTATGATAGTACTCTTTGCAGTGGTTATGGTTCCCCATGCTATGGCACTTGCACCTAATCTAACTAAGGTTCACAGCGCTGTTGCAAAAGGAGCAGGTGAGCGATAAGACTATATGATAAAAATATATCTTTTTTATTACACATTTCACTCAATTTCCATAATATATATTTAGTAACAAAATATTACATTTAGCGGTACAACAATATTTATCGCAATCAATTGTGTGGTTGGTGTCGCCGTTAATAATAATTTTTTGCCGTTAAATATGTATTAGAGTAAATTGGATGAAAAATGTATTGAAAAGGAATCTGACTTGTTGCATCTAATTATATATCTTAGAGTAAATTGGATGAAAAATGTACTGAAGAGGGATTCTGATTTGTTGTATCTAATTATGTATTGTCTCTCTTCTACTTTGTATTCTTCTTCATGCAATATAGGAAATAGAGTACATAAGTATCAAAAGTTTGCAAAGATGTTTATAATTTTTTGAACATTAATTTGCAATATCACATAAATGGTTGATATTAATAAAAATGATGTTACCGGAGTAAGTATTCGTTTAGTGACACTTTAGTGATTGTTCTAGTGATAGTTAACACTTTAAATATGTAACACTTGTTGCCCTAACTTTTTATTATTGTTCTAACTAATGACACTTAATACTTTAAATGATACTTAGTGTTCTAATAATGTTATTTTTTTTCTTGATAATATGAACTGCCACCATATATATGTACAGTGTGTTTAGACGGCAGTCCACCGGCCTACCAGCTTGATTGGGGAGAAAATGAAGGAGCCAACCACTGGCTGCTTCACTTGCAGGTACTTGTAACATTTAATTCACAGTTAACAGCAAGAGTTGATGTAGAAAATAAAATTTTATTGAAGTTGTAATTATTTTTAAATCTAAAATATTGGTTTTAGGGAGGATACTGGTGCAATACAAAAGAAGACTGCCGGAAAAGAAGTATTGATTCCAGTGGTTTGGGCTCATCAAAAAAAAATGGGAAATGCTGAATTTAGTGGAATATTGAGTAACAAGCCAGAGTTTAACCCATGTGAGAATACTTTTTTATTTTAATTTTTTTTTCCTATTATTATTACTCTCTATTCAAATTCGCTTTGATTGATCATTTTTTTTTAATTTGTAAATCACATATACACTTGCTTTTCCTTTTTTCACCATAATAAATTAACTATGTTTCTCTTAATTTGCAGACTTCTATAATTGGAACAGGGTCTATGTAAGATACTGTGATGGATCTTCCTTCACCGGAGATAAACAAGAACCATCGGTTAGTTGTTTTTTGTTCAATTGTGAGGTCCATATATATATATATATATATATACACACACACACCAGTAGTTTATAGTCAAAATTAGTCATAAAATGTTAAATAGTAGTTTCATCTTATATCGTCCATTCTCAAATTTAAAAGAGGTGATTTTTAAAAAATTGTCAGTGTATGGTGTGTATAGAAGAAAAGTCGAAAACTCTTGAAATTCTATCTATGCACCATGATTTTTTTCTTAGAAATTAACACTCCATAACTAATTTTTATTGTGTACTTTGACTATGGATCACTCTATATATATTATAAAATATATGCTGCTTCTGGTAATATACGAGGACTACTTTTAATTAGTCTAAAGCCTAATAATGTTTAATTTCTTGTACATCAGGTTGATGGAGTTTACTACCGAGGTGGTAGAATTTTTTATGCTATTATAGACGAGCTCTTAAATCTGGGGATGAATAATGCGTCCAGTGTATGTATATGCTCTCTTTAGTTTTGATTCTTTTTGATTAATCTTTTTCCATTTTTTCCCCTCTCCATAAGGTTAAAATCGGCATTGTAGGCACTTCTCTCGGGGTGTTCTGCAGGTGGATTAGCAGCAATATTACATTGTGATAAATTTCGCAATCTCCTGCCTCAGACTACTAATGTGAAATGCCTCTCGGATGCTGGTTATTTCTTGTAAGATTAATTTTGGTTACAGATATTATCAAAATAAAAATGATCAAATATACACGTAGTGATAATACTTTTTCAATTATTCTAGCAAATGATCAAATATACAACTAGAAATAATACTTTTTTCGATTATTCTAGCAACATTTATTACTTTAAACGATAATTATTTTTTTGACAATATCAATTCCCTTAATTTTATTTAACAAAAGTTTTGTTTTTTGTTTAGCAGGAGTAATGCTTCTGGTTCTGGGAGTAATAACCTTGGGAATACTTTCAATGCCGTTTTTCAACTTCATGTAATCCTTTATTGAATATTTTCAATTTTTATTTAAATCAATATTACTCTTTTGAATGATATTTATCCAAACTTTTTGGATAAATTTTATTAAGGAGAAATAAACCTCTTTTGCCTTTAGCCAAAATCAAAAACAAAAACAAAAAACAAAAAACAGCTTATTTCTTGTATCCTTGTTCTCAATTATGAGCTATTTAATTATTTGTTTTCATCAACCTGCTGCAGGAATCAGCTATGCATTTACCTCCATCGTGCACATCAAAGATGAATGCCAGCTTGGTAGTCATATCTTAGAAAATTATATGTTATGCTTCAAGTTATTAATAATCCTTCGCTTCTTCTTCAATTAACTAATTATAACATTATTACTTAATTATCTTAATTGCAGTGCTTCTACCCAACAAATGTTGTTCCAGATATTCAGGCTCCCATCTTTTTATTAAACTCGGCCTATGATACTATTCAGGTTAGTATATATTCATTTTATATTTTTCTTTCTTTTTCTTGGGGAGTAGGGGTTTAAAAAATTAATCAACCTGTAAATTAATAGTTATAAACAAATTGTCTGGGTCCCATATCTGTGGTCAAGCTTGAAGTTGAAAGATTAAAATACAAATTAAGTTGGCTTTAGTTAAACCTATTAGCTTAAGTTTCGTGTCAAGTTTATGTGTTGATGATAATTAATTTTTTTATTTTTTTATTTTTTACAGGTAGCAGAGATACAGTTAGCCAATGGATTCCCGAAATTTTGCAAATATGATTTAAGGGATGAATGCCCAGCTGATCAACTGGAAAAATGGAAACGTAATTATTACATCAAAATTCTTTGACACCCATACTTCTTAAAAACGTTATCATATATTGAGGGAAAAAAATTATTTGCAGATCTTTTTTTAATAGCAATGGAGGAATTTTTGGCAATAGTTTTATATATGTATATGTGTGTGTGTGTGTGTCTATTTAATCCCTTCTATTTTTTTTTTTTTTTTAAATTTGTTTCATTTGAGTTTGGGTGGGTAAGACTATTAGAGTTTTAGAGAATTGCTTTTCTCAGATTATACAATGAATGTAAACTCTTTTCATAATAACAGACTATTGAAAATTAGTTTTGGGTTTAATTTCAGATTTTAGATTAGAATATTTGCAAGCACTGATCAAGCTGGGTAATTCCTCGACAAGAGGATTATTTATCAACTCCTGCCATACACATTGTCAATCTCAGTTCCAGCGTAAATGGCTTGGTGATCCTGATTCTATGTTGGATAACAAGGTAAGATTAGTGACTCTTTCAACTTTTTATTGATTTATTTGATGTTGCACTTTTTTCCACACAACTACATAACCCTACAAGTGGCCACAACTTCTGCTATAAATTGCATTCATATATATATAGTTGATGCAACAAGGTCATGAAATTTATACTTTGTCCTGCTGAAAACTTCCACTATTTCATAGCAAGAATCTCACTTATCAAATTTTTATCCACAATTAAAAAGAGTCTATTTTTTAGTGATATATATATATATATTTATATGGAATAAAAATATATCCTTATGGGACTTTCATTTTAATTTTAATTTTTTAATTTTATTATGTTTTATTTTTTCTGAAACGAGAGTATTATTTCTATTCGGTTAATTACTCGATGTTGACTTTTTCTTCAGATTGATTACGTTGTTATTTTAAAAATGTCTTTTATTTTGAAACGGAGAGAGTATGAGTAGGAGTCAATGAACATATATAATCATCACAACACTCGTTAATGTATCAAACTAATGTTCACATTGTTTCAAAATT
The DNA here is from genome assembly GCA_034770075.1 of Aralia elata. NCBI lineage: Eukaryota > Viridiplantae > Streptophyta > Magnoliopsida > Apiales > Araliaceae > Aralia > Aralia elata. Next base: position 72,357,634 of record CM068387.1, on the reverse strand, counting down.
GTGATGAGCAGACCATTGCAGATGCTGTGGGTGAATGGTTTTTTGATAGAAGGCCAATCCAAGTCATTGACTACGTGCATGACTCTCCCCAACAATGTGTAGTTGATCATACTGAACCATATGCCTGCAACAACTATACCTGGGGGAATAGTTATTTGTGTAATAGTAGTTTAAACTAATGGTAACAACTATACCTGGGGGAATAGTTATTTGTGTAATAATAGTTTAATTAAACTAATGGTAAAAAGTTGAAAATGGGACAAAACGTTGGATTGATACCTTCAATTTGTGTAATATTTGTTGTTATCGTGTTGGGAGCTGCTACTTGAAGGTGTGCTATAAAAAAAAGTTCTTTTTATGACAGTATTGTTACATGTCATAGAAGTAGTGTTAGTTATTTCTAGTATTCTATTTTAAGAAGTATCATAGTGCAAACTTTTGTGATCTAATCCAAATTTTTTTGGATGTGTTACTCTTTGTATTACTTAGGGTGATAAATTCAAAGATATGAAGAGTTACAATTAAAAACAATACATAAAAGCCTAAAGACTCTTATAACCAAACTGCAAAACTTGTGATAAGACTCTTACGTTATCACCTTTTGGCTGAGTTTGTGATAAGTTAAGATAATCTAAGAATATATTATTAAGACACCGCATTGGATCATATTATATTATGATCTGACCCACACTCAGAATTTGATTCGAGTCATTACTATGTTGATGTTGATGTTTATTGGAGGGGTGATTGTAGATGAGATGGCTGATTATTAAGAGGGAGTTTCTTGAGATGTAAATGTATTAAGAAGTTATGGAATGAGCTTCCATAGACTTTTTCTCCAATGGGGTTTGATTTGCAAGGTTGAGCTGCTTCTCTTAACATACGAAAGGCTATTATGTTATAGCTTGGATTTTAGTTGATGCAGTTTGCAAAAGTATGCCTAAGTATTCTGTTTCTAGCTTAGATTTCATCTCTCAACAGAATATATTGATGTTATATATCTGTTTGATGAAAAATCGTTTGAAACAATAAAACAATGCTGCCACACTTGGAGATAGTTATTTATCATCATGGATGCTGTAACATCCCGGATATTTATAACGAAAATGTCCATGTAGGGTAATTTTAAACCCTAATGTATTCAATTTATAAATTAAAGTTACGAATTAAAAGTAACTAGAAAAGAAAAAAAGGAAGAAAAAAAGTTATGCTATCTCAAAACTCAAATTTGAGTTTGGGATGAAATTTTGAAATGCGGACCTCACTGTTAAGTCCGAAATGTTGAATTTAGTAGGAAAAGACTGTAAATGTAACGACCCCAAAATCGAAACCAACTTAATCCAAAATTAAGACTAATCTTAATCCCGACCTTGTGCGTTAAGTACTATCTTTTTATGCTTTACATCATACAAAGATGAAATAATAGTCAAAAATGCGGATAATTAAAACTTATATCTTTCTTTCTCTCGTTTCCCTAAATCGCAACCTTTACGATTCCCAATATTCAATAATCGTATATGTTTTAGGATTCATATTATCAGAGTAGGTGAACTATGAAAGTTCAAGTATCAATGTTTAACGTCTTTTATACTGATGTTTCACCTGTATAATTCGACATTCAAATAATCACAACATATTTTCATTTCAAAACTAACATCCCCATTTCTTGAACATTTCACAATTTATATTATATTTTGTACATCATCAATCTAATACCATGTAGGTTTTATTTTAAATAAAGAAAACATTATTCCTTTGCACGCCTTAATTTCCTTATTGCCCAGATAGCAGATAATATTGCTTTGAAACCTTAACTTACAAAAAGTTTAATTTTGTAAGATTGAGCTCAACAACTCAGCAAATCTAACAGTTTTCATGTATCACATAGCACATAGAAATTTTATGCTCAGTTCATACTCATAATCATTCTACTATGCATACCATACATGCATTATAATTCTAAACATTACTATTTCATATGCTTAATATATCACATATCATATATAGATTGAGTTCCATAACTCAATCAACTTAGTCATAATTTGACTTTCATAATTCATAGAGCATAGTTTGGAATTTAACATGCGTCTGAAGATCTCATTCACAATGCGATAAATATTACATATAATCAATATTACATTCATATAGCACAAAAGAACTGAAAGACTTGCCTTGCGAGTTGGTTACACTTATTGCTTTTAGCTTAAATTCCCTTCACAAGTCCTACACAATTGTGTTCACATATGTACATATATTAGGTAACAAATCATGTCACATAACATATACTCATGTATGTAAGTTGTATAACTATATAGGCCACATTCGTTGGTTTACATGAATTATAATCTTTTGTTCTTGTCTTAAAACTATTTCATGTTTCTTAGAAACTTTTGCCTGCAATAACCCTTTTTATGACTAAAAAGGTTATTTCATAATTTTATTTTATAAATAATTTACATTTCGAGTTATAAATCCTTTACAACCCGTTTTTTGGATATTTCAACTTTTCACAGCATCAAAAGTAGCCGCAATTATGACTTATGGGTGATCAATCATTTGACAAAAAGTAGCCAACACAAACAAACAGCAGTATAGGAAAAACAAACACACTCTTTACAGTCGTAGAAGGAAGTAAGGAACCATAATAATTAATTAATAGTCTTGATATTCAAATTTCAGAAAAGAACATATCAAATAATTTGTGAATTACCTGCTTGGAAGATTGGAAGTCGAGGACTTGAGGTGTTCACTGTTCACACTTCAGAGACCGTAAGTCGTGACTCGTGAGAGACGAGATCTGAGAGGCAGAGCCGCAGACGCAGAGGGGCGGGGGGCCGGAGGCGGAATCGCAGAGAGGCTGGAGGTGGAGGGCGGAGTGGGGGAGAGTGGCGCTTTGCGAAGCGAACTGTGACTATGGACTGGCGGAATTGGGAATTTGGGATTTAGGGATTTGGGTGAATGTTAATTTATTTATTTTTAATACCTACAATAATCAATCCTCTAAATTACAATTCAAATAAATTTTTATCATTTTTAAAATTCTAAATTTAAATTTTAAAATAAATGCTCTAATTATAATTATATAATTAAAATTTAAAAAAATAATAATTAAAGTATAGTTCATTAATGAATGAATATAAATTTATTTATTTATAATAAAAACAATAATCAATACTCTAAATTATAATTCAAATAAGTTTTCATCATTTTCAAAATCCTAAATTTAAATTTCAAAATGAATGCTCTAATTACAACTATAACTAGAATAAGAAAAAAAAAAGAGTTTTAAAGTATAGTTCATTAATGAATGAATGTTAATTTATTTATTTTTAATAAATATAATAATTAATACTCTAAATTACAATTCAAATAAGTTTTCGTCATTTTGAAAATCCTAAATTAAAATTTCAAAATGAATGCTCTAATTACAACTATAACTAGAATAAGAAAAAAAATATTAATGAGTTTTAAATTATAGTTCATTAATGAATGGATGTTAATTTATTTATTTTTAATAAATACAACAATCAATACTCTAAATTACAATTCAAATGAGTTTTCATCATTTTTAAAATCCTAAATTTAAATTTCAAAATAAATGATCTAATTACAACTATAACTAGAATAAGAAAAAAAATAATGAGTTTTAAAGTATAGTTCATTAATGAATGAATGTTAATTTATTTATTTTTAATAAATTCAATAATCAATACTCTAAATTACAATTCAAACAAGTTTTTATCATTTTCGAAATTCTAAATTTAAATTTCAAAATGAATGCTCTAATTACAACTATAACTAGACTAAAAAAAATAAATAAATAATGAGTTTTAACGTATAGTTCATTAATGAATGAATGTTAATTTATTTATTTTTAATAAATTCAATAATCAATACTCTAAATTACAATTCAAACAAGTTTTTATCATTTTCGAAATTCTAAATTTAAATTTCAAAATGAATGCTCTAATTACAACTATAACTAGACTAAAAAAAATAAATAAATAATGAGTTTTAATGTATAGTTCATTAATGAATGAATGTTAATTTATTTATTTTTAATAAATACAATAATCAATACTCTAAATTACAATTCAAATAAGTTTTTATTATTTTCAAAATCCTAAATTTAAATTTCAAAATTAATGCTCTAATTACAATTTTAACTAGAATAAGAAAAACAATAATGAGTTTTAAATTATGTGTTCATTAATGAATGAATGTTAATTTATTTATTTTTAATAAATACAATAATCAATACTCTAAATTACAATTCAAATAAGTTTTCATTATTTTCAAAATTCTAAATTTAACTTTCACAATGAATACTCTAATTACAATTATAACTAGAATAAGAAAAAAAAAATAATGAGTTTTAAAGTTTAGTTCATTAATGAATGAATGTTAATTTATTTATTTTTAATAAATACAATAATCAATACTCTAAATTACAATTCAAATAAGTTTTCATCATTTTCGAAATACTAAATTTAAATTTCAAAATTAATGCTCTAATTACAACTATAACTAGAATAAGAAAAAAAATAATGTGTTTTAAAGTATAGTTTATTAATGAATGAATGTTAATTTATTTATTTTTAACAAATGTAATAATCAATACTCTAAATTACAATTCAAATAAGTTTTCATTATTTTTGAAATCTTAAATTTCAAAATGAATGCTCTAGTTAGGAATGTTTGGATGTTCATTAATAAGTAGATGTCCATTTTATGTGTGTGTAGTAATACTATAGTGTGTATGAATATTTATAATCTATAATTAGATTCATAAATTTACATTGAATATTTAATTATTTTTTATCAAAATTATATTGTTCATTGCTCCCGCATTTCGGCATCGCAAGTAAGTTTTGAAAGTAAAAAATTTGTAACAAGCTAATAGGTATAATTTTGTTCTTATGGTATATAATTTTCTTGTTAAAATGATACATTTTAGATATTTTAACTTTATAATAGTAAAAATCCATTAACTATACTTAAATTAATTTATTTCAGTTTATTAATATTGAAATGGCAAAGGATTAAGTTTGACACTAAATTTGTCACCAATTATGTGGCACCAATTTATTATTTGTTCAGTCAAATATTTTTAACAACAAAAGTATACCAAGAGGGTAGAAGTTCAAACCTTGACGATGATTAAGGAAGAGTGTGTTTAAACTAGCAAAAATTAATAATAATGTACTTCCGAATAATTAAAACAATTTTTTGATGAACTGCCTCCCACAATTTCATTCTTGCTCTCTGTCCCGCCCAATTTTTATCTTAGAGCGGTAGCCTAATTATGCACCCCAAATTTTACTCAAGCAACCTTACTCGTGGTTTCTCCCTCTTCTATACTTACGTCAACACCAAAGAATGTGAGAAATCGCTGGAGTATTCGGAAGAGTTGATGGCGAGAGGATCCAAAGCCGACAAAGAACCGACTGAAGGCACAGGCTGCTACAGTCGTGCACCGACAATCTGTTGCTATGGTATCTGATTGCTAACTTATTTAGTAATTAGTTCTTATAATAAGTTTATGCTGAGAATAATTTGCTTCCTATGATTTCTAGGGTTTCAAGTCGAATTCGAGGTTGAATTTTTAAATTGCCCTAAATTTCTAGCCCTTTCTCTCTTAATCTCGACAGTAGAAGAGATGGTACTGTCACAAGTGAAGAATGTGTTAGTGTTTAAGTATGTGTGTTTACTTTAATTTCTATTTTTGAATAGTGGATTTCCACTTTGGTTGCACTTCATACCTGGAATTCAGTTTTGAACTGATAATTAGTCGTTTAAGGTTTTCCCTCTTACTCCTTTAGTGCCGTTAATTTGGAACTTTCTGGCTTGATATGTACACTTGTTTATTAAAAATAAAATTCTGGTTTTAGATGGAAATGCAGCGTTTCACTACCAAAATTGTGGACTTGATGAAGGAAGAAAATCTATATACATCACAAGGTGGACCAGTTATATTGTCTCAGGTTCTTTTTACTTTTTAATAATATATGGATTAAAAAGGATACACAAATTATGCATCATTATATTGGGTGTGTTCTAAATCAGTAAATTATTGATTTCTTAATGAATGAATCAATATCCGACTTTCAGTTAATGAAGTTTTTTAGTGATTTACATATTTTCATTTAAATGCCAGATTGAAAATGAGTATGAAAATATTCAATCAGCCTATGGACCTGCTGCAAAAACTTATGTTAATTGGGCAGCAAAGATTGCTACATCTCTTGATACATAATTGCAACTATAAAAGGATCAACAAATCAGAGAATTAGTGAGAGGTGATTACTTGCAAATTGAAGGAAAATGCTGAATTCTTAAACTTTATACAAGTGTTACTACTACCAATTTATTATGTCATTGATATCAAATGTGCTGTGTAAGTTTTGGGTTTAGTTTAAAAAAATTTGGTCCATGCTTTATTGCATATTGGTTTTCTTACTGTGTGTATGCTGAGGTAGTAGTTAAACTGGTTATGATTGGCCGATTGCAACACCTGCTCTCTAATTTAGTTGAATGGGCTATTCAAAAATGTTTTGGCTGTAGTTTTGGAATTTTTTTTCATGATTCATGAATTATAGATTGTTGTTTTTCGATACAATTAGGCTATCTTTGTTCAACTTTCTAGTAAGATTGAATTTTATTCAACTTCATATTAGGATCACAAGCCTTTTCAATTTTACTAGGAACCCCCTTCACAGTTAGTGTCTGTGCTTTATGTTTGATTGTTGACTGAAGTTGCTTCAGTAAAGCAATTCTCACAAAACTAGTGCAAAGGTTGTGTGGAGAATTATTGTTGGAGCATATTTAGGAGGGTTTATATTTTTATGCATCAGAAGCTGTATTTTTTTTTTGCTAAATTTAAACTGTATTAAAAAGGAGAAGAATGTACAAATCATGGGGAACCCCAATCAGAATATAGCTTTGACATCATAAGACATGCCTAATGATGTCATGACTATATAAGATTACAGGCCAGATGCCCAACCAAAAGAAGAAAGCAACCGAAGGGGAAAAACCCCAAAACAAACACCCAAAACCTGCAAAAAGGCAAAGCCCAGCCAACAGACCCAAGGAACAACAGCAGTAAGAAAGAAAAAGAAAAAAAAAACATGGCAGCAGTCCATCAGCAGAACCGAACCCAACACCAGCAGCACACCCATAGCCCAGACTCAGCCAGCAGCCCAAAAGCCTAAAACCAACAAAACAGCAGCATCAAAGCACCCGCACACAAGCAGCAACAAAACCAAAAAAGCCAAAAAGCCAAAAAGCCAGCAGAATGCAGCAACACAACCAGCAGCAACAACAAAAAACCAAAGCCCAACAACAACCAGGCTAAAAATAGGAAGCCCATCAGCAAAAACCCGCAAACAGCAAACAACCAACCGCGGTGCGGCAACCAACCCAAAACAGCAGCCCGCAGAGCAGTTGGAAAACCAGACCAGCAGAAAGCCAAACTGGAAAAAGGCCAGCAGAATCATCAGCAACAACCAGCAGCAAACACACATCAACTGTAGACAAGAGCCCAGCAGCACAACAGCAGTTGCGGCGGCCCCCCAACAACACAGCAGAAATTGCTGCCCATACAGCAGCAACAACCACGCCCAGCAGCAGACCCCAGCCAACAGCAACAACTCAGCAAGGCATGAGCCAGCAGCAGCTACAAACCAGCAATAAGGGATGAGCTACAACAGAAAGCCTAACTGGAACAAGGCCAGCAGATTCAACAAACACATGTTCCAGGTGCAGCAACCAACAACAAACACACATCAGCTGTAGCCAAGAGCCCAGCAGCACAACACAACAACAGTTGCAGCGGCCCCCCAACAATACAGCAAAGAAGACCAGCAAAAGCAGCAGCATCGGCTGCAAAACAGGAGCAGCATGGCCAGCCACTACAACGGCAAAAGCAGCGAACAGCACAGCAGAAGCTGTAGCACGGCGACACCACTGCCCAAAACCAAAACAGAGCGGAGGCCATGCAAACCCAGCCACAAACCTGAGCAGCGAGCAAAACTACATAAACGGGTTAATATTTATACTAATGTCTTGTTAAGTAGGTGTCTGAAATATACAGTCCTTATGCACAATTGCCTTACGCTATTCTATTATAATTTACAGGTTATCTTCATGATATTGGCTGCAAATACTGAAAAGGCTTTGGAGGTAAGTTGCGATGGGAGGACATTTTAAAATTTGGAGAGATTGTACATTGGTTGTGTCTCTTTTGATATTCTATTATTTCTCAAACTTGTTGCACTTAATATTTGACTAGAAGATGTTTCTTGCTCGCAGTTTACCTGTTGAGCTACAAAAGGTTCCTACTTCTAGATTTGTCCAAGTTTTGCTCAGTGGAAAAAGGGGAAAAACTTCTTATGCTTTTTCCTTCAATTCAAGTTAACATCAATTTCTGGTGAACTATGAAATGAGATTAATTTTGGTTGAATTATTACATAGGATTCCCCAAAACCCCGTAATATATGGGTTTATATCACCTCGAAAGTTCTTGCACGTTGCTCACACTTGTACATCGTATTAGGTTCTTTATCTTCATGAATAATTATGTGCGATCTTTCAAATGTATCACATTGAATTATGTTGAAGTTTTTGAATTGGCCTTGCTTTGGTTAAAGAAAGCAGTTAAGTGCATTTATGTAGACTTAGAGCCCCAAGGAGGGGAGCATTGGCAGATGGGCATTGAGGCATAGTCCTGGTACCAATTCCCATACTTGGGGCCAATATTACCTATTAATGAAGTGTATATTGATTTAGTAATTGAGGTAATTTAAGCTGGGTTACAGTATGCATTATTTTCAATACAAATATTATGAAAACAAGATTTCTCAAAGACATTATTATGTGTGGTGAAATTTATATAGTAATTTGAAGAGAAGCTTATTTACTTTCTAATTTTATAAATATGAAAAAGTTCAGGTTAAACTAGTTCTGAGCCATCTCTCTTATATGACAAAACACCCCTTATATTATGTGTGATATTTTGCACAAGATTGGTATGTGTCAATGCATAACTCTTTCATTTATTTTTATGTTCCGACTTTCGAATTCTTTCAGCAACTGATTACCTAATTAGTTTTGATTCTGGTAAGCGGCGATACTTTATCATATTGAAATCATTAAATGCAATTGTGTTGACTTTCGTGTGCTGACTTTCAAACTCTTTTTTTAGCAACTGATTAGCTGATTAGTTTTGATTGTGGTAATCGGTGGTAATTGCTGTTCATGCATCTTATATGATATATACACACACACATGTTTTCTTTAACAATATAAACAAAAAATATATCTACATGTCTTCTTTTCTGAAAAGTACTATTTTGTTGCAGGTAACAACTGAATTTGAAGAGCAATGGGCTAGTGGTTTAGTGCAAGGATGGGGGAATGAAAACCATGAGACTGGACATGTTTCAGCTTAGCATACTGCTACTGATCTTGATTACTATAGTACAGTTGAAGAGCTGATCGAGGTTGGACCCGAGCAGTTACGTATTGATAGACAGATTCGGAAAATTGTTACCCTTTCCCGTTAAGAGCGGGCAAATAAGTATAAATGTGTTTTGCCCTTGTGGTTCTAAAAAGAGATACAAATGGTAATTTTGCTTCTTATTACCCACTAAAGGTCCAATACTTCACTCAAGTGTTTATTGTTTTCTACTAGTAAGGAATTCATCCGTGTTCAAACAAAGAAACTGAATTAATTCCTCTAATTTCCTACATTTAACGTCTTTCATGATACTTGTATCCCCCTCTTCATCTTTTATTATTCATGTGACTACAGCCATACATGAGGAATGTAATTGAATTCATGTTGCAAGTCAATAAGGACCCTGATGATGAAGTATCTCTTGAAGCTTGTGGATTTTGGTAATCCCTCCACCTTGTGCACTCATGCTCTGAATGTTGTGAAAGCGAGTAGCAGTCATGCTTGTGTGTATTGGACTGAACAATTCTTTCCCTAGTTAAGTAGTGATTTGGTATTTCATGGGCAGTATGTTGAAGGCGCCAACTTTGTACATGTGCCCCAATAAATCATTTAGATAGTTGATTGCAAAGATAACGAATGATCATGTATCAGATGATTTTATTCAATTAATAACATTTGAGTTTTTTGTTCTTTTGTCAAAATTTGTTATGGGGTCATTGAGTCACGATTTGTTTTGTTTGTAAAATAATTTCGACATTCGTTACATAACAAAGAAACAAGACAACATTTATATCGTTGCAAATCATAACAATTTTCGTTGCACATATAAAGCAAACGATAACGTATAGTTTCATTACTAATCGATAATAACTTTTGTTACTCTCGAAAAATAATTAACATCGAATATTATCGTTGCTAATTGGTCATAATTATCCATAACAAGACCAACGACAACGAATAATCTCGTTGCAAAATAATATATGACCAGTTTATTTTGTACATTTAGCAACGAACATCGTTACCAAAAAGTATACAATTAGCAACGAAAACTAGTTAAGACAACAATTTTCATACTGTTCAGCAACGACAAATATTGTTGGCAAAAGTATCTCAACGGCAATGAAATTTCATCTTCGTTGACAAAGAAAAGGTTCTTTTCGTTGCCAATTAGAAGGATTTTACAACGAAAGTTGCTTTTCAGTAACAATTTCTTAATAAATTTACAGCAATACATTTCGTTGCTAAATGATCTATATGATTTTACACGAAAATAAACTTTCGTTGCGAAATATCTGACTTTTTGCAATGAAAAAGAAATTTCGTTGTTAGACAATTAGCAATGCTCATTGCGCAACGAATAGTTCAACGAACGAAAATCGTTGGAAATGGCCTTTGGCAACGATATTTCGCACCTTTAGCAACGAAATCCGTTTGTTGCAAAATCACAATTTTTTTGTATATGTCAAAACTGCCAAAGCAAGTAGCCTGACTGGGAAGGCACTGGGCGCAGGTGCGCGGGTGCTGGGCACGCTGGGCATGCTGGGCGCGCGGCAGGCGCGCTGGGCGTTCTCTGCTGGGCATTGAGGCCTCACTGCTTGGGTTGCTGAGCTGTTTGAGCGTGCGGTTGTGCACGGACGTGTCGCGGGCTGTTTTCGGACACCGTGCAACGCCGAGCGACATGATGCACGTCGAGGCGTGTCGAGGGATGCCGAGCGATGTGGTGCACGTCGGGGTATGTTGGGTGACGTCGAGCGGCGTCATGCATGTCAGGCGTGCCACGAGCGTGCCGTCGTGCCGTTTCGCAACGACATGCGATATTTTTGACATTGTTCTAAAATATTCCAACTTATAATAATAATAATAAATTTATAATAAATAATAAATATTATAAAATGTTTAATTATTAATATAGACCTTTATAAGGAGTCGTTAAGTGGGTCATGGCGTTCTTAAACGTCGTGATGCCGTAAAAACATTTTGTCACACTAATTAATTTATAAAAATGCGAACAACATGAAATGATTAATAATGTAAGAAAACCAATATTTAAAGTCTTTTTGTGACTAATTGGTATATTATTATTAAATTAAATGTGTAGGACATTTGAAGGACATTTTTAGAGTAATTATTAAAGAACGCATCAAGAAAGTTTCCTAAACTTACTCAAATTTTATCGAGCAAGTTTCCTAGCTTTCATTTGATGTTCGTATTAAATGCCAGTTTCTTAACCTGTGCAATGTTTTATATTGTGCAAGTTGTCTATATTTTTGCAAGCTTTCTAATCTTGTACATTGATCATTGTATGAAAGTTTTTACATTCATTCAACTTCGTTTTTGTGAATACCTTGAGACGTTTAAATATTCAAATCTACTCAATGTTTATATATTATGTAAATTCTAGACTTATACAAATCTTTTAGCATTTGTACAAGTGTTTCAGCTATGCTTTTACATAAATTGTTCAAACTTTAATATTCTACATTCCTGAACTATTTAAGATGTACGTCAATGCCGTTTGTTCCGGCTAGACAAAGATTTAAATATTTTATCGGTTTTACAATAAATCTTTAAAATATTGTTGATGATAGGTAGAGCTATCCAACTCGAATTATTTTGGTGAGGATCTAGATTCTAATATGAGATGAACAACCCTATTATTGGGGTATTTTTACGTCGAAAAAATCCCGACCGACCCTAGAGGGGGTCAAACAAGCGCATATAGCCACTTAACTAGTGTTGATCCACGCAGGGTACAAAGGGCTGATCACCTAACGTGCCCGTAAGTCAGATGGTTCCTAGTTGAATTACTACAGAACCTTTACGAAAATAAAAATGTTCACGGTCTTTTGACCACTCAGCATATGTAGTCAGTATGTTGTTTCGAAAATTCAAAACAACAAATCTTGTTATTCAGATCGATTCGTTCTCTCTTCACAGCTATTGTTCAGTTGTAGAAGCGTTGATTCTTGATTTTTGTTGTTCGTTCAAGTGTTTGTACTTGCTGAGATTTGTAGCTTATTCTTGCTTTAAATTTAATATTTTCAGCGAAAACCGAACATATCGAAGGATCCGGTAAAGACAAAGGAAAGGGGAAGGCAAACGAGTAGTCTTGTAACGTTACTTGTAATAATTAGTAGTATTTGTAATATTATTTACATATCACCAAGTACGAAGATTTTAAGGTCTGAGAACTTGGGATTTAGAGCAAGATGGTTTGTAATAATTTTATAATTATATTTTGTCTGTAAGATTTTATTGAATGGGTAGTACTGTGAAGCACCGGACCCGAGTTTGAAAGTAGACCCAAATTTAGGGGCATCACAACCATGATGATCAGGACATCAACTTTAGTAGGAATCGACTGTAAACATGATGAGGGTAGAAAAATTGACTTTTAGGAGTCAAAATTCAAAAAGTCAAAGGAGAAAAAAAGGGGGCACTGTACAAATAAGCCTGTCAAGATATTTTAGCAAAGTATTATCCAAAAAAGAGCTATTATATATATATATATATATGTTGAAAAGTAAAGCAAAAAAAAGACAAAACCAACATAACATCCCACCCTTCATACTCGGCTGAAACAAAAGAGGGTAGAGAGGAGAAAGACTTGGCTGGCATAGAGAGGAAAGAGGAAGCTAAGGAAAAAAAAAGAAGGAAAGGAGAAGCAGAAAGAAAGGAAAGAAAAACTTAGTAAATGTAACCCTAAACTCAAGTTTGCTGATGAGAAGGATGGTATGGACCTTAAAAACAAAGCAATGGATGGGAAGGAAGTACCTCAAGCCTCAAAGAGAAGAAACAAAGTTCCTGGGGGTAACCCCACTAATTAACTCTCTTTATCTGCTTAAGGTTAAGTTTTGTTCTTATAAAGTTAGGGGTCTTAATAAAAAGTCTAAACATGCTTATGTCAAGAATGTTTTGCTAGAAAATCATATTTCTTTTGTTGGACTTGTTGAGACTAGAGAGTCAAACATCACAAAGCTTCTAAAATTTTTAGAGCTGTTAGTAAGAATTGGAATAGGCATTTCAATTATGATCATCATCACAATGATAGAACATGGGTGGGATGGGATCCTAAAATCTAAGATGTGGATTTATTTTTACTTCTTCACAGGTTATGCGTTGCAAACTGCAACTGGTGGAGAGTAAATCTTTTTATTTTGTTTCCAAAGTTTATGGAATGAATTCTGCAATTGAAAGAAGACGACTTTGGCATGATTTGCATCTCTGCTCTTTTAGTGCTATTTGGTGTATTCTTGGGGACTTTAATGCTGTAAGGAGTGTTTCTAAATCTAAAGGAGGAGATAACTCATGGGATAATGGAATGGAGGAATTTAATGATTGCTTAGACTCTCTGGGGACTGAGGACATCAGGGCTATTGGCCCCCATCATATTTAATGGAATTGCCAAGAGCTTAATCCCATTCATAGGAAATTGGATAGAGCTTTAGGCAACCCTGCTCGGTTCAACAACATGACAAAATCACAAGCTCTTTTTACTTTGAGAGGACTTTTTGATCATAACCTTATTATCTTAAACTCTGGCATCCAACTTCATAAAATGTCAAAGTCTTTTCAGTTCTTCATGTAGCGCCCCCAAATCAGGGTCCTTTGAACCTCGAACCTAGTGCGTCACGGTACATCATCTTCTTACACATTCTATATCTAACGCGGAATATATAAACATAAATTATTTATTACATAAGTTCTTCATCATTCCCAAGGTCTACCAACTTTAACTGAATACATACCTTAATAATTAAAAAGGTTTACATAATCATTTTACATAATATAAATGTAATATTAAGTTACTCTTGAACGTTTCCTCTTGTCTTTGATCCTTCTGAAGCACTCGGGCTTAACTGAAATGTTATCATGATATAGCAAGAGTGAGCAAATACTTTGCTCAGCAAGTTTAAATATAATAAAGATATATCATGATTGAATAAGGAATATAACTTTCTTAACTTTCGACAATATATAACCATTGTAAAAGAATAAGAAACAATTTCAATAAATGAATAACTGAATCAATAACACTGAGTGGCCAACAATGGCCATGAACAAATTTGGTAATCAAGGTGATCAACCTTTTCATACCAAGTGAACATATACAACTTGCACTAAGTGCGATTAACAATAAATTTTATTGATGTGGAATAATTAACAATAATTAAACCACTAGCATGCTTGAAAATATTAACTCAAGTTTGATTTAGAAAACTTACAATAATGTTTGAAGTTTAAGATTAGAAACTTGCTCAATATGAATTTGAGTAAGGTTAGGGAACTTGCCTAGATTGGAGATTACCACTATAATTTAACTTAACTTCTCTCCACAAATCCTTTTGATTCATGAATTCAAGATCCAAAGACTTCTAAAGCTTCAATTTTGGATTTAAGCTTAAACCCAATTAGGATTGGAATTTTGGAGATACATGGCTACATGAGTTTTTTTGCTTGAGAGAGCAAAATTTTTCTATAGAGAGAGGTGAAGTGCTCGACTACCACATGAAGAGAAAAGAATTGCTAACTCTCAATTTTTGTAAGCAAATAAGTTTGGAGCCCAAGAATTTTTTTTCTTGCTCACTGCTCTCTCTTTCTCTCTCTCATTCACGGCATATAAGGAATGAAAAAGGCTTAGGAATGAAGCTTGTAAGAGTAGCTTGGGTAGTTAAGGATTTAATCTATTTTGCTTAATTAGATATTTAGATCAATTACTCTCTTATTGCTTTTATTAAGTAATTTAATTACCCAATACTTAGTAACTTTATTTTATTAAATAAGTTACTACCTAACCCACTTGTAAAATATTTTCACCCTCTTGGAAATATATATGTATATATATACACACACACACACACACAATATGTACACAAGATAATTGATATATATAACTTATATATCCCAAAAATAAAAACATAACATAATAAGCTTTTACTACATATTTATTTATAAATGCCAAATAAATATGCAACACATAATTTTTCATGTACATTTAATTATTTACTTAAGATATTATAATAAATATAATATCCTTCCTTTATTAACATAAATTCATTTAAGAAGTTATTTAAATGCTCTTGGGTAAAGTATATACAAATATTATATACTTAAGCTGCTTCTTTCCCTTCGTTACGCAAATTGTTCTCAACAATTTTATTTTCTCGCGTAATAAATATATATGCATATATAATATATATTTATTATCTCACAGCTAAGCATCACACCACACATATGCACGTATTACTGATAGAAAATAAATAATGAATTTATCCTCTCACAATGCATAATCCATATAAATAGAATTTATTCATTAAATAAGATATTACAATTAAAAATAATTCTCTCATTATTAAAATAATTCAATGCTAGAATTTATTTTAATATCCTTTATTTAAAGTATACAATATTTTTGTATACTCAATATGGTCAGGAAACTCTGAATTTTTATCCTTATGCCTCTTCAAGATTCTTCTTTGAATTTTCTTGATTTTTATTCTTCTTTACTTAATAATGAATTTCCTAAATTCTTCTCTTATCATTTAAACTCTATCCGAGTTTATTACTCACCATCCTTATCACCATTTCTATGGTTATAGCCTAAGGTACTCCTACCTAAGGTTTATAACATATCAGCTCTAATACCAACCTGTAGCGCCCCCAAATCCGGGTTCCTTCAACGTCGAATCTGGTGCGCCACGTTACATCATCTTCTTACACATTATATATCTAACGCGAAATATATAAACATAAATTATTTATTACATAAGTTCTTCATCATTCTCAAGGTCTACCAACCTTAACTGAATACATACCTTAATAATTAAAAAGGTTTACATAATCATTTTACATAATATAAATGTAATATTAAGTTACTCTTGAATGTTTTCTCTTGTCATTGATCCTCTTGAAGCACTCGAACTTAACTGAAATGTTATCATGATATAGCAAGAGTGAGCAACAACTTTGTTCAGCAAGTTTAAATACAATAAAGATATATCATGATTGAATAAAGGAATATAGCTTTCTGAACTTTCGACAATATATAACCATTGTAAAAGGATGAGAATCAATTTCAATAAATAAATAACTGAATCAATAACACTGAGTGCCAACAATGGCTATGAACAAATTTGGTAATCAAGATGATTAACCTTTCATACCAGGTGAACATATGTAACTTGCACTAACTGTGATTAACAATAAATTTCATTGATGTGGAATAATTAACAATAATTAAACTACTAGCATGCTTGAAAAGATTAACTCAAGTTTGAGTTAGGAAACTTGCAATAATGTTTGAAGTTTAAGATTAGAAACTTGCTCAATATGAATTTGAGTAAGGTTAGGGAACTTGCCTGGATTGGAGATTACTGCTATAAGTTAACTTAACTTCTCTCCACAAATCCTTTTGATACATGAATTCAAGATCCAAAGACTTCTAAAGCTTCAATTTTGGATTTAAGCTTGAACCCAATTAGGATTGGAATTTTGGAGATACATGGCTACATGAGTTTTTTGCTTGAGAGAGCAAAATTTTGCTATAGAGAGAGATGAAGTGCTCGGCTACCACATGAAGAGAAAAGAATTGCTAACTCAATTTTTGTAAGCAAATAAGTTTGGAGCCCAAGATTTTTTTTCTTGCTCACTGCTCTCTCTCTCCCTCACGGCATATAAAGAATGGAAAAGGCTTGGGAATGAAGCTTGTAACAGTAGCTTGGGTAGTTAAGGATTTAATCTATTTTGCTTAATTAAATATTTAGATCAATTACTCTCTTATTTCTTTTATTAAGTAATTTAATAACCCAATACTTAGTAACTTAATTTTATTAAATAAGTTACTACCTAACCCACTTGTAAAATATTTTCACCATCTTGGAAATATATAGACAATATGTGCACAAGATAATTGATACATATAACTTATATATCCTAAAAATAAAAATATAACATAATAATCTTTCATTATATATTTATTTAAAAATGCCAAATAAATATGCAACACATAATTTCTCATGTACATTTAATTATTTACTTACATAAGATATTATAATAAATATAATATCCTTGCTTTATTAACACAAATTCATTTAAGAAGTTATTTAAATGCTCTTGGGTAAAGTATATATAAATATTATATACTTAAACCGCTTTTTTCCCTTCGTTACGCAAATTGTTCTCAACAATTTTATTTCCTCGTGTAATAAATATATATGCATATATAATATATATTTATTATCTCACAGCTAAGCATCACACCACACATGTGCACATATTACTGATAGAAAATAAATAATGAATTTATCCTCTCACAATGCATATTCCATATAAATGGAATTTATTCAATAAATAAGATATTACAATTAAAAATAATATTTTCTCTTTAATAAAATAATTCAATACTATAATTTATTTTAATATCCTTTATTTAAAGTATATAATTTTTCTGTATACTTAAACTAATTATTTCGCTTCGTATTATAAATTGTTTCATAAAAATTTATTCACGCGCAATAAATATACATAGCTATATTTATCACATATAATAAAATATAATTTATTTACTCAATTCTTATTTTAATATTTATTGGGAAATTCAAATTATTTTCTTTTCCCTTCTATAAATTATCAATGAGTCAATGCCCGAACCTGGCTCCAGGATAGAAAAAAGAAAAGGATAGGCTCTTCTCTCTGTTATTTTTAACAATTTAACTGTAGTAAATATCATAATATATTCACTACATTTTAACATGCATACATTACACCCAATAATGTATTATATAATTTCTTTAATAAAACGGTGGTTATACATTAAGTATATTTAATGCCACCAAGTTACCACATTAAAATAATTTATATAAATTATTTTAACTTATTTTTATCTTACCCATCTTATTTCCTTTAAATAAATTGCTCCTACAATTGCTTACTTATAATAAATATATTTTACTATTATATTTATTATACACAAAAAATCACCTATTGTATAGTTCCTACTCACTTATGCAATAAAATCTCACTTTTCGAACTCCAGGTCTTGTACCTTAAATTTTATTAAATTATTCAAGATTTTATTTATAAATCTTATAAATTTTCAGGTTGTCACACTTCAACTATATGTTGGACCTCGATGGTTCCCTTTCTACTGTCCAAGATACTTGATGCTTTCATGTTACTGGTAACCCTATGTATATTCTTGCTGAAAAATTAACAATGAAAGCTCTCATCTTTCTCAACTCCTCTACTGGAAATCTCTTTTCTAATGTCAGAAATCTCCAAGATAATTTATACTCTATTCAGACTGCTCTTAATGAGTCTTGTTCTAATTCCATCTGAAGAGCCAAAGAAAAGCATTTTACCTAGAGTCTATGGAAAACTTTGGAAATGGAAGAATCTCTCTTGTAGTAGAAATCTAGAGCTACATGGCTATCTTCTGGGGACAAGAATACCAAATTCTTTGCTAATTCTCTAAAAAGCAGATGAAATCATAACAAGATCATGGCTATTAAAAATTGTTCTGAGGATTTAGTGGAACGCCAAGATCAAATTCAAGAAGTTGCGGTAAATTATTTCAAGGACTTGCTTGGATCTTCGCTTAATGACTATCCTGGTTGCTCTTTCCCAATATATAACCAAGCACATCACTAACCTGCAGGCCAATATTTTAGAAACTCCTATATTAAATGATGAGATCTACATTGTTGAAATCGATGAAAAAAAATAAAGGTCCTGGCCCAGATGGCTTTAATGTAAATTTCTTCTTACACTGCTGGGAGATTATTGGTAATGATTTCATAACTGTTGTCCCGTGCTTCTTTCACACATGTTATCTTCCTCATAGTATAAATGCTAATGTTATTGCTCTTATCCTAAAAACTACAAATCCTTCTTCCATGACTGATTTTAGGCCAATTTCATGTTGCAAATCTACCTATAAATGTATTTCCAAGATTATTGCTAACAGGTTAATTAAAAAAGGTCTTTCCTTCAATTATTTCCAGAGCTTAATCAGCATTTGTTCTAGACAGAAACATTAGTGACAACATCCTTTTAGCTCAGGAGCTATTCCGAAATTATCATAGAGGCTCTGGACCTGCAAGATGTGCTCTCAAAATTGACTTACGATTGACACTGTTAACTGGAGCTTTCTTTTTGATTTGCCTGTGCTTTTCAAGTTTCCTCCTAAATTTATAGGGTGGATCAAAGCTTGCCTCACCGCTGCTATGTTCTCAGTCAAAGTAAATGGTGCTCTTCCTGGATACTTTAAAGGTGCCAGAGGTTTAAGATAGGGAGACCCTTATCTCTCCATATCTATTTGTGTTAGCAATGGAAGCTCGTTCTATGATTCTACAAAAAGGGCTAGTCAAGATGGTTTCAAATATCACTAGAGGACTAAAGAATGCAAACTTACCCACCTATATTTTGCGAATGATCTATTGATCTTTTGTCACGGCAGCTCTATACCTGTGGCTATTATTCACTCTTGCATTTATACATTCTCTATGTTCTCTGTGCTTTTTCCAAATGCACAAAAGAGTCAATGCTTCTTATCCAATGTTGAAGACAGTGGTTTGAATTACATCCAAAGTTTCCTTAGATTTACAATGGGTTCTTTCCCTATCAGATTTTTAAGTGTTCCCCTCATCTCTTCAAAGCTCTCACATAATGATTACATACCTCTGATCCAAAAGATTCCTTCTAAGGTTACCTCTTGGACCTCAAGATTTCTTGCTTACTCTAGAAGACTGCGGCTCACTAAATCTATGCTCTTTGCTATTTAATCTTTTTGGTCTAATCACTTCATCCCATCAAAATCAGTCTTAAGGTCAATCCAATCAATCCTTTGTAGATTTCTTTGGAAGGGACCTTCTCTAGGAAAATTTGGTGTAAAAGTTTCCTAGAACATGATTTCTCTCCCCTTAACTGAAGGAGGGTTAACAATTAAAAGTATTGAAGAATGGAATAAAGCTCTTATTCTTCTACATCTTACACAAGTCATTTAGCTTCATCCCTCTTCACTTTGGGATGAATGGGTTTAAGGTACTATTCTTAAACACAAGAACTTTTGGCATGTACACATCCCTACCAATTGCTCTTGGATTTGGAGGTAAGTACTCAAACTTAGACCCATTGCTCTATAATTCCTTGAATACCATGTGGGTAGAGGGGATCATTTTAGTCTTTGGTATGATCCTTGGTTAAATGGTCATTCAATTTTTCCTAATTCCCAGCAACTTCTCAATTCTGGTATACCAGTTGAAGCCTTATTGAGTTCCATTATTCACAATCACAACTACAGCTTCCTAGAAGGCTCTTTACTAATGAGCAGATTAGAGGACTCTTTATTAATGCTTCATCTCCTTCTGCTAATGATGATCGGATTACTTGGGCTTCCAGTGATATCAAAACTTTTAAAGCAAGCATTATCTGGGACTCAATTAGACATAGAACTGCAGCTGTTCCATGGTACAACATTGTTTGGCACAAACATCATATTCCTAGATACTCCTTCATTCTATAGCTAGCTATCTTGAGGAAATTTCCCACAAATGATATCACCATGACCTACTCCAATCATGTTCTTTCTAGAAGTTTTATATGCTCTCTCATGAATGAAACCTTTGATCACTTGTTTTTTAACTGCCCATTTTCCTACGAGGTTCTCACCACTGTCATGGCAACTGGGCACTGGTTTAGACCACCTTCTGACTGGGATGGTAATACCAATTTTGTTGACCAATATTAAGGTAGGAAAATGCATAAAGACATTCTAAAATTGGTTCTGGCTACAACACTCTATAACCTTTGGGGTACTAGGAATTTCAAAATTCATGATGACAAGTTGCACCCTCCTCATGTTCTGTCAAAGGAGATTATCATTTTAATTAAATCTCAACTCTCAGTCTCTAAGAAATTAAAAAAAGCATCCCAAAAATGTCATACATTTCACAATTGGCTGTAATTACTTGGTTCCTCCTATAATTTTTGTTGCCGGTCTGGCCTTTCCTCTATAGTATCATCCTTAAGTGGCATGTTACTTGATGATTTTACTATAGATTATAATGTATGCCCTAAGACATTGTACTTATGATTCTCTTGAATGCATAAACAAATTTAGCGAAAAAAGGTAGCCCTAAACTAGCTTTTAATCCATGGAAAATTTTATAAATTCTTTTCTTATGAAATCTTTGAAACCCTCACCATGATACAGTAGTGTCTATATATATATATATATATATATATATATATATATATATATTTACACACACACACACAACTCTAATGGTGTGTGATCATGGAAAGTAAAAAAGGAACCAAAAACATAAAACAAACAAACTTGGAAAAAACTAGAAAAAGAAAATAATGGTAGTTTCTGCCCTGTTTATGTGAAAGCTATAACTCCTAAATCATAAGGAGATAATATCTAATTTTCGAATATGTTATAGATATGGAAGTTAACTACACTTCCTAAGAATTTGGGAAGTTTTCTACGGTTAAATTATTTATCATGAATTTTGAAATGAACGTGGTCTAAACAGGGCAGAATTTAAATTATTCATTTGTGGTGGAGTTTGAGGGCACGACTGGCCATGGACTTTTGGGTATAGAAAACTGATATTATAGGGGAGGTGCTTTCAAAAATTTGAGCTCAATCAGAATTCTAGAGAATTAATTATGAATTAAACAATTTTGAGTTGTTAAAACCCTAAACTAACTCTTAGAAAATATTTTATGGATTAAATATATATGTACATAAATTTGTACATGCTAAGAATAAATAAAAATATGTTAGGGTGTGATAACATGGATCATGGCAAAGGAAATCAAAAATCCTACAAGAAACAAGAAAAGAAAAATTGAAACAAACCTTGTTGAAATTTTTAGCAAATAGGGCAAAACGCCTAAAACAGGGCCTGGATTTTTAACGATTAGAAATTTTAGTGTATTTTGATTATTTTTAGTAACATATATAGGGTGGATAGATCTGTACGTTAACTAAAATCCTGGACAGGTTTAAGGTCTAAATTCCTTGTAAATTATTTTTGGTAAATTTTCTAGTAAAATAGGACAGACAGGGTAACTTTTTAACCTAATTTTTTTAAAATGAGGTTCTAGACTTTTAGTAGAGGAGATAAAATCAAGGCTTTTGAGGTATGAAACATGATAGTATAAGGTGTATTTTAGCTCAAGAATGAACATAAATGAATGTGTAATGAAGGAGTTATGACCAAAACAAAATCAGAGTTTTTAAAATTAAAACAGTTATAACTTGAGTTCTATAACTCAGCTTGATGTGAAATTTTGGGTTAAAGTATATTTTGATGTAAGAGAGATATTATCCAAAATTTAGAATTTTTGGACTTAATTTTGAATTTATGAAAATTATTGAGAATTTTAACAGAAACAGCAATAAAATAAATAGTAAACGTAATCGGAAAATTTTGGAAAATTCACAGGAATTCTGAAATAAGTATGTCTAGCCTTGGAATAAAGGGTTTGACCAAACTAATTTGGCAAGTATAATTGGTGCAAGGTTCAGAAAATGAAAAAACTAATAACAGCTGTTTAAATAAGCAAAATTGCGTAATAAAAATTTGTTAATAAATATAAGTTAAAACTAAGCCATGGGGCTTAAGTTCTCAGAAAAATAAAGTTTGGAATATTGAAATACAAAAATGGATAGAAAGTAACTTTGAAAATAGTTTTAAAAGAATAAATAATATTAAAATATAATTATAGGAAGTAACCAGTAAAGGTTAATATTATTATGAAGAAATTTATATGTTAATAAAAAATATTCCATAATGTTGTAGGTGACTCAAAATTGAGTACGAGAGAAGGATACGTGACTAAATAGCTAAGTCAGGCAAGTTCTCTTGAATTCTTTAAATTCTGCGTAATGCGTGTCATGCATTCTTTTAATTGTTGAAATTATACTTTGCAAATACATGCATATTCTCATGATATTTAAAGTAAAGCGTTGATACCATTTGTTTTGGCTAAACTCTGTCAACAAATTGTTCATATTTAAATGATTACTTTCGAAGCATTTGAATTTCTATCAATTCCTTAAAGATAAGTTGAATGCTCCATACCAAATTTTTCTTGGTGCGGATTCCTGATGGTATTACACTACTAGAAATTCCACCTATAGCGACGAGCTATAGCAACGGTCAGGACGGAACCGTCGTAATAGGGTATCTATAACGATGGTCAAAGGCTAGCCGTTGGTATAGTCCTTTAAAGATAGTCTATACTGAGGATCCTACTATGGTCGTCAGTATAGAGCTTTTTTAGGCCTAGCCGTAAATAAAAGTAATTAGTTGGTGCGCATAATTCCTTCCCCGATTTCCCCCAAATCAATACCAACATTTTTCCCCCAAAATTATTTTTTGGGGAAAATCACAAGCCTTCTCTCAGTTACCTTTTCGCTTAATTCCCTTCAAATCTACGTCCAATTTCCCCAAATTAGCCCTCTCTCAGTCACTCTTTCTCTCATCTCCTCTCCTCTCCTCCTCAACCATTCCCAGTCAACTCAGTCTTCTTAGACGATCGTTCCCTCCTCTCTCCTTTCTCACCCTTTCTCTCTCCTTTCTCACTCGTTCTCAGTTGAACGTTCCCGAACGTTCCCTTCCGATCGAATTGGCCCTCTGGTCAATCATTCTCATCTGGTCGTGTTTACGCCGCCGACAAGACTCCCTCCGATAGTGAATAGTACGGTTGGAGGTGATTCCCTATTTCCCTCTATTTTCTTGCTCGTTACGCGACTGTATTGACTGTACATGAAAGCCAAAGATATGGATTTGTTGTTTGGGTTAATTGCTAATGTTCAATGATATTTGCATATCATCTGATCCCCAATCCCTAGTTTGTGGGTGAGAAGCTGTCGTCAAGCAATCCAAAATTAACCTCACTTTCACTCTACAAATTTAAAGAATAAGTACAATAGCAAGTAAGGATCGATCCCATAAAGAATGATACTATTTCTAATCTATTTTAGTGTTTCTAACTATAAACAATAAATAACAGATTAAGGGGTTTTAAATTAATTATAATCTAAAAAGAATAAAGTTAAATAAATAAAGATAATCAAATAAATTAAAGTTTTAGTTCTTCAGTTCAGTTTCACCAATTTATAGAAACAACATAATCAAGTTAACATTATTTCTCTCTTCCATAAGATTAATAGCCCTAGGCAATAACAATCTGTGCTACCTGAAATTTTCCTTAGATTATCACTTAATGAAACAAGCTATTCATAAGATTCTATCCATTATACAACCTCCCTAGAACAAGCTCTCCAGATTTAATATAACAGCAGCATTAAGAACTAAGGAATTAGACTATTCCAAGCAACAGTCACATAAGCTCGAATTTTTTAACTTGTCTTCTGATAACTATAGCAATAACCAAAAGCTTGACCACGATCAGTATCACTAACTGCTACTTATGACTAGGAACAATATTAATTACGTAATACTCTTCCTTAATCTAGCAGATGTTATTAATTAGATTAATCTAACTGGCCACATCAAATTAATCAAATCAAATAGCATATAAACAGTTAAAACAGATTATCAGAATAAATCTCAAATACGAATGAATCAATAATGAAACTTAATTATACTATTAACTGAAAATAAGGTTCCATATCCCCTTAGAACTGAATGAAAAATAAACTAAGCTAACATGCTAATAAACAAATAAATAAAATGATGATCTAGGATGCTCCCAATTGATTACAAGTTAAAGGTATTTATAGATGCTCTGAAACCCTTGAAGAATTCTAATTCTATTCTAATTCGAAAGTCTTCACTTTGTAGATATGGTAATTTCATTCTCCTTCTCAATCTCTGAAATCCATCTTTAGGTAACTTCCTTATTAAATTAGAATTTAGTTTCCAAAACCAAGTCTTCTTTAGTTTCCTTTTCTAGTTCGAATTCAGTTTCTATATTACTCTGACTTAGATTCCATATCAGATTTAGCTTTCTTTTTTGATATGTAATTATATCTTCAAATCATGCTAGGAATCATATCTTTAAGCTCCAATGTCTTAAATCCTATTTAGAATCAAAAATCTGCAAGTCGACCAAAATTGTAGAGTAACATTCTAGACCAGCACTTCGTAGAGTAGTCATGCAATCGTAGAGTGACAGATCGTAGAGTGGAACTTTTCTCTCAGAATCGTAGAGTAAACCTCGTCAGTCGTAGAGTCAGTAAATCATCGAACATAAATCTGGTCGTAGAGTGATACTGAAAATAGTCGAGTAACTTTGCCTTAGCCTTCCTGTGATCATAGAGTTATTAGACTATTATATATTCTAACTCTACAAACGTAGAACACTCACTCAGTGATCGTAGAGTACCAATGCTGATCGTAGAGTACTTATGCAAAACAATATAAAACTCAGCATTAACTCCATGTTTTGCAAACTTATATCAGATTCTTCTCAAAATTAATAAACACCTTAAATCAGTGCATATAACAGATAACATGCAACTAAACTAAGCATAAAGGAGTGAAAATAACCAAATATTATGCACCTATCAAATTCCCCCACACTTAGCTTTTTATATACCCTCATGTAAACCAAACACACATCATACTTATAATTTATCAAAATCTCTGTCCAGCTAAACTGTCAAGGGTTTAAAGCATCCATGAATACTAATACTAACTAATAAATATCTATTTAACACCTCATCATTCAACTTATAACAACAACTTTACCAGTCACCACTGAACTTCTTTAAACCAGATTATAATCACACAAGTAAGTACTCCCTTATGATCCACATACATACTCAACCAAGTTAACCTTGGAACAACAACTGTGCACACCTAACTCAAGATTTAGAACCATTTACTCTGCTTTTCATTCCCTTCTTTTTAACAAAACCTTCAATTTTCTCAGGTAAATGCATTTTATGCTCCATTTCACCTTTCTCATTTTTTTCTTCTCTCAAGTGGGTGCATTTTATGCTCTATCTCACTTACTTGCTCATCAATGAGTGTGTTTTACGCTCCATCTCACTGCATGTATTTATAGGTGAGTGCGTTTTACGCTCATTCTCAACCCACCACATGGTTTTCTTGTACTTTTCCATTTTTCCTGAAATTTTTTCAACTTTTCATTCTTTTAATTTCTTTTCGCACTTGGTTCTACAAACACAATTTAAGTAGTTAAACAGTTCTAAATCATGAAATCAGTGTACATAGTTAACTCCACATATAACTTAGCCAAATAAGCATATTTTTCAAATTCAAGTACTCATACAACTCAAATTCAATCAAAATTAGTTCTATGGATCATGACTTAGCTATTATCATTCATCAATCAATTTAGCATCAATCAGATTTTGAAAATAAGCATTACTTTCATTCTATGATTTCAACCTTCAAAAATTTAACAGAACACTACGATCGTAGGGTAACAATCGTAGAGCTAAAATTTTTAAAAATTTTTAATTAGGCACATATATTCCATGTATATCAGCACAATTTAAAACCAAACCAAGATAAACTATACCTAAACCCCTCCCCCACACTCAAACCTTATATTATCCCTAATGTAAGACAATCATGCATTGAAAAAAGGACTACTAACTAGCATGCAACTACAAAATAAAAAGTAAAGGGATAGAAAATTAAATCTGAATATTGGGTTGCCTCCTTAGTAGCTGCCCTTATTTAATGTCATTGGCTTGACATCATTCATCTCTATCTATGTAATTGGACTTGTATACTGCAAGTGAGCTGGTAATGGTTGAAGCCTTAAAGTAGTATCAGCATCCTGCAGATCTTGTCTTTGCTCCATGTCTTTAGATAGCTCCCAACCCTTGGTAATTGTGGCCTTTAAACTTTCCTTGCTTATTTGCTCAAAAGATTTCTACATTAGGGTCACAAACATTAATAGCAAAAATAAAATTAACAATACCAAGATACCTCATAATCTCATAATCATTTATCTGGGTCTCTTCATCATCAAACTCTATAGCCAAGGTATCTTTGTATTCATTAATTAGTGTATCATCCATGTTCTCATTGTAGAAATCTCCAGGAATTATCAATTCATCTACCTCTACCTTTTTGGCATTCCTTTTAATATTATTCAATTCATGTCCTCTCCTCTCCAGTTCTGTTAGAAATTCTTTATACTCCTCTGAATACAACTCTACATTTTTTTCCAACTTTTCATTTCTTAGTTAAGACTTGAGGAAAAGGAAGCGCTAGTTTATACGTAAAAAGAGGTTGAAATTTACATTTGAGAACTCTACAATCACCCATAGGCCAACTGCCTGTGTCACCATTGTTTGACTTATTTTGTAATGAAAGCACTGACTGTTCTTCTTGCTGCCATACATCTTCATTATTGTAATTACACTTACATTCTTTCTTGGATTGACAACTATCTGTGAAGGTAACCTCCTTGAACCTTGAGAATCCAATCTACTAACTATTGTAGCAAGCTGACTAACTTGATTCTCCAACTAGTGTATAGAAGTCTTTATTTACTGCTGAAACTGTTGTGCATGGGTCATGAAGGCTTTAAACATATCCTCAAGAGAGGGTTCAGAACTGAAAGGAGATGCTTGCTCATGTTGGTACCATTGTTGTATCTGTTGAAAATCAGGTTAACTATTATCCCCACAACTCAAGTTGGGATGATCTTTCCATTATGGATTGTAAGTGGCAGAACGGAGTCAAACACCGGATTGTTACGGCTTATCATCCCCAAACGAATGGTCAAGCAGAGGTATCGAATCAGGAAATTAAGCAAATTCTGGAGAAAGTGGTAAACCCGACTCGTAAGGACTGGGCAATAAAATTAGACGATGCTTTATGGGCATATCGCACTGCTTATAAGAATCCCATCGGAATGTCGCCGTATCGTATGGTTTATGGGAAAGCATGTCATTTACCGGTCGAACTTCAGCACAAGGCCTATTGGGCAATTCAAAAGTTGAACCTTGATCTTCAAGCCGCTAGTGAGAAAAGGTTGCTCCGAGTGAACGAGATAGAGGAATTTCGCCATCATGCCTATGAGAATGCCAAGCTGTACAAAGAAAAAGTCAAAAGGTGGCATGACAAACGAATTGTGGATCAGAAGTTTGAACCGGGACAAGCTGTGCTATTGTTCAATTCCAGACTGTGGTTATTTCCTAGAAAACTGAAGTCTAGATGGTCAGGCCCTTTCATTGTCACTGCTGTAAGTTCTCACGGGGCAATTGAAGTCGAAGAACCGAATTCAAAGCACACATTCAAAGTCAACGGTCAACGACTCAAACATTATTGGGGAGGCGATGTGGATCGACAAGTATCAGTGATTCACCTTTCTACTCCCGATCAAGCTGAAGCCTAATACTGCTGAGAAAGTCGGGCTGACGACTATAAACCAAGCGCTTGATGGGAGGCAACCCAATCATGATATTTTATTGCTTTCATAGAATTAGTATAGTTAATATTTTTTCTAGGAGTAGTTCAGTGTTCCTGTTTAAATTTAGTCTTCAATCTTCCGTGTGCAACTCATTTATGTGTGTTCATTGAAACAGAGATACAGTCTATGGGAATGCTTTAGAAGGAGGAAACATGTTCATTGGGATGGTACAAGAGAGGATCAAGAGGAAAAGCAGGGAAAAAATTTCAAGTTTGAGGATTCTCGCCCCGGCGAGAAAATTGCACTAAGGTTTCTCGCCCCGGCGAGAACCTCTCTGTTGAAGCGCGACCCAGCCTGGATTTTTCTCGCCCCAGCCCCAACCTCTCTGCCAATTCTCGCCCCAGCGAGGTTCATAAGCTTATTTTCTCGCCCCGGCGAGAATCGCGAAATCAGTTTTTAAAAGTCCGATTCTAATTTGATTTTTAACCTTCCAACTCTCATGCAACTTCTCCAAAACACTATTTCTCCTTCTCCAATATCAATCCAACCCGAATCCTTCCAATTTCACTTCTAATTCCTTCCAAATTTCTTTCCATACTTGAATTCCTACGTAAACCCTAAATCACACCACTATAAAAACAAACCCCAGCCTCTATCTAATCCATCTCTCATTCATTGAAGGAATACTCTGTGGTTTTTAAGATTTCTATTTGCTTTATCGTTGCATGCAAGTATTCTAGGGTTTGTTCCTCAGATCTATTCCATTGGATTGTGCTTCTATCACTTCGAAGTTAGACAAGTTGGAGTTTGGGGGAAAATTGTTATTGCATAGCAGATTGTAGTGTTTGGGTTGGTTGTTAAAAGATCAATCATGGCTCCAAAGAGGCAACGTGGTGAAGGATCATCATCTACTCCATCCAGGCAATTCGATCGAAGAAAGTTTGTTAGTGTAGAGGCAGCTAATAGGTATGAATCGTATACATCGGGTAAAGCTCTAACTCCCGAGCGCGGTCTCACGCCTGATGAAGTGGTTGATGGTGAGATGATGCATCAGATAGTAGAGAGGGGATGGGAGACATTCACTGCCCATCCGGAGCCTGCGTGTATAGCCATAGTCAAATAATTTTATGCTAATGCAGAGGACGCGGCACCATGTGAGGTTACAATACGAGGTAAAACAGTTTCCTTCAGCGCCCAAACAATCAATGAGTATTATAACTTGAGGCCTGATTTACGTTGTCGATACACTCGATTCCTTGAGGAGGGGCCCAATGTGGAGAAGGTAGTTACTGACTTATGCAGGCCTGGGACGACATGGATATCTAGAGGGCCACGTGCTGCACCTATGTTCCACAGCAAGGACTTGAGTCGGTATGGTAAGGTCTAGTATGCCTTCCTTTCGGCTAAACTGATGCCATCACAGCACGTGAGTGATGTACCCAAAGAGAAAGCTTTATTGTTATACGCTATTGTGACGGGGATTGAGATCAATGTGGGTCAGATGATTGAGGCGTCGATTTGCCGCACTTTACAGATTTTGCATAGTCAGGGTGGTTTACCGCACCCTTCGTTGATATGTGGGTTGTGTCTTCGTGCGGGAGTCCGTTGGGGAGCTGAGGAGGCTTTGCAGCAGCCCTTACTACTTTTGGATCACCGTCTGATTGCACGCTATAAGGAATGGGAAGGCGGTGAGTCACATCCTCGTGGTATGGGTTACATAGTTCATTCTCCTCCTGCTGAAGAACAACATGAATCTGATGATGATGAGGGAGAGGGTCCTTCGGCAGGTCCTTCCACTTCTACTGGGCTAAGGAAAGCCAAGTTCAGCCTCTAGTTTCGAGAGTTGCAGCGTCTTATTGATTCTCATCATAGGACCATATTAAGGCAGAACCAGCGATTGGCGGATCGGCAAGAGCATATGTATGTGTACCAGCAGAGTTGCGCCCACGCCATGGCAGACATGTACTCCAATATGCAGCCGATGATGGATCCTGTTCAGTTTCCCGCCGCCCAGCCATTACCAGTTTTTCCACCACCGTCTCCAAATGACGATGATGAGTTCGAGCCTACTGCTTGAACTGCTAGGGGAGTCCTCTGTTCTTAACTTTCTTTATGCTTTTCACAATGAGGACATTGTTTCGTTTGAGTTTGGGGGGGTGTGATTGCATATTTGCATGTTTAGTTGCATAGCACTAAAAAAAAAAACCCAAAGATCCAAAAAGTTAGTAGATTAGGATCATATGATTTTGCATTTAGAGGTATTCAAGCAATGCATTTATGGAAGTCATTTAGGGATGGCCGATGATGAAATTTGATTAGTTCTACTATAGTTTAATGGAATGGATACTTTTTGTTAATCTGGAGTTTAACTGTTTTAGTTGTGGTTATTTGAGACTCTTGGTTTTTACTTGTTCACGAATGTGTATTAAAGTAATTAGGAGCGGGTTCTTCTTTGGTGTATTACATGCTCATATGTAGATATAGACTGTTATCACTTGTTGGATCTAAAAAAAAGAGAAAATCGAAGAAAAAAAATGATGATGACAACATTTTGAATAAATACTGCTTCGATGTCTGTCTAAGTGCAAGAAAACTATGAATTAATGAATGCAGACAGATAAGAGCAGGTTTTGACTAAGTTTGTCTTTGTGACCGGTGTCATTTGAATGAGTATACCCTTAGGAGATGTCTTTACACTCAGTGCCCTAAAATCGTCTGGTTTGGGAGTCGTTGGTTGAAAGTTCGCTACATGGATGGCACTGAATAGCCTAATAAAGATGAACATTGCACTAGTCGAGATATATGACGAGATGGAGCGTAAAACGCACTCGTTAAAGAAAAAGAGAAAAACAAAGAAGACAAGTGAATAACAAGTTGAGCTTAAAAGTAAAATCTGTGAATTTGTCTCTTTTTGAGCATTGTGATACTGAGAGTTGGATTCATACTCTGATTGGTTTAATATATGTTGCATACTTATGGAAGGGTTGAGAGTGGATCATAACTGCTAATAGTTGGCTCTTGGATAGTGTGAGGTTGAAATTCTGTTAAATTGGTAGTTACGGATTTCTGAGGCCGGATTTTTATGATGTTTGTTAAGTAATTGCTTGAGTATGGTTAGTTATGCATTTGCATTCATGTTGGTAGTTAGTTTAGATGTGATTTTGGTTTGTTTTGTGTTTTGCTTGATGACAAGCAAAGTTTTGAGTTTGGGGGTATTTGATGAGTAGGTTTTTAACCTACAAGTTTGATATGTCTATGGCTTAGTTCTTTTCTTGTTTTTAAGTATTTTTGGTATCTTTTATTTGCTTTTATGTTGCTTTTGTAGGTCATGGCTGGCTTTGGATTGAAAATAAGAAAATTGGTTGGGTGCAGGGCATTCTCACCGGGGCGAGAGTTTGTGAGTTATATTTCTCGTCGGGGCAGAAGCTGGCCGAGGCGAGAACTTTTGCTTTGAACTTCTCGTCGGGGCGAGGAAGCGGCAGATGGGAATACTAAGCTTGTCAAACCCTAGGCTCAACCTTAGGAATCCCCATAGCTCAACCCTAGCCAAGTTATGCCAAACCATAGCAAAGCTCCTCAAATTCTAGGCTTGGCTTGGTTACTATTCCCAACTAAGTTTCAATTCTAGTTTCTTTCTAATTAATCATCATAATTTATTTAGTTAGCAAAAAATCTATTTTACCCCTTCATAAAAATAATTAGGGATTACGTTCCTCGGTTATGCAACTTATTTGTTACGCGATTTCTTAAATTTTTTCCTAATTCGTTCCACAGGCGAAAACTGTGAAATTCATTTCGTTGACTTTATTGGAGATTACGACTCCCGTCCCTAAATAAATGATATCCCGTGATTTGAAATTTTGAAAAACGAAAAAGACTTTTTTGGCATGAATAGCATTTTTATGCCTGGTGAGTAGGTTTTTAACCTACAAGTTTGATATGTCTATGGCTTAGTTCTTTTCTTGTTTTTAAGTGTTTTTGGTATCTTTTATTTGCTTTTATGTTGCTTTTGTAGGTCATGGTTGGCTTTGGATTGAAAAGAAGAAAATTGGTTGGGTGCAGGGCATTCTCGCTGGGGCGAGAGTTTGTGAGTTATATTTCTCGCCGGGGTGGAAGCTGGCCGGGGCGAGAACTTTTGCTTTGAACTTCTCGCCGGGGCGAGGAAGCGGCAGATGGGAATCCTGATTTTGTTGGAATGTTGTTATTTTGGAAAGATGAATGTGATCAAGGACTCTTGCTATTGAGGGACAGAAGGAGGATATAAATAGAACATCCAGACTTGGATTGACAGACAAACTTATTCAGAGATTGAACTTTCAGAGTTAAGCAAGGAGATTAGAGGACAAGTCAAGCATCGTGAAAAGTTGAGATTGGAGAGCAAAAGGTTATACTGAGTTTTCTTTTAATCTTTAGCCTCTGATTTGTAATTAATTATGATGACTTATTTTGGTATTCTAGTTTTAATTGCTAGTATGAACTAAATTCTTAGTTAAGACTACAATGGAACTAGTTATAGTTATGAATTGATTATCTATTTGATTTCAATTGTTCAATTTGATGGGAGTTATCTTTCTTATTTTATGCTTGTTGATTAATTGTTTGGCTGACAATTAGCGGGTTATCTTAGATGAATTCGGGAGATGTAATCTAGGGTTAGAACTGGATAAGATAGCGTGTATTCTTAATTATTTGCATGTGTTGAATAATTAGATTTGTGAAGTGAATAGGGATATCTCTTTGCTGCATGTAACAACTGGAAATTGGAACTTAATGAATTTAATCCCTTAACTTTGCATAGGAATATCGTAAAGTAATTAGATTAGATAGATTTATTTGATCACTTGGAAAAGGGCTTATGAATGCAATTGAATTTCTGTTAACAACTCCATTGAAGTATATAAGTGGAAGATTTAGATAGATTGGTTTATGATAAATAACTGGGGATATTGTAGTCTTAATCATCTTAAATCTGAATTTTAACTTTTGAATTACTTGTTAGTGTTAGTTTAATTTCAATTATTACCAATTAAAAACCCAAATTGTGATTGTTTAATAGAATAGGCAAAAATTAGGTTGACAATTGGAGATTAATAACATAGTAATTCTTGTGGGTTCGACACTCTCTCTTATCACTTTATTATTTGTTGATCGTGTATACTTGCACGTAATTGTTGATTGTGAAATCGGGCAACAAGTTTTTGGCGCCGTTGCCGGGGAATTATTTGTGTTAATAATTTTCAATATCAGTTTAATTAAGTCTGTTTTAGTTAAGCAAACTTATTTTTCTTTTGTTTCTTGTTCAGGTTTAATTTGATTCGTTTATGCAAACACGATCAAAACAACCGGAACTCGTGCAGTGTGAGGATAATCTTGAGAACAAGCTTCGTCAGTTGAGAAAATTTTGTCGGGAGACACTTGAGAAAGAGAAAATGGCTAACGAAGAACAAAAATCATTGAGGGAATATGCTATGCCTAAGATAGATGACATCAAGTCAAGCATCACGAGGCCAGCTATCACTGCTAATTCCTTCGAGATCAAGCCGAGTACAATTCAGATGATTCAGAATTCGGTACAGTTTGGGGGATTAGCCAACGACGATCCTAATGCACACTTGGTTATCTTTCTTGAAATTTGTGATACATTCAAATATCCCAATGTATCTGATGATGCGGTGAGATTACGTCTGTTTCCGTTTACACTAAGGGATAAAGCAAAGAGTTGGTTGCACTCACTTCCACCGGGGTCCATCACAACTTGGGATGACTTGGCCCAGAAATTCCTCGCAAAATTCTTTCCGTCGGCTAAGTCTGCTAAGTTGAGAAATGATATTTCTACCTTTGAGCAAAGTCATGGAGAGTCACTGTCTGAGGCTTGGGAAAGGTTCAAAGAGTTATTGAGAAGATGTCCACATCATGCGTTACCCAAATGGCTGCAGATTCAGTCATTCTACAATGGGTTGAGTAGTAACACTCGAGCAAGTATAGATGCAGCTACGGGGGGAGCTTTAATGGATAAGAATTTTGATGAAGCTTTCACTTTGTTAGAGACTATGGCTGCAAATAACTACCAATGGACGACGTCGAGAATGAATCACCAAAAGGTAGCTGGAGTTTTGGAAGTAGATGCGGTCACGGCACTAACAGCTCAGATGGCAGCCATGTCTAAGAAGATTGAAGCTTTGGCAGAATCGAAAGTCCAACAAGTAGCCTATGTGTGTGAACTATGTGCAGGTGCACATCCAACGGAGTATTGTGCCATTAATCCAGAATTGGTACAGTATTTGGGGAGTTATAACAGACCGCAATAGCCATATCAGAATACTTATAACACTCAGATTCAAAATCCCGCTCCAAGATCTCAGAATCCTCCAGGTTTTCAGAATCAAGCTCCACAACAAGCAGAAAGAAAACCGAGTTTAGAAGAATCGTTGGCAAGGTTTATCACAGCATCTGAGAAAAGAATGAATGATCAAGATAAGTTGCTAACTCAGGTAGATTTGAATGTAAAGAGCCAGGCAGTGTCAATTAGAAACTTGGAAAATCAGTTGGGACAGTTAGCTCACGTCTTGAACAGTCGACCACAAGGAGCACTTCCAAGCGATACAGAGGTTAACCCAAGAACGGAAGGAAAGGAACATTGACAGGCTGTCACCTTAAGGAGTGGTAAAGAGCTGCCTGATGCGGTTAAAGGGAATTCTAAACCAAAATCAGTTGTGGAGAATGAGGATGAGGAAGCCCCGATAAAAAGCAAGGTGAATGAATCAGAAAAGGTGAAGGATACAGGTTCGGAGGTAAGGTCAAAGGAACTTAAGCCAGATAGTGTAGTTCATCCCGTTCCATTCCCTCAAAGATTGCAGAAAGCCAAGCTAGACAAGCAATTTTCCAGATTTTTGGATGTTTTCAAGAAACTACACATTAATATACCATTTGCAGAAGCCCTGGAACAGATGCCCAGTTATGCAAAGTTTATGAAGGATGTTTTATCAAAGAAAAGAAAATTGGGTGAATTCGAAACGGTGGCACTTACCGAGGAGTGTTGCGCGATTTTGTAAAACAAGTTGCCACCTAAACTAAAGGATCCAGGAAGCTTCACTATTCCATGTGTTATTGGTAACCAATGGCATTGTGTGACTTAGGAGCTAGTATCAATTTAATGTCGTTATCAGTTTACACTCAGCTTGGGCTAAAGGCGCTAAAACCGACAAACATCAGCTTGCAGTTGGCAGACAGATCAGTGACATATCCGAGGGGTATTGTGGAAGATATTTTGGTTAAAGTCGATAAATTCATCTTCCCAGCTGATTTCATTGTTTTGGATTACGAAGAGGATAAGGAGATTCCCATCATTCTAGGTCGTCCATTCTTAGCAACAGGGAGAACGTTGATAGATGTACAGAAATGTGAATTGACAATGAGAGTTCAAGATCAGGAAGTCACCTTTAATGTGTTTAAAGCGATGAAATTCCCTAAGGAGGGCGAGGAATGCTTACGGATAGACCTTCTTGATGAAATCGTGAATAAACAAACCATGGCAATTATTGTTGAAGATCCATTAGAAGCTGCTCTAGTTGGGTTAGATACTTTTGATGAGCCAGATGAGTGGGATTATGTCAAAGTTCTAGACTCATTACCGATTCCTCGGAAATTTAGCAGGCAATTTAATGTACTTGATCGGCCGAACGAATGAGAAAAGAGGTCCAAACTGTCAGTGGAAGAGCCACCAGTGCTTGAGCTTAAACCCCTTCCATCTCATCTGCGGTATGCTTACTTGGGAGACTCGGACACACTACCAGTAATAGTTTCTGCACATTTAAATGAATCTCAAGAAAAAAAACTATTAAGGGTTTTGCGTGAGTATAAAACAGCAATTGGGTGGACAATAGTAGACATCAAGGGACTCAGTCCGTCATTTTGTATGCATAAAATTCTGCTTGAAGAAGGAGCAAAACCGGTCATTGAGCAACAAAGAATATTGAATCCGATTATGAAAGACGTGGTGAAGAAAGAAATTATTATGTGGTTAGACGCCGGTATTATCTATCCAATTTCAGATAGTGCTTGGGTAAGTCCCGTGCAATGTGTGCCTAAAAAGAGAGGAATGACAGTGGTTGAGAACGAAAACAATGAACTCATTCCTACAAGAACAGTTACAGGTTGGAGAGTGTGTATGGATTACCGCAAGTTGAACAAAGCTACGCGCAAGGATCATTTTCCTTTGTCGTTTATTGATCAGATGTTCGATAGGTTATCCGGTCACCAGTTATATTGCCTTCTCGATGGATACTCAGGATATAACCAGATAGTGATAGCTCCAGAGGATCAAGAGAAAACAACTTTTACATGTCCTTATGGAACGTTTGCATTCCGGAGAATGTCTTTCGGGTTATGTAATGCACCGGCTACATTCCAGCGATGCATGATGGCTATCTTCTCGGATATGGTTGAACAAAATTTAGAGGTATTCATGGATGACTTCTCTATATTCGGTGATAGTTTTGACTTGTGTCTTAATAATCTCATCTTAGTACTGAAGCGTTGTTTGGAGACGAATCTGGTGCTTAATTGGGAAAAGTGCCACTTTATGGTGCGAGAAGGAATTATTCTAGGGCACAAAGTATCCGACGCGGGACTAGAGGTGGATAGGGCAAAGATCGAAACCATTGAAAAACTACCTCCACCGACATCTGTAAAAGGCATTAGAAGTTTTCTCGGACATGCAGGATTCTACCGTCGATTCATCAAGGATTTCTCAAAAATTTTAAAATCATTGTGTTCACTCCTTGAGAAAGATGTTCCCTTTAAGATGGATCAAGCTTGCATCGAAGCCTTTGAAGTGCTGAAACAGAAGTTAATCACAGCCCCGATCATAGTTGCTCCCGATTGGACTTTGCTTTTTGAGTTGATGTGTGACGCAAGTGATTATGCAGTGGGAGCTGTGTTGGGTCAGCGAAGGGACAAGGTTTTTCACACCATCTACTACTCAAGTAAGACACTCACAGAAGCTCAATTAAATTATACTACTACAGAGAAAGAGTTGCTTGCAGTAGTATTTGTCTTTGACAAGTTTCGAGCATATCTAATTGGAACCAAGGTGATTGTTTACACTGATCATGCAGCTATCAGATACTTGATTGCAAAGAAGGATGCCAAACTTAGGTTGATTCGATGGGTCCTCTTGTTGCAAGAATTTGACTTGGAGATTCGAGATAGGAAAGGTACGGAGAATCAAGTTGCTGATCATCTTTCAAGGTTAGAGAATGCCGACATGCAGAAAAAGAATGATGTGGTAATCAATGAGTCATTTCCAGATGAACAATTGTTTGGTATCAACACCGCAGTCCCTTGGTATGCTGATTATGTGAATTTCCTAGTCAGCAATGTTCTTCCGCAAGATTTCACTTTTCAGCAAAGAAAGAAATTTCTCCATGATGTCAAACAGTACTTTTGGGATGAGCCATTCCTTTTCAAAACTTGCGCAGATCAAATGATTCGACGTTGTGTACCACAGGAAGAAATGGAGAGTATATTGACTCATTGCCATTCGTCAGATTATGGAGGCCATTATGGAGGAGAAAGAACTGCAGCAAAGGTGTTACAGTCGGGATTTTTCTGGCCTTCGTTGTTCAAGGACGCCTATCTCTTTGTGCTTAAGTGTGATAGATGTCAACGAGTTGGAAATATCTCGAAGCGGCACGAAATGCCTCTAAACACCATCCTTGAGGTTGAACTATTTGATGTTTAGGGTATTGATTTTATGGGGCCATTTCCGTCATCATTCAACAATCAATACATACTTTTGGCGGTGGATTACGTGTCAAAATGGGTTGAAGCACTTGCATTACCCACTAATGATGCCAAAGTGGTTCTACGGTTCCTGCACAAGAATATCTTTACTAGATTCGGTACACCAAGAGCCATAATCAGTGACAAAGGTACTCATTTTTGTAACAAGCAGTTCACTAAGTTGTTAGATAGGCCGAAATGAGCATTCCCGAATGATGTGGTACGTCTCCCAGTAATTCTCGGACTGTAAAATACAAGCTTTTCGGCGAAAACCGACGTCACGACACGAGAATCGAGGCATGGCCCGAAAATCGAGAAAATCAGCCCACCCAGCCGCGGATTGATCTGCGGCCAATGATTAAAATAATTGAAGTGCGCGGCAGGCGACTGAGCAGCTGAAGTGCGCGGTGGGCGCGGGGAAACCGAGGCCAGCCGCGGATCAATCTGCGGCCAGCCGCGGATCAATCTGCGGCCAGCCGCGGATCAATCTGCGGCCAGCCACTGATTAACCTATTTCAGCTCATTCAGGATACAGAGAGTTGGCAGCGGTGGAAGAATGGGGAGAGAGGAAGAAAAATAGCAACAACAGCAGCGAGTTAAGAGAGAAAAGAGAGAAAAAAGAGAGGATTTATATTTCTTTTGTGAGATTATATCCAAGATAATTTCTACTCTATTCATATACTCAAATTTGCACACATCTTGGTGATATTTGCAAGGTAAAAAGACCATTTCTATAGCAATTTTTGTATATCATTTTGTTAATCTTCTTGTCAATTGGGTTATGTGAAATGTAGTTTTTCTTGTATATTGTTGTGGATCCATGGGTTGAGGACTATTAGTGAGGGTTCTAAATGGAGCAAAATTCTTCCTAATGGCCCGATGATATCCATTTGGTGATTTTAGCTTGTTTAACTTTTGTAGTATCCATTGCGTGGGTGTGTATAAATTGTGGATGTGAGCCTAGGAACGCGACCCCGTGGTCCAAATCCGATGATGGACGTCTTTTGATGTGAGTAGTAGGAGCGATGCAGTTTTCATTGTAAATATGTAATCGTCTGGCTTTAAAATGACGCCAAGGCGAGAATCGGGTTTAAGGCCCCGTAATAGTGGAGTATGTGATTGTGGGCGTTGGGGTTATTTGGATGGCTTACATGCACATGAATAGCCCTAATGCATTTTAATGCTTGATTTGATTTACGACCTAAAATTGATTTCAAAGCTAAAACAATGAAGACTTTCATAAAATCAATCAAATTAGGTCATTAGCTTCACGAGGATAAGAAATTGAAAGTGCTAACGAAAGTCGATTCCTATTTAACGAGAAAGCTAAAGAAAATCGTTTTCAAACATCACAAGAAATGGTTTTGTGAAATAAATGACGTTTTATTAAACCGTTGTGCATAGTGTTAAAGAGAGTCTAGAAGTTGCCCATCATTTGAGTTACAAAGGCAACGTATAGATCTCGATTCCTATTTTGACGAAGGTTTAGAAAACTCTTGTTTTTGCCAAAACGACACCTAATGAAAATCTCATAGTTTTTGATAATTAAAATCAAACCTTTCTCATAAAACTTTCTCGTGTATGCCGAAAAGACATCCCGAAGCGTTCTCAAATTAAAGCACGACTTTCCCTAAAAATCCAAATGATTCTTTCATACAAACTCACCACAACATTCACATAGGCACACACACACACACGCGCGCATGCACATACATTTCATGAATTAAAGGATAGGAAAGCATCGAGATTGCGGTAACCGTGTTTCACGGAAGTCGGGGGGTGCCTAACACCTTCCCCTCGCTTAAGCAAGCCCCCGAACTCTATGAATCTCGGTTCGCAGACCAATTAATTCGGAGTCACATATGAGCCAGCGATTTACGAAAACGAAACTCGGATGAGTTGGTACATCCATTTCAAATATACTAATTGGCAACTCTGGTTAATTGGCTCATCATAAAAAACGATCTTTCAAAACCCCGTCGACACTCATGCCGACCTTTTCCAAACATCATCTAATAACAAAGGCTAAAATCGGAAAAGGACAAATATCGCGAAGGAAAAGACAAAAAAACCGGCGTCGACAGTATATTCCCTACAACAATCTGTCGAACCAAAGTAGTCAGATCAACAATTTGTTGCTCAAGATTACTTGTGCTCATCTCATTCACCCTTGTATGTATATGATACATCCTAGTTCCATATTGTTGTGAGTTGGCAATAATTTTTGCAATTGAGATCCTCGCAGCCTCTAATGTTTTGTCAACTAAAGCTCCTCCACTTGCTGCATCTATCACGCTTCTGTCCATGGGCAACAATCCCTTATAGAGGTATTTGATCATGTAACGATCGAGAATATAGCTTTTCCTTATAATTAGGATTTTTAATATTTATTAAATATAAATAAATATTTTAATAGAATGAATTGTGTATTATATGTTTCAAGGTCAATTATTGACCTAATTATGTACGTGTTATGTAATTATGAATACGTGTTGGAATTTTTAGATGAAATAAAATTTTTCGAGAAAACTGCTAAATCACTATTCATAAAAATACTATTCATCGCATGACGGACTCGTTATTTTGTTTTTTTGACTTTTCGAGCGATGTCATATTAATTATTTGATAATGGGAGATGAAACCTCCAATAAAAATTATTTTATCAGAAAAAGGCATTGTTGCCCGATTTCACAATCAACAATTACGTGCAAGTATACACGATCAACAAGTAATAAAGTGATAAGAGAGAGTGTCGAACCCACAAGAATTAATATGTTATTAATCTCCAATTGTCAACCTAATTTTTGCCTATTCTATTAAACAATCACAATTTGGGTTTTTAATTGGTAATAATTGAAATTAAACTAACACTAACAAGTAATTCAAAAGTTAAAATTCAGATTTAAGATGATTAAGACTACAATATTCCCAGTTATTTATCATAAACCAATCTATCTAAATCTTCCAATTATACACTTCAATGGAGTTGTTAACAGAAATTCAATTGCATTCATAAGCCCTTTTCCAAGTGATCAAATAAATCTATCTAATCCAATTACTTTACGATATTCCTATGCAAAGTTAAGGGATTAAATTCATTAAGTTCCAATTTCCAGTTGTTATATGCAGCAAAGAGATATCCCTATTCACTTCACAAATCTAATTATTCAACACATGCAAATAATTAAGAATACACGCTATCTTATCAAGTTCTAACCCTAGATTACATCTCCCGAATTCATCTAAGATAACCCGCTAATTGTCGGCCAAACAATTAATCAACAAGCATAAAATAAGATAGATAACTCCCATCAAATTGAACAATTGAAATCAAATAGATAATCAATTCATAACTATAACTAGTTCCATTGTAGTCTTAACTAAGAATTTAGTTCATACTAGCAATTAAAACTAGAATACCAAAATAAGTCATCATAATTAATTACAAATCAGAGGCTAAAGATTAAAAGAAAACTCAGTATAATCTTTTGCTCTCCAATCCAAACTTTTCACGATGTTTGACTTGTCCTCCAATCTCCTTGCTTAACTCTGAAAGTTCAATCTCTGAATAAGTCTGTCTGTCAATCCAAGTCTGGATGTTCTATTTATATCCTCCTTCTGTCCCTCAATAGCAAGAGTCCTTGATCACATTCATCTTTCCAAAATAACAGCATTCCAACAAAATTATTAGAGGCTATGGAAGTAGCACGTATAGCAGAGAAGGAGAAGAACCCTACCTCTGAGGTATCTAGTCCTGTTACTTCTTTTGTGCTGGTGAATACACCTCCAGACCCCTCCCCTGTATCCGTTACCCCAATATGTTCAATTCCCACCACTGGTTTAAGCTCTAGTAGTTTTATGCTTGTGTTTGACACGAACCATAGAAACAAAATTCTAGTGAATATGCTTCACCTAGTTCCTAATACCAACTTAATACCCCCGGTATCAACTATAGAAATCATGAATAGGCCAGTTGGGGTGTCTGCTCTCAATCTTCAATCTCCAAATATAACCAAACCCACTATAAACAAAGGAAATTGGATCCCTTATATAGATACGAACCAAACCACCAACTCTATTATCACCACGACCACATCCTATTCCGCCATGTATAGCCCTACCAGTTTTCAAAATATGAACCACAATGGAACATATAATCACCCCCAGATAAACCCTAACTCACAGACTAACCACACAAGACCAACCCCCACACACACTCAATTTCTTCAGAACCCCCGGGCCTTTACATCACCTTCTTCCCATTTTTACTCACATAACTCAGGCCTTCAAGAGTTGAGTCAGGGAAGTCATCACCTAGAAAACCACCAACACAGACCATCAGTCTCACCTTTTCCACCTTTTTCCATACCCAAAGTAGATTTTCCCCTCTTTGAAGGGAAGGACCCTTGAGGATGGTTAAAAAATGTGAAAAGTTCTTCTAACTTCATCTAATGATGGATTATAGATCTAAGGTGGTGTATGTTGCCTTATATTTGGAGGGGGAGGCAGATGTTTGGTATTAGTCCCTACAAGATGAGAAACCAGAGATTCTTTGGGAGGAATTTACATATCAAGTCTACTATAGGTTTGCAAGAGGGGGACATGAAAATGTGATTGGGCAGTTCAACAAGCTGGTACAGAAAGGGAAGGTAGAGGATTACATTAGGAGGTTTGAGAAATTAAAAAATTATATGTGGAGTCAGAATAGGGGTTGTACAGAGGAGTACTTCATTAAAAGTTTCCTCAGTGGACTAAAGGAGGAAATAGCAAATGCCCTATACATTGTAAGACCATAGACCTTGAGAGATGCAATTATACAGGCCAGGGGACAGGAACTCTATTTAGAGTCCTTGGATAAAAGAAACCAAGTGCAGTCCAAGCATTATGGGAGTAAGCCAACCTATAACAGCAAACTCAGTTATATGAACAACAAAGAAAACCCAACTTCCACAAAAATAGAACCTATACAGAAGATAATTCCAATCAAAAGGCTGATACCAGCAGAAATGACATTAAGGAGAGAAAAGGGCTTGTGTTTCCAGTGTGATGAAATCTACACAAAGGAGCATAGGTGTAAGCAAAGCACCTATATTTGATGATTATCGATGAAGAAGAGCAGGGTGAAACTAAAAGGGAAACTAATGAGCAAGAACAAGAATTAGCTATCATTTTATCAGGAGAAGAAGGAGAATACTTGCAGCTGGAGGATAGTTGTGAGGTGTCACTACATGCCTTGACAGGAACTAATGGGTCTCATACCCTTAAGTTACAAGAGAATGTTAAGAATACTTACATCAACATGTTACTTGACAGTGGTTCTACCCACAACTTCGTCTCTCAGGCATTGGTTAAAAGGTTGCAGCTGAGTACAGAACCTTGTACTCCCATCAAAGTGACAGTAGTAGATGAAAAACCCTGTAGTGTGACCGAAAAAGTACAAGGTTCAGATGGAGTATGACCTCGGGTGAATTCCAGACATCCATGTATGT
Organism: Aralia elata; assembly: GCA_034770075.1. NCBI lineage: Eukaryota > Viridiplantae > Streptophyta > Magnoliopsida > Apiales > Araliaceae > Aralia > Aralia elata. The sequence continues at coordinate 72,313,522 of CM068387.1, read as the reverse complement.
CATTCCTTTAGGAGGATATGATGCAGTTTTTGGTGTAAAATGGATGCAGACAATGAGTCCCATATGTTTTGATTATGACAAAAGAACAATCACTATACATTGTGAAGGCAAACAGATGGTAATAGAGGACCAAGGAGAGCCCACTCAATTCTTTAAAGTACAAGTAGAAGAAAGATTTAATTGGAATCCAAAGGAGGAAACTTACTTCTTGGCTCAGTTAACAGCTCTAGAAGGAACATTAGAAGCAAAGGGACAAATTCCAGAGCAGATAGATAATCTCCTCACAGACTATAGGGACATTTTCAAGGAGCCCCCAGGTCTACCTCCAGTAAGAATGCAAGATCACCATATTCCTATCATGCCTGGCTACAATCCTGTCAATAATAACCCTTATAGATACCCTTATATACAGAAGGCTGAAATTGAAAGAATGGTCAAAGAGATGCTTAACAGTGGGATCATAAGGCACAACACATTCCCCTATGCTTCTCCAGTGCTGTTAGTCAGAAAAAAAAGATAACACCTAGAGATTTTGTGTTGATTACAGGGCCCTAAATAACATTACCATCAAGAACAAATTTCTTATACCCATTATAGAAGAGCTTTTGGATGAGTTAAAAGGTAGCAATTATTTCTCTAAGCTTGATTTGAGAAGTGGATACCATCAAATCAGGGTGAAAGCTGAGGATATTCAGAAAATAGCCTTCAAAACACATCAAGGACACTATGAATTTTTAGTAATGCCATTCGGCTTGACCAATGCTTCGGCCACCTTTCAGTGCATCATAAATGAGGTATTTTCACCTTACTTGAGGAGATTTGTACTAGTATTTTTTGATGACATCCTTGTATATAGTCCTACACTAGAAGAACATAAGATACATCTGTAGAAAGTTCTTGAAGTACTCAGGCAGAATCAGTTCTATGTGAAGGAATCTAAGTGCACTTTTGCCTAGAGAAAAGTGGAATATTTGGGGCATATCGTTAGTGATCAAGGGGTTTCAGCTGATGAGAAGAAAATAGAAGCTATGAAGAATTGGCCTAGACCCAAATCATTAAGGGCTCTCAGGGGATTTTTAGGTCTCACAGGATATTACAGAAGGTTTGTGCAGTAGTATGGAATTATCAGCAAACCTTTAACCAACCTACTTAAGAAAGGGTCTTTCAAGTGGAATGAATGTAACGCCCCCAAAATCGGGACCAACTTAATCTAAAATTAGGACTAATTTTAATCTCGACCTTGTGCATTAAATACTATCTTGATTCAGCTTTACATCATACTGTTGGTCGATTTCACAACCGAAAAATACGCGCAAGTATACACGGTCAACAAGTAATAAAGTGATAAGAGAGTTGTCGAACCCACAGGGAATTGTTCTAGTGTATCCCAAGTACCAACTATATATCGTCTCGATTTTATTTAGACAAATGATGAATTGAGTTTGTTTTGTTGTTTGGTAATGATTAAGATCTATGGAAAGCGTTAAAATAATGAAATCTAATGTTAACAAGTCTAAGATTGCAATTTCCCCCAACACTTCATTTGAATATCCTAACTCTCTCATTTGAATTAATTAACAACATAGAATTGCCAACCAAGAAATCAAAGCTACTTATAAGCCTCTGTCGATGGTCAAATTCGAATCTTTCTAATGCAGCATGTAGCTATATGTCTATCCTACACACTACCAAGAGACTAATTTCAAGAACAATAACAAGACACGTGTCACTAAATCTCATTTACCGTCCCTTCAATTACCAACTTTCACATAGGAAGTCATTAAGAGTAGATTCTCCATTGGTTGCACACGGTATCTAGGTATATATCTATCCTAAATACTATCAAGTTACCTATCATTGAGGATAATCAACAAGACACAGGTCACTTAATCTCAATTAATAATCCACAACAATCTTTAACTTTCGCATGATATCATAACAAGGTCTAAACACTATAATCCGTTCGTCAAGTTCATATAGGTTCCCACGGTAATTACTAGCTAGGCAATTAAGATATGAAGCATAAATCATGATATTCAATTCACAAATGAGTAATTAATAACAAAGAGAGAGAAATCAATCCAAACTATGTGTTGGGTTCCATTGAAATCTTAGAATAAGCTCTAGTTCATGGTAGCTAGGCAAAACATCAAACACATGGTGTACATCATGAAATAGAAATACAAATTCAAAGGAAAGCAAGAGATGATAAAACCCATTTAGAAGATATTCATATGTTGCTTGCTTGGTTGATGTCAATTTCTAGCTTTTCCTTTTCCTTTGGCATTCTTTTCTCCTTTTGCTCCTTGGCTTGTTACTGAAAATCTCTTTGAATTGCAGCCCTCAAGCTCTTCTTGGTGATGTATGTGCAGCCTTCCTATGTCAAGATGTCCATTTGACATTCCTTTCCTTCTTGGTTCTTTTGATTATGCTGAATTTTCCTTGTGTTGCAGCACTTTTGGCTCTCTAATTGATGTGTTTGTGTGGCCTCCCAATTCCTAGATATGAAATATGAAGCCCAATGAGATATTATATAGTGCCTCCATGAAAAACCCTAGTAAAAATCAGTTTGTGGGTCAAAAATCCGCTTAGATCGCACCAAAAGTCCAGCTGGAATCGCACACAGGACGCTCGGCGCGCCCGCACGCCGCCTGGTGCGCCCGCACGCCGCCCATGGCACGCCCACGCTGCGCGTGCGCGCGCTGGCTGCCTGGTGCCAGGCGCCGCGTGCCCGCATCCAATTCCGCCCGCCCGCGCCAAAGCTGCTGTCACCCGACTCAGCTTTGACCTCTGTTGGTAAAATGGCCATAACTTCTTCGTCCGAACTCGAATTAAGGCGATTAAGTAGGATATGGAAAGCTAAGAAGGAGCTCTACAACTTTCATAACTGGAGCTTGACGAGAAAATGTCCGGAGAAAGGCTCAAATTGAGCCCGAAGCAACTGCTGTGTAAAATTCAAGCCAAATCCGATGGTAAAATGGCCATAACTCTCTCATACAAACTTCAAATTGGATGATTTAAGATGCTCTGGAAAGCTAAGACAAATATATACAACTTTAATTCTTTGAGTTTTGAGAGATTCGGATTGGATCATGGGTGAAATTGGAAAACAAACAGCTACAGTACCGAAAAGCAAGTTATGGGTATTGATTCCAAGGAGCTTTTATTTCAATTCCTACAAAACAACATAAAAACACATAAAAGCATACAAAAACATATAAAACCAATACAAAACTACATTACATAACAATAAGATAAAATCACATAAAACCAACCGAAATGACTTATGATTTACAAATTATCAAGCTCAAAAGCACCTAATTTGTGTATATAAAACACGCTCATCACATACTTAGATAAAATAATAGCTGAAAATACGGGTAATTAAAAAAAATTATATCATTTTTTTTTCGTTACCTGAATCGCAACCTTTACGATTATCTATATTTTTCAGAATCATATTTACTTTATTATGATTCATCTCATCAGAGTAGTCAGGAGTATGTTCAACTCAATCTTCAATACGAATTCGTTCTTATCACCATAATACAGTTTTACATTACATAGCAATCACCACAACATAATCAGAATAAATATCATTTTCTGAATATATATTCTTTCTCGTATAGTATTATCATTATATTGATTTACTTCGCAAAATAGCAACAATGCTATTTTTTTCAATCTCAAAATAAACATTCTTTATATATTAAATATTTCAAAGTTTACATCATATATTGTACATTATCATCACAATACAATAAAATTTTCAACTAAAGAAAACAGTATTCCTTTATGCGTCCTCTAGTTGTTATCATCTTGAAAGCTATAGACTTGCGTTGCATCCCAAATCTGCAAAAGTTATGTTTTTGCAAGGTTGAGTACGACGGCCCAGCAAGTCTAACAGATAGCACATAACACATAATTTACATTTCAAACTTGACTTTCAGCACTCATGTCTTGTACTTTCATACATGCTTTCTAACTCCATGCATTGTAATCGAATCATATTTCATGATTCATTACAATTCAAATTACGCATATCTCGTATCATCACATTCAAGTATAATTCATATTTCAACATGCTTAACATCGCTGATGGCTAATTCATGCATCAGCTCTTCTCATGTAACACATATCACAAATTAATTGAGTCTCCATAACTCAATTATTTTCGGTCATACTTTGACCTTAACAAAGATATATCACGATGTAACATGAAAGGCACATATCAATGGACTTACAAAAATTTCATATCATATGAATTATTTTAACAAGTTTACACATAACAAATAAATCTGAAAAACTTGCCTCGTTCATTGTTCATTATCTACTCCATTCATATCCATACTTTCTTCCTTCAAATGATAACCTCTTCGCTTGATGCTTTTACTTGAATCCTTGATTCAATTCTTGCTCCCAACTTGCTTTAATTGAATTCAATTTATCCTTTGAACAACATTTTGCTTCACTTCTTCTTTAATTTCAATTGATAACCTCGATTCCTTAAGAATTTGATGGAGTTTTTTTGGGTTTTTTTTTAGCCCAATTTTCTAAATGCTTGTGTTTTGGGTAGTATGGAGATATAGAATCCAAGCAAAGAGAAAGAGGTATGGAACGGATGGAAAGCAGGGAACTGTTTCTTTTTTTTTCTTTTGGAACGAAATAGAAGAAGAGGCAGGGGAGTTTAATTGCTTAGTGTCTTTGTTAACCCAAAATGATGACACCTCCTGCTTAATCCTACCAACTCAGCATAATGCATTTTTTTTTATTCTCAGCTCCATGCCTTAATTTATTTTTATTTTTTTATTCTTAGCATGTTTACTTGGTTCTATAGGCTTAGCATACGTGGCTTGTTTTAACTTTCAGCACCAATACATATATGTATACTACATATATATATATATATATATATATATATATATATATATATATATATATATTATACTACCAATACCCACATAAAGATAATTTAGGTATTTTAATTGCATGGAATTACAATATTAACCAAAATCGGACATTATACATTTATAATCATGTATAAAAATCATCCCACTAATTATAGAATTAATCCATAATTAATTTAACACTCATTGTGTAACGAATGTTACATTAAATAGTAACTTATTCAATGTATACAATTATTGTTGTATAATTAATTTAAATCAAAATTGCTTCTTCTTCCCATAAATTGTTCCAAAACAATTTATTTAATCTATACATTTCATTATAAATTAAATATTAATATTTAATTTACTCATTTGACACCAATATCCAATTACATATATCACATTAGCATAAATTATTTATTTGAAATGTGTAATATAACTCATTACACTAATTATGAAGTTGAATTCATAATTTTAAAATAAGCTCTTATAATGGGACGAATAAATTATTTAAATAATTAATATTATCCCATCAACTATTAAATAGTTCACTTAAGCTTTATCATAATACACCTCTTGCTTCCCTTTTCTAATTCTCAACATACACGTATATAATATATACTCGCATTACTTATATACATAAAGTATATTTTACATATATATATATATATATATATATATATATATATATATATATATATTGCCAGTATCCTCCTGTAAATTAACTTGTGTATTTAATTACATGGAATTCCAATATTAACTAATTCCATTAATTATACATTTTTAATTATGTATAAAAATTATCTTACTAATTATGGAATTAATCCATATAATAAAATAACACATTTTGTGAGACGAACAAATTATATTAAAATAATTAATATTAAATTAATTATTTTAATTTATTCATTCAATGAATACTTTCAATTGTATATGATTAAATATAATCATCTCCTTCTTTCCATAAAATGTTTTTAACGATTTATTTCTATACCATTCAATTTACACATTATACATTATTCCCATAAAACTTATTTAAATTATACAATCTATATTGTATAACAAATTTTAATTTCCTCATTCTTCTCAAAATGAAAGTTACATATTACATGTATTGTAATAAATCCACTAGATATGTTGAAATAATTTAATATTATAAATTACTTCAATTTACTTTATTTAAGGTATACAATAATTTTGTATACTTAAATTCAATATACCAATCCCACCATATTAAAATAATTATATAAATTATTTTAACATGTATTCATTTCTTTTTCCTTTGAAACAATTATTTTCTTTCCTTTTCTATAAATTGTCTTCAACAATTTATTTAATTGTAGTAAATATATTAATATATTCACTACATTAAAAACATGTGTACATTACACCTCATAATGTAATATTATTACATAATTTCTTCATTAAAATGAAGGTTATACATTAAATGCCATCATTTAAATTATTATAAATTATTTTAATTGTATCATAAATTTTGCCCATCTCATTTCCTTTTAAATAAATTGTTTCTACAATATATTTTCATATAATAATAATAAATATTTATTATTCATAAAAATCATATATTGCATAGCACGTATTCATATATGCAATACCATATTACCAAATAAGAATTTTATTGATTAAATTCTTATTTTTAATATTTTCTGAAAATCCGGGTCATTACATTCTTCCTCCCTTATAAGGATTCCGTCGAATCGGTTTACATATTATTCTTTCTCATAACCGTATCGTTGAATTATTTCAACGTACCATTTCCTTAGGTTTTATATCACCTATCTCATTTCTTTCCTTAATCAATTCTTACAGGTTCCATTTCGTAATTGATATTTAAACTCGATTATATTACGAGTATTATTTATTCCTCAATTTTCTTTTTCTAAGGATATTTCTGAACCGTTACATTCTTCATATTCTTCTTTCTAGTACTCTAAAAGTCCTATAATTCTTGGACTTACTCTTTCATTCTTTCACGTTTTTTAATCTTCATGTAACTATTCCCTATCAATTTCATGATTAGGAAATTTTCAATTCTCATGACTCTACATTTTTCCTTCTTCAAGGATTTGTTTATAAATTGTCGTATTCTACGACCTACTTTCTTCCAAGGAATTTTATCCTTTCAATATCCAACTGCCATAATGGAAATCCTCCACAATTGATCAATAATTGTGAAGCAATATGAATAACTCAGGAATTCAAAAGATTCACTTAATTAGGAAGAGCTTTCCGTATCATACAAAGGTCATAAAGACCAGACCTTTCTTTTTCATGTTTCTGAAAAGGTTCTTAACAGAAATTTATCTGTGAACCGTTTGTCTTACGGGCACATAGGTGATCAGCCTGTTTATGCCCTGTGTTGATCTCTGTTATCTTTGCCACTATATCGCGCAATCAGAATTTCCCAATTCAGGGGTGTTCCGTGTTGATCAACACTATCTGTGTCGCCGCCATTCGGCGCCAATTGAACGATACACGTTCATCTGTGCCACCATTCTGGTGCTAAAAACTTTCCCAAATCAGGGATTTTCATACGAGTTCTGGAATCCAAACCAAAACGAGTTAGTTGGACAACTCTATCTGTTCAACAATAATATCTCAGAGGCTTATTATAAGCGATATCTGAATCTGTGTCTAGCCGATTCAAATGGCATTTGACACTTCTTTAACTATTAAAATACTAAAAATCATTTTATGACGTATAGTACTGCACTGTTTTTAGCAGTCCGTTAAGAATATCGTTATTTTATGATTTCGTCATACTACATCGTACCATAGTGGGCTGACGATCCTTACATTACATGCATTATTCTCGTATCTTAACACATATGGCGTAATCAATCATTGTGAACTCGTTTCTTAACCAAATTAATCTGTTTAACTCTTGTTTTCTTCGTTTTTATATGCATAAACATAATCAATTATCAATTTAACCAATTAACTTGCAACACAGACATCAATTTCATACATATAGTTCATATTCATATGTAACTACTCTGTAACTTCCAGAACACTAACATAAATATGATTTCATGGATTTAATTACTCTAAATCATATATAAATCATATAAGATACGTATATACATGCTTACTAACATCTAACATTAAGTTATTTAAAGATTTAACCATAGAATTCAAATTACAGAAAATACAGTATACGTTCATGGAATGAAACTCATAAGAATATAAATTAAAGTCTAAAATCAAGGAATTACCTTGATTAGTACTTGAATTATGCAACAATTAGATGAAACTTCTTCTCAATTCTCTAATTCTTCTCAAATCTCTCTCTTTTTCTCTCTGTAATAGCTATTACAAACTGATGAAATAAAACACGTATAACATGAAATAGGCAGCATGGGTGTCAGTTAATCCCATAATGGGTTAACTGACTCCAACCTCCCTTAAGGTTTTGTTTGGTTAACACATTTATTCTCCCTTCTAGTTTATTTTAATATTTTGCTTATAAAATAGTTCATGTCACATGTTTAATCTGTAATGTCCAGTAATTTTAGGTATGGTATTAAGTTATTTTATTATATGAAATTCATATTTATATAATTTTATGAATTTAATTGGATCCATGTAAGAATTATTATTTAATTTTCTTGCATTAAAGGGACTCATTAATAGTTGATTTAAATTAGCGAGTTAACCCTAAGACTTAATTTGTAAGAATTTGGGAAACATTAATAGATAAATTCATTTTACTATTGTCGGATTAAATAATTCAAATGAGGAATTATTGGTAAACTAATTATTCAAATAAATAATTAATTAGTAAGTTTAAATATTAGCATATAATGTTGATAATTTAATTTGGGCCACTTTTTCTTTTATTTAGGATGGCCCATTTCTTTTATTTAGTTCGATTGGGCCAATCCTCTTATCATTTTCCTATTGGGCTGCTTCCCATTCATTTAGCCAAACTAATTTGAGCTGAGCCCAAGGTCTTCTTATTTTCCAATTGGGCCACCATTTTAATTAAATCAGCCGGCCCAACTATTGGGTTAAGCCCAAGTGCATTGCCAGCCGGGTTGGATCCGTTTGGGGCAAACGGTAAAACCAATTGGGAGCAGAGCTGGGTTCAAATCGGCAAGAAGAGAAAAATTGATTTGGGGGAGTAATAACCGAGCAAGGGAAGGGGGAAAATCAAACCCTCAATTAGTCAATCGAGAGAAAGAAGGAGTAGGCTTAGTCGACCCTAGCAACCCCCAAACCCTCAAATCACATAGCCGAACCTAGCTGGACCCAAACCATCCATCAATCGAACGTGCGAGAGACAGGAGAAAGAAAAAGAACTGTCAATCGCCGACGACAGCTTGCGCCGACCGGCGGATTGATTAAGGGTTCGAGGGGGCGTTCGAGCAAGCATCGCTTGGACCAAGGGTCCCAGAATTTCAGCGACGCGACCGGTGGAGGTACGAAGCTCGAGGAAATTGCCGGCGAGGTCATAGGTTGGCGTGATGAGATCGGTCAGACAACCACTCTCCTTATCGTCGGTCATTGACCAGTCATTTAGGGTATTGCCCAAATAATTAGGGTAAAATTCTCTCTATAAATTGGGTCCAAATCCTAGCCAAGCTATCGAGTTTTGTGAGATCCAAATTAGAGATAGAGGGTTTGCAGAGAAGAAAGGGAGCAGGGGAAACTAGCCGTGAATGTCCACCGGCTTCGTTGATTATTTCGGTAGAAGGAGAAGTACGGCAAATCGGTCAACCCCAAGGTATTAAGTAGTTCAAGCGACTGAGATGATTTTCTGTTTAATTTTTCAATTTGTGTTGGGTTGTACTCGGATTGTATCAATGTATCGAGTGGCATTTTCCTTCTGTGGTTGTGGTATTATATATTGTATTAGGTTTTTGTGTGGGTTTACAAGTCTGCAATTATGCTTTGCTGGTTGTATCAGTCCTGTGATGGTTATAATATACCTTGATTTTGGAATCGTATCATATTGATTTGGGTTTGAGAATTTGGGATTTGTACTGTGTGTAAGTTTATGTTGATTGGGAATCTGTTGAACCTTAATGGTTCTGGCCTTTGGATGTGTGTTGTATATAGGCTACTGTCAAACTTTGAAATGCCCATTAGGTGTTCGAATTTATGCCCAAATCAAGTTTTGGTTTCCTTTTGATACAATGATGATAGGATGGTTACTGAGTGGAACTCAATATGATTAAATGCAGATTTTGCTAAACTTACTGTCAATAATCAAACCTTGTTTAGTTTGCGTTAACTGCTCTATCAATATCAGTGTTGGGTAATGATTTTGTTAGTGAAACGAAATTAGCTGGGATTTGATATCAGTTGGTTATAATATTGATTTTGGGCAGGAAAGAATAAACATATGATTCCAATAATATCATGTAGTAATTGTATTAATTTGGTTGTGCAATTCAATAGAGTCAACTATTAATCAAATGATTGCTGATGGCTCAACTATTGATTAATTAACTTAAGTTAATAATGCATTTTCAAACTAATTAGTATTATGTTAATAAATAAAATTAATAAAGAAATTATTTATTATTAATAGATAATAGATAAAGATAATAAAGTAATTATTTGTAATAACAAATGAAGATAATAAGTATTTGATAATTATTCATTGTGTAACACTACATAATAAATAAAGATAATAAATATTTAATTATTATTTTAACTAACCTTAAATAATAATTAGGTATGAGTAAATTAATTATTGTTATAGGTAAGGATAATACATATTTAATTATTATTAAAAATAATTAAATATGAGTAAAGTTAAATAAATAATTATTTATTATTTGTCAATAAATAATAAATAAAGATAATAAACATTTTAATTATTATTTACTTAATATTAAATAATAAAGTTAATTAAATAATTATTTAATAACGTAATAAATAAATATAATAAATACTTGATTATTATTTAGTGTTAAATAATAATTAAGACTAACACAGTGATCATTTAAATAAAGAATAAGGGGTAGTAATTACTTAATTACCCCTAAAAGTGAATAGTAGTAAAGTGTACATGAAAACTTAAATCACTTAGTAAATTTCAGTCACTGTTAGTTAGTAATACACTAATAAATTTATTATTTATGTAGTAAATCGAGATTTAACCAAATAAGAATAATCGTCAGATTATTATTTGGATACGATTAAGCCATGATGCCCTAACAAGATTACTACTTAGTTTATAAATAATAAATCGGGTTACAAATCAGTGATTTAAAGCAAGTAAGGTTGCTAAATTGAATATCCAAATAATAAATGAACATGATTAGTTGCCGAAATAACAACTAAAGGTCATTAATTAATTTTTTTTAGCTAATGTTAAGTAGTAATGTATTCGGTGAATTGTTTATCTGCTAAATAAATAGCATAAGTGAGTATAGTTACGCAGTGCTAATGGATAAACCGACTCTACCAACTGATAGGTTATCCAAGATCAATTAATTAAAGCTAAATCTTATCTGTAGCTGAGCAATCAGGCAAGTTCTATCTTACTCAACTTTTACATTGAGCAAGTTTCTAAACCTTATGCACTATTTTTAATTCGTGCAAAAAGGTATATATTATTGTAAGTTATTCTTTAAGCTTGAATCTTATCTCCAAGCATGCCTTAAGTGGTCTAATTACTTCTAAAATTATTCCACATCTGTGTATTTATTGACATTCGCACTCGTGCATTTGAATTCGTATATTTATTTAAGTTCAGAAATTTATGAACTATTCATGGTTAAGTCTGGACCCTTGTTCGGTCAGGCAAGTATGTGAGAATTGATAAAAGCTATCCGAACCAATCGATGGTAAGGATTCTTAGACTGTATGAACACCCCTCTTATTATAGGAGAGTACCCCAGGTACCGTATATAAGGTGCAAATAGCAGAGTTAAATGTTATGTATATACATAGCGTACGCGAGGTTGATCCCCTCAAGTACTTATTCTGTAGCCAGTAACCAGAGGGTCAACCAGCTATTGGCTCCTTTGGAAGTTATTGTTCAAAGTCTACTCGACTATCAACTGTTCTAAAAGCATTTATTGTCCTTGCTTCTGATAATTGTTGAATTCTCTTTCTATATTCCCTTCATCATGATATATTCCTTATTGTTGTACTTTAAACTTGCTGAGCAAACTCGTTGCTCATTCTTGCTATATCATGCCTTTATTGAAGCTAAACCCGAGACGTCAGGGAAGAACAAAGGGAAAGAAAAGATGAAGTAATAGACTTCATGTAGCAGATTTTAAATTTACGTGTAGTTAATTACTGTTAATGTAATTTAAACCCCGACTTTTATCTAGGGTATGGATTTGTGTAAGTGTTTAAGGTTTTTTTTTGTATTCTGGGACTAGTAACACCTTTGTAATGAACAATGTATGTTTATTATATTCCGCATTTTAGTTACCATATATTGTTAGAGGTGAATGTTTGTATTGGATCGTGATGACCGGATCCTGGTATTTGGAGACCCGAATTTGGGGGCTCACATAATCAATTAAATAATCTTACTAAAATCAATTAAATAAAATAGAATAATTCTACATTAAATCACATAAATAAAATTCTCATTTACTAAATATGATAAATTATCAAATCTCTAATTAATATTAAATTAATTAGAAATAACATTATACTTATTTAAATAATGCATTTAATCAAATAAATTCAATTAAACACATACTTTAAATATAAAAATTCTCCATGTCAATTTTACTAATGTAACATATATAATTAAATTAATCAACCACAAATTCATCAATTCATCAATTAATTCAACAATCAAATCATCGAAAAATATTTATTTAATTCAATAAATATTTAAATTAAATTACAAAATTCTCGTTCGTCACATAAACTCTAAATTTTCCTTTAAAAATCACACTAAAACAACTCATGCCACATAACTCATGCAAGACAACTTGAATATCATAACTCGCATGCATTTGAACACATATATAAGCTATATACACATACTCAAATGGTCAAATTATAAAGAGACGCCCATTTGACAATTTCATTTCAAAATTCTTAAGTTTTTCTTGGAAAATACACGCTAGAATGACGTGTACAAGTCATGGCATTTATAGGGTCAATAGATAACAAAGCAAACCTATTTTCATGCATATATGGACTAAACTAGCATGCTCAAATCATCAAAACATAGCAACATTTTCTGGAAGCCAGCACAGCCGTGCTAGTTTTGGCCTTGGGAGTGGCGCGGTCGCGCCACTCCTGCGCTGCTTCAAGTTCGGCTTTGCTTCTGCAGAACTCGAAAATTAATATGGTCTAAACGCAATTTAATGCAACCACATTGGTCCCAAACATGTATATAGACTCATATAACATCATTACACTAATTAACAAACTAATTAGCAAGAATCATGGATTTCATGGAATTTAACAAACTAAGAAATTGATAACACAGTGTACCTTCTTGAAGCAAATTTGAAATCCTTAAATGCTTATTAGCAGATTACTTTTACTCTAAACAATGCTCACTCACTAAACTAACGTATCAGAAGTTGAAGCAACTGAAATTTTGAAGAATTGGTTCCAATTTATAGAAAATTTAGTATCCAGACAATGTTCTTACCCAAATTGAAGAACCAACGAGAAGAAGAAGAAGCTGTTGGACAATGGAGGTTTGGTGAGTTGCTCATTCTCTCCTTCATCATTCTTACCATCTGATGCAAGCAAACATAGGCCTTATGCCTATACATTGTTGAGAAGAAGGAGGAAAAGAAGGGATGGGACTCTACTGTGCATTCACTATTTGATTTGTCTCTCTCCTAATGCAGACTACGGCTTAAAAATAAATAGGATATGTCCCATAACTCTTATCCCAATTTAATGCTACTTGGTAAATAAATCATATAATTAAAACCCAATTAATCTAGTATAAATTTAATACCCAATTCGTAAATACATAAAAGATGAAATTAATAACTTAATCTAGTCCGCTTAGTATTAAATTACTAAATAAACTATTACATAATAATATCAATATTGCACACATTAATTAATAATTATATTAATTAATCTATGCAATTTAAATTCCTCCACTATATATATTCAAATAAATTGAATATTTAATTAATAAACAACTTTATCAATTCTTCTGGTATTGAACCTTAGGGCTAGTCCACTAATTTAATTAAACCATTAGTGACTCCTTTTAATAACCTTGGCAACTAAGCAAAGTTACATAATCATATAGCCAATTAATCACACAAGACTTAAGTAAGCATACAAAGCTAACTCATAAAAATTAAAATTTATATTTAATTAATAATGGAGTTTAAAATTTTACGGTCATTACAAGGGCTTCATAGTCAAGACGAGGAGCATCTCAATTAAAAAGTCTTCGGTTAGTAATCTTGTACTCTCGACTGGCTCGAACCACATTGATGTGACATATCACAACCGAAAGCAAGCTGACACATCCTCTCTAAAAGTTAACAATCAGATATCCTCTAGGATCAGAGCATTAAATAAGCAACGATAACTTTCCAATGGGAAAATCTCGAGAAAGTCTATAAAAGGTATGTAGATTCAAACCAACAGGAACAATCACGAAAAAGAAATATTGACTTGCTGCCCAACTTTTAAGAACACTACTCTACGATCTAGAACTTATTTCTGCTGCTAAGTTTTTCTTTACTGGACTTAAAGCCACTTAGCAGCACCTCCAAAATATTATCTTTCTTACTGATTGTATAGGTCTTAGTAACCTTTGTAATCAAGTCTTAGTGACTTGTTCTAAGTCTTTGTGACTTGAAAGAATCTAAGTGATTCAGTCATTGTAATTATTCTTAGTGAATAGATATATATTAGTGATCATCCATGCGTAGTGGATTTCCTACTCGAAGAGTAGAAGAGTGAACTAGGAGATCTTTGTGCCCTCCGAACCACTTAAAATTCTATGTGTCTTCTTTACTTTCTACACTTACGTTTCTATAAAGTTTTTTATATTTATTTCTGACTAAATTCCACTTGTGTGCTAAATTTAGAACTGTGAATTCTTTCAAATCTTTGAAGGAAATTTTTAAATCATCATTCTGTTGTGCATAATTAAATTAACCTACTTAATTTATAAGTTGGTAATAATTCGTTAAAAGAATTTTTTTTAAAAGATCTATTCAACTCCCCCCTATAACGACCCCAAAATCTGAACAATTTCATTCTCGGCTTTGCTCATTAACAATATATTTACATACTAACTTTACACCATTAAACAATGATATAATCATTAAAATGCGGATAAATTTTAAACTTTTTTATTTTCTTCCTTTTATACCCTAAATCACAACGTTTACGAATACATATCTTAGAATCATATTTATTTCATGATTCATTTTATCAGACTTATTACATAAGATTTTATGTCTCAGTACAATACCCTTCGTATATCGAATAATTCAATATTTACATCCTAACATTAAATACCCATTATAAATTGCCAACTACGTATGTTGAAAACCCTCAACGAGGTTTAAATCTATTTCTAAATAAAGAAATTTTATTTCCTTGCACGTCTTCTACTTCTTATCATCCAGATGGCAAATAATGTCACATTGTATCTTTAACCTGCAAAAAGGTTATTTTTGCAAGATTGAGCTCGACATCTCAGCAAATCAAATAGTTTTCATACATCACGTAGCACATAATATTATTCTCAATTTGTATAATCACAAATACTCTAACATGTTATACATGCTGCATCTCACATAACATTTAATAAGACTAAGTTCCTTACTCAATCAACACAGTCATATATTGACTTTCACATCTCATATATAACATAGGCAATTCAACATGCTCTTTGTAGTATAGATTTCAATAAATCAAACATCAAATTCATATAGTAAATAGGAACTGAAAGACTTGCCTGGCTCGTAGATTACTAATTATAGTTTTTTGTCCTTACAGACTTCCTACACAATATATGATCATGCACAATAACTATTAGCCACATAACAACACTTAGTAGTCGTTTATGTTAACTCTACTTTACATTCCATAACCCTTGTTTTTAATCGATGCCCAATGTTCAATTAAGTTTGATTGTGTGAACTTCACCTTACACCTCATTACTTTCTTATTAGGCGACACTCGAAGTTCTTTTAAGTGTTTAAAACTTGTCATGACTCCATATTATAAGTCTATCATTCAATAAAATTTATTATAGTTCAGTGAAACAATTTTATCTTATTACCCTTCATACTTTGCTTTGTTTAACACTTAACATTTAGTTAAGTCATTAAGTTAACCTTCGTCTCATAATCTTTTATACCTATTTTTTTTAATCGACGCTTAACATTCATCTTAAACATCATAGCTTGACATTACATCATATTAGATGTGTATTGTTCATTAGCCTTATATAAGTTGTAATAACCAGGAATTTCAAGTCACTTTATATGTATATGCATTATTGATATTTAAAACTTTGTGCTATATAGTGATTTAATATGTGATAATATATGTAAAGTGGTGTATGGCTAAACAAATATATATATACTATAGTTATGGATGTATATTTATAGATTTCATTAAAAAGGAAAGCTTCATAACCTAATTATACATTAGGTGAGATAATTAAATAACCTAAGGGTTATGGTAATAATGAATAGTTAGTATTTAATATTTATACTAACTTAAGTGGATAATTTTATTATTGCAAGTGATTAATAATCTTTAAACCTAATTATAGTAAACCTAATTAGGTTACAAGTTAAAGAGATATGTGTAAGTAATTAAATTCCATAAGATTAGAAATAGAGACCCTAAATAAATAATTAGGGTAATACATATTAAAATTGTTAAACTATGCTTATTACATACCCCAAAACAATTAAATGAGAAGCCCAAAAGAAATAAAATGCAAGCCAATACCTAGCCCACTTGATTAAGGGTATTTTAGACTTTTGATTAATCAAATTTGTGCATTAAAATAAAAGCAAAGTGGAGGGGATAATGGGGCATGAGTGGCTGGCCCTATTAGGCCTTTTAAGTCAACAAATTATGCTAATCAAGTTCCTTAAATAGTAACTCTTACATCAAGTACAAGTGTGTCCATCTTCCATTAGTAGAAAATCTACTTAGCACCTTTAATGGCATGATTAGGCTCAATTGAAAGAGATAAGGCAAAGCCTTTTATCTAAGGGACAACAAAGATATGGTGGATATTAGTTATGATCCTAGTTGTATATAACTATATTTCAAGATACACTTCTAAATCACCACATTTCATTTTCTCTTCATTTTTCTCCTATTCTTCTTCTTCTATTTTTCTCCCAAGCTAGCAAAATACAAAGAGAGAAAAGAGAGAGAGAGGGGTTCGGTTTCTTTGATGGAAGGAGAGGAGTGTGTTAGCTTGATTAATACACCCAAAGTTCATAACTTACTTTGGTAGATCAAGGAAGGTTGCTACTAGAACAAGGTATAACCTAAATCTTCATCTCTTTCTTCTATTTGATGTTATAACAAGATTTGATGGGGTTATGAACTAATACCCAAGATATCCTAGTTTTACATATCATCATGTATGGAACTAAATATTTTAAGTGTTAGATCAAAGGTTTAGAGGAAGAAAATGAGCATATGTTCTCCTAGGGGTGAAACCCTAGTTTTCCTTCCACTAAATCTTGTGTAACTTGAGTTTTACAACTTGAATTTATGATCCATCAAAGGAGGTGCTAGATACATGAGTTAGCTAGTAAATCCAAGTGGTAGAACACAAATTCAACAATTTTTTAAGCCTTGGGGGCTGTTTTCCCAAAACAGTCCAGGTATAGAACTTAAAGCTTTAAAACCCTAAAGAGTCTATTGTCCCCATTTTTCCTAAGGCTGTTTCGGCCAGTTATTTATCTTTTAAAAATCTGAGAAACATCACAGAGGTACGTTAAGAAGTATCTACATGTAAAAAAAACGGACATGTTTCGATGTGTGGTTTGTGCGTAATGGCTTTTACCGTGCAGGACTCCTAAATATTCGTACCTGAATTCCTCACTGTGTATATCTTGAAAAAATCTAAAATGTTTACAGTATGTGTATATATGTTATGAGAGTGTACCTTGAAAGTTTCAAAATTGTTTGAGCAAAACTCGAATTATGAAAAATATAGCAAGATTCGGAGGTTTTGTGTACTTTAAAAATAGTAAATCACTTTCTAAAATTCTAGGAAAATTTGTGAACCATTTTGGGTCATATACTATCCAGATCCAAAAGATAATAATTTTCAGAACTTGTTTGCTATTTTTCATAATAATGTTATAGTTATGGTTAAAAGAAAATAAATGGTTAAATGATGTCATAAATGAGGAAAATAGGATGTTAAAGCTTAGGTACTCCTATTATAGTGTAATCTGACCTATGTGAGGTATTTTAGTAATCTATTATGATAAATAATATCTATAACCTTTTATGGGTATTAAATAAGTTGTTTAATAAAGGGTAAAATAATTAAAATAAATTATTTATTTGCCTAATAATTTATTAAAATGTTACAATGATATTTGTAATATAAGAATCGGATATTTTTAAATATAATATATATATATATATATATATATATATATATATTAATATTAGAACTGTTGTCAGATTTCACAATCAACAATTACGTGCAAGTATACACAATCCACAAGTAATAAAGTGGTAAATAGAGTATCGATCTCACAGAGAATTATTATGTTTATTACCTTCAACTACCAATCTAAATTACTCTATTCTATTAAACAATCACAATTTGAATTATGGTTAAAACTACTTAAATTGAAACTAAAATCAATAACTAACACAGAAGTTGAAATTCAAATTTAAAGGCTTAAGACTACAATATCCCTAATCATGTAGAATAACTAAGTTTTCCAATTTATCTAATTATTAAATTCAATAGAGTTGTTGACAGAAATTCAACTTTATTTGTAAGCCCTTTTCCAAGTGAACAAACAAATTTATTTAACATAATCAATTCTGCTATATTCCTATGCAAAACTTAAAAGGTTAAATTCATCAAAAACTAATTCCCAATAGTTACATGCAGTAAAGAGATATCTCTATCCATTTCACAACCCTAATTATTCATCACATGCAAATAATTAAGAATACATGCTAACTTATTCAGATCAAACCCTAGATTTCATCTTCCGAATTCATCTAAAGTATCTCACTAATTGCTAGCCAAACAATTAATCAATAAGCACAGAATAAGCTAGACAACTCAATCATGAAGCAATAATTGGATTAAATAAGATACTTAAGTCATACGCACAAAAGGTTCAATTGCAGCCTTAATTTGAGTTTAGTTCATACTGATAATAAAAACTAGAATTCTGAAATAAGTCATTATAATCAATTACAAATTAGAGAATAAAAGATTAAAAGAAAACTCAATGAAATCTTCAATCTTCAATCCACCAATTTAAATTCTTCACGATGCTCGTCCCGATCTCCAATTTCCTTGCTCAGCTCTGTAAAGTCAATCTTTGCGTTGATATTTTTTTTCGGTATCCCCCTGTCCATCTTTTATATATATCCATTGTAGTCTCTTCATCAGATTAGTCAAAGTAATCCTTGTTCGCATCAAACTCCTAAAAGAACTGATCCTGCTAAACATCAACTTCCTTTTCCTCCAGCCGCATTCTCGCCCCGGCGAGAAGCTTCTTCACAAAATCCTCGCCCCGACGAGAATACTTTGCACCCACATTTCTTTGCTTTTTCTCTGATCCGAAGCATCAACCTACAAAATAAACATAAAAGCAAATAAACAAATACTCAAAACACTTAAAGATAGTAAAGAATCAAGCCAAAAACGTATCTAATTCATAGGTTAAAACCCACTCATCAAATACCTCCAAACTCAAAACTTTGCTTGTCCTCAAGCAAAAATACAAATCAAACCAAAACAACTACTAGACTAACTACCTACATACATCATGAAAATCCAGCCTCAGAAATCAATATCTAACAATTCAACAGAATTTCGACCTCGTGCACCATCAACAGTCCAACTATCCTCAGTTATACTTTACTCGCAATCCTTCCGTGTGTGTGTATACAATATATCAAGTTAATCGAAATCTGAATTCAACCCTTAGTATCACTGTGCTCAGAGAAAGATAAATTCACATATTTTCACGTTTAAACACTACTTTTACCCACTTGTCTCCACTTTTCATACATTTTATTATTTTATTATTTTTTTAACGAGTGCGTTTTACGCTCCATCTCGTCACTATAATTTTTCCCTTGACTTGTGCAATGTTCATCTTTATTAGGTTTTTCAATGCCACCTTTGTAACGAACTTTCGACCAACGACTCCCAAACCAGACGATTTTAGGGCGCCGAGTGTAAAGACACATCCTAAAGGCTTACTTATTCGAATGACACCGGCCACAAAGATAAACTAGTCAAGAGCTGCTCTTATCTGTCTATATCCTTTCCTTTTTCATATTTCCTCTCTTTCTTTTACTTAGACAGACATCGAAGCAGTATTTATTCAACAACAATTTTTTTTCTTTTTATTTTTATTTATTTATTTTTTTTAAGATCCAACAAGTGATAAAAGCCAATATATCCTTAACGAGCACTAAATACACAAAAATTGAACCAAATCCTAACCAATTCAATATATAGCCATGAGCAATTAAAACCAAGGGTCCCCAAGTAGATACAACTAAAAATAGTCAAACTCCTGACTTAGCATTCATTATCTATCCTGTTAAAATAATTAAGAACTGATTAAATTTTCATCACCGACCATTGTTTGAGTACCCTAAATGCAATTCTATATGATTTTACTCTACTATGCTTTTTTTTATGATGCAATTCACCATGAACTAATGAAACAAGTCATATTAACAAATGCAACTACTATGCACATAAATAAAACTATTCCTACCATGCACACAGTATCAACACAGAAAAACCCCCCCAAACTCAAACGAAACAATGTCCTCATTATACTGAAAATAATGAAATCAAAGAACAGAGGACTCCCCTGACAAGCTAAACGGTGGGCCCGTACTCGTCATCATCATCTGAGGGTGGTGGTGGAAATACTGGCAACGATGAGCCTCTGGAAAATTAACAGGATCCATCAATAGCTGCATCTTATCATACATCTCTGCTATGGCGTTCGTACAATTCGTCTGATAGGCGTACATATGTTCCTGTCGATTCGCCAACCATTGATTCTGTCTCAATATGGTTCTATGCTGATTAGTGATAAGTCGCTGCAATTCACGAAATTATAGACTAAATCTGGACTTGGCGGAGGAAATGGATGTCGAAGGACCCGCTACTTCTTCATCGGGCTCCTGTTCCTCATCTTCAGAAGGCGAATGAATGATATATCCCAAGCCACGGGGGTGTGACTCACCACCTTCCCACTCTTTATATCTTGCAATTTGTCGGTGGTCCAAAAGTAGCAACGGTTGTTGGATAGCTTCCTCAATACCCCAGCGAACCCCTGCTCAAAGGCATAATCCACAAATCAGAGAAGGGTGTGGCAAACCACCCTGACTATATAAGCTCCGTAAACTTCGGTGAATCGATGCCTCAATCACCTCCCCCACATTAATCTTGATTCTCGTCACAATGACATATAACAATAAAGCTTTCTCCTTGGGGACATTACTCATATGCTGTGTGACATCAATTTGGCAGACAAAAAGGCATACCAGATCATACCATAACGACTGAGATCCTTGCTAAGGAAAGAAATTGCTGCACATGGTCCTTTAGATATCCAAGTCGTCCCCGGTTTACACAAATCAGTCACAACCTTCTCCAAATTTGGCCCCTCTGCAAGAAATTGAGAGTATCTATAGCATTTATCAGGCCACAAATTATAATATTCATTGATCATCTGGGCACTGAACAAAACTTTTTTACCCCTAATTCTAACCTCGTATGGAGCCGTGTCCTCCGCATTGGCATAGAATTCCTTGACGATGGCTATACACGCAGGTTCTGGATGGGCTGCGAATGTCTCCCATCCCCTCTCGATAATCTGTAACATCATCTCACCATCTATCACTTCGTCAGGTTAGAGACCGCGCTTGGGAGTTAGAGCTTTACCCGATGTATACGAATCATATCTATCAGCGGCCTCAACAGTGATGAATTTCCTTCTATCAAATTATCTTGATGGTGTTGAAGATGAACCCTTACCCTTATGCCTTTTTGGGGCCATGTGTGGTGTTAATGATGTACTGATATTTTTCTCCCCCAAACTCAAGGTATAGTCACTTTCAATGAACAATGCAGGTTACTCTATGTCAATTGAACGGTTGAACCAATTGAGAAAAACCCTAGCACGTGTGCATGTAAAAAGAGAAACTCATGTATCGTTATAGTAGAAAATAGAGCAATCCTATTTGGAATGAGATTTGGAGTGTGATCCGTATCAGGGTTTGGTTTTGGAGAGAGGATGTATGTATTTAGTGATTGAATCTAAGTGAAGGTAGGAGAAATGAAGAAATTGGAAGAAGAATAGGTGTGGGGAAGTTTAGTTAGTGTGGGAGAGGGAAGAAGTATGAGTCGGTGAAGTTGAATAGGAATAGGAAGGAATGAATTTGATTTGGGATCGAATTTTTAAACCTAGATTCCACGATTCTCGCCAGGGCGAGAAGTTTTTGCTTGGAAATCTCGCCGGGGCGAGAAAGTCCAGAGGGGTCTTGGCTGGGGCAAGAAATTTGTGCGCTGGGGCGAGAAATTACAGAGGGGTTCTCCCCGGGGCGAGAATTCTTAGTTCATGTTTCTCTCCGGGGCGAGAACTCTGATTTTTGAAAGTTTGCTTTTTTCCTCTTTTCTTCAACTGATACCATCCCAAAAACATTATTCCTTCGACTAATGCATTCCCCAAAGGTTCATCCCTGATCAACACAAAATAGCATGGATTAATACAACTTCGCGAGATTGAATAAATATCAACAATACAGGAACAAAGGAACTACTAATTATACTAATTAAACTAACTGAAAGCACAAATTACTAACTACGCAAAATCTACGAAAATAATAAAATAACATGATTGGTGTTGACGCCGGGAGAATCGCTACTGTGGTAATTATTACCCTTTCCAATTTTAGCCTTTTTATTAGATGATTTTTTGAAAAAGGTCGGCACAAGTGTCGACGGGGTTTTGAAAGATCATTTTTTATGATGAGCCAATTGACCAGAGTCGCCAGTTGGTATATTTGAAATGACGTACCAACTCATCCGAGCTTCGTTTTCGTAAATCGCTGGCTCATATGTGACTCCGAATTAATTGGTCTGCAAACCGAGATTCATAGAGTTCGGGGGCTTGCTTAAGCGAGGGGAAGGTGTTAGGCACCCCCCGACTTCCGTGAAACACGATTACCGCAATCTCGATACTTTTCCTATCCTTTAATCTTTAAAATGTGTGTGTGCGCGCGTGTGTGCCTATGTGAATGTTGTGGTGAGTTTTGCATGAAAAACCATTTGGGTTTTTTTATGAAAAGTCGTGTTTTATTTTGAGAATGCTTTAGAATGCCTTTCGGCCTATACGAGGGAGCTTTATGAGAAAGGTCTGATTTTAATTGTCAAAAGCTGTGAGATTTTTCATTAGGTGTCGTTTTGGCAAAACAAGAGTTTTTAAACCTTCGTCAAAATAGGAATCGGGACCTATACGTTGCTTTCGTAAGTAAAATGACGGGCAACTTCTAGGATCTCTTTAATCATATGCACAAAGATTTAATAAAACGTTATTTATTTTTATAAAACCATTTTTCTGATGTTTGAAAACGATTTTTCTTTAGCCTTCTCGTTTAATAGGAATCGACATTCATTAGCACTTCCAATTTTAAGCCTCGTGGTGCTAATAACCTAATTTGATTGATTTTATGGAAATCTTCATCGTTTAGCTTTGAAATTATTTTTCGTGTCGGAAATCAAATCAAGCATTAAAATGCGTGGGGGGCTATTCATGGGCATATGAGCCATCAAAATAACCCCAAACGCCGACAAGCACATATTTCACTATTACGGGGCCTTAAACCCGATTTTCAACTTGATATCGTTTAAGGCCCGACAATTACATATTTACAATAAAGGGTACATCAACCCTAATACATACACCCAAAAATGTCTATCATCGAATTTGGACCACGGGGTCGCGTTCCTAGGCTCACATCCAAAATTGCTACACACTCACAAAATGGATATTACAAAAAATAAACAACACCGGGTTGCCTAACACACCACAATATCCTAAAATAGCAATCTAAATACACTACGCATAATACATTACCATAACGAGCTAAAAATCACCAAATGGATATCATCGGGCCATTAGGAAGAATTTCGTTCCGTTGGAACCCTCACTAATAGTCCCTAATCCATGTATCCACAACAATATACAAGAAAAACTACATTTAATATAACCCGAATGACAAAAATCTTAACAAAATGATATTACAAAACTGCTATAAAAGTGGTTATTTCACCTTGCAAATGACACCACGATGCGTATAAATTTGTATATTAAGTAGAGTAGAAAGTGTATGTGATACAATCTTAACAAAAAGGGGTATAAATCCTCACTTTTCTCTCTTTTCTCTCCTCTCTCGCTGGTGCTCACTGCTGCCTTTTTCCTCTCTTTTCTTCTGTTAAACTCCCTGTATGCAAATGAAGAACTGCGCTGATAAAGGCTGATCAGAGGCAGCCGCAGATTGATCTGCGGCTGGCCTCGGTTCCCCCACGCCGATCCTCGGTTTTCCCCGCGCCGTGCTCGAGTTCCGTTCCCACCATTAGCCGCGGATTGATCTGCGACTGGCTGGGCTGATTTTCCCAATTTTCATACCGCGCCTCGATTCTCATGTCGTACTGTTGGTTTTCGCTGACAGGCTTGTATTTTGCAGTCCGGGAACCGCTGGGAAACGTGCCATGTCATTCAGGAATGCTCGTTTCGAATGGCTGCGATATAACTCAGGATTTGTATTTGGAGTCTGGTTTCCAAGGGCGTTGCCCCCGACCCCCACCAGCTCACCGGCGAGCAGGTAAGCGTAGTGGCCATTAGTCGATTCCTGATATCTGCTCATTGTCGTGTCGGCTTTTATCGCAAGTCGTTGTGGTGGCTTTGAGTGTTCGTACTTATGTCCACCTTTCGTTCTCGTAGGCTGGGTTAATTGACGATTTTGCCCTCCTATCAGGGTTAGTATACGAAGTGCAAAATTTGGGTGTTTACAGCTGCCCCTCTTTATCATGTTTATGAAATGTTAAATGAAATGAACATGATAAAGAAGTAGACACCCGATGCATGAATGACAGTGCATAAGAATGACAGTACATACATGATGCAACACATATAGCTTATGATGCAACACAAGATGTAAGGTATGCAAAACATTCGTAAAGGTGTTAATGCATCATGCAATCGTAAATTATTTGCGAGTATTGATCTCAACAGGACTCAATCGCTGATCGCATCATTGTTTGGGAGCTGTCGTTTTACACTCCAAAATTAATACCTTACTAACACTCTACTAGCACAAAACTTAGTATAATGACAAGCAAGGATCGATCCCACAGAGAAGTGAATTAATCTTTTACTTATTCTAACATTCCTATTATTTCTATTAATGAGGGGTTTTTGAGTTTGATTCACTAAACTAACAAAAGTAATTAAGAATGATCAATGAATAAAAAGCTTCAGTTCTTCAGTTCAGTATCACCTTATCACAATTATGGGAAAATCAAGTTTAACAATATTTATCCTTCAATGAGACTAATAACCCTAGATAACCACAATCGCTAATTATCCGCAATTCTCCTTATGTGTAAATCTAATGTGACAATCGCCTCAAGAGACTCTAACTATCATATAACCTAGAACTATCAGTCTAGATTTAATATAACAGCAGCATAAAGAATGAGAGAATTAGGTTATTCCAAGCAACAATTGCACAATCAGGAATTATTTAACTTGCCTTCTAATAATCTTAATAATATCCAAAAGCTTGTCCACAATCAGATACTATCAATTGCTACCTATGATCAGACATAATATCGTTTACTTAATACTATATCTTAATCTAGCAGATGATATCAATCAAATTAATTCAATTGGCCAGATCAAATCAAAAGATTAGATAACATATAATCAATTAAAAACAGATTATCAGAATAAATCTCATGCAAGAAAGAATAAATAAATAAAACCTGATTAAACCATTAATTATGAAAAAGGTTCAACATCCCTTAGAACTGAAAGTAAGAGTTTAGCCTGACATGCCTTCAATCTCCTCCTATTAGAGTTACAATTGTAGTTGCCAAGATCTCTAGCTCTAGAATAATAATAATCATAAATCATAAAAGTCTCTAAGTTTTTATACTTAGGGTTTCCTTCTCACTATCTGATCAATATAAACTAGAATCCTCTTCAGAATTGGCTTCCTTTTCCTCCTCCAGCTGAACTTTAGTAACCCAAGTCGAGGCTTAGCGCTGTTAGCGCTTGAGTGAGCGCTTCTGGCGCCACTATGCAGAATGCCTAGCGCCGCTGGCTCTGATGTAAGCGCTGCTAGCGCTGTGTTTGTGAAGGCTGAGCGCTGTTGGCGCTGATGTAGCGCTTCTGGCGCTGGTTTTTGGGCGCTAATGGCGCTAGGGTGCAGCAAGTGGAGCGCTTCTAGCGCTGGTCCTAGCGCTTCTGGCGCTAGGCTATGTCCCAGTAATTACAAAAATGCCATTTTAAGCCCCAATTTTCCATCTTTTTCCATCTTTGACCCTGAATTCTCCTGAAATCAATAAATAACCTAATAAGTGCATATACACAATAAAACATGCAATAAACTAGATATAAAGGAATAAAAATAAATGAATAATATGCACTTATCAAATTCCCCCACACTTAGTCTTTACACGTCCTCGTGTAAACTAAAACAAAGATTATAATGAAATCATTTGAATTCTATTCAACCAAGCTCCCAAAGGTTCAGATTCAATTAGCATCCAAGAATACCAACACCAATCAACAGAAATTCGTTCTATACATCATCAATCAATTCATAACAATAATTCATCAGTCCCCACTGAACATCTCTAAATCAAATTGAAACCACATAAGCAGCTCCTATGATTAACACAGATACTCAACTCAGTTTATATGGAACAACAACCATGCACACTGACTCACAACCAGAACATGTTTTTTTCCTGCCATTCATTTTTTCTTCATTCAGGTGAATGCATTTTATGCTCCATTTCACCTTCCTCATTCTTTTCCTAAGTGAGTGCATTTTATGCTCCATCTCACTTTTCTTCTCACCAACGAGTGCGTTTTACGCTCCATCTCGTTGCATGTGTTTATGGGTGAGTGCGTTTTACGCTCCATCTCAACCCACCACATGTTTTCCTTTTGAGACAAAATGTTTTTTTATGTTTTTTTTTTCAATTTTTTTCTTGCTCTCAATTTTTCAAATTTCCAATTCTTGATTTTGTCTTTACATGATCCTGGAAACAAGATAAGCAGTTAAACAGTTCTAAATCATGAAAGCAGTGCACATAGTCAACTCCACAACTAACCCAGTCAAGTAAACATGTATCTCACACTCAAGTACTCATGCAATACCAACTCAATCTAAATCAGTCAACTATGGGTCCTAACTTCATTATCATCTTTTATCAATTAATTCAGCATCCAAATTCTATCAATTAGCATCAATTTTCATTCTAAAACCAAAAACCTTTGAAAACTTGACCAAACACAAAAACTTTTGGAAAATTTAAGTCAACTCAGATTTCCAAACTTAGAACAAAAGCAAAACCTATTCTATATTAACCTAAACCTAAACCTAAACCTAAACCCCTCCCCCACACTCAAACCTTACATTGTCCCCAATGTAAGACAATCATGCAAAAGACGAGCAAAATACCTAAAAAAAACAATAAATAAGTAAAAAGGTATAGAAAAGCAAATCTGGTGTCTTGGGTTGCCTCCCAAGCAGCGCATTTGGTTAACGTCGTTAGCCCGACATCAATGCTCCTCAATCATTCATAGCTCGGATCCTCTAGGTCTATCATCTCCACACTCTCCATTGAAAATCCTTCACGGAAAGGTTTCAGCCTATGTCCATTGACCTTGAAGACTTTCCCTGTCTTTGGATTCTTTATATCTATAGCACCATGAGAGAACACTTTAGTAATAACAAATGGACCCTCCCACCGAGAGCGCAACTTACCTGGAAATAACTTCAGCCGCGAATTGAATAGGAGAACTTGTTGGCCAACGGTGAAATCTTTCCTCAAAATCTGCTTGTCATGGAAGGCCTTTGTTTTATTCTTGTATAGTCCTAGAACTCTCATAGGCTTCATTCCTCATCTCTTCTAATTCCTGCAACTGAAACTTCCTATGCATCCCCGCTTCATCCAAACTCATATTACATTGCTTGATCGCCCAAAAAGCTCTGTGTTCTAATTCCACGGGTAGATGACATGGCTTCCCAAAAACCAATCTGTACGGAGACATACCAATGGGGGTTTTGTATGCAGTTCTA
Source organism: Aralia elata (assembly GCA_034770075.1). Lineage (NCBI taxonomy): Eukaryota > Viridiplantae > Streptophyta > Magnoliopsida > Apiales > Araliaceae > Aralia > Aralia elata. Next base: position 72,285,098 of record CM068387.1, on the reverse strand, counting down.
TACGCCCACAATGCATCTTCTAACCGCAGACTCCAATCTTTTCTGCTTGGCTTGACAACCTTCTCCAAAATCGATTTCACTTCACGGTTGGATACTTCAGCTTGACCATTGCTTTGCGGATGATAAGATGTAGAAATCTTATGCAAAACATTATATTTCCTGAAAAGTGCTGCTAGCATCCTGTTGCAAAAGTGAGTTCCTCTATCGCTGATGATAGCTCTAGGAGTTCCAAATCTGACAAATATATTAGTTTTGACAAAATCTGTAACAACTTTAGAATCATCAGTCCTGGTGGCTTTAGCTTCCACCCATTTAGAAACATAGTCAACAGCCAAGAGAATGTAAACATTACCATGAGAAACAGGAAAAGGTCCCATAAAATCAATACCCCAAACATCAAAAATCTCAACAATTAAAATGGGAGTTTGTGGCATTTGATTTCTATGTGATATGTTACCTGTTCGTTGACAATTCTCGCATGATTTACAAAATAGATATGAGTCTCTAAAAATTGTTGGCCAATAAAAACCACTTTCTAAAACTTTATGAGCAGTCCGTTTGGGTCCAAAATGACCTCCACAAGCATAAGAATGGCAAAAATTTAGAATAGACAATGTTTCGGTATTAGGCACACACCTACGGATTATTTGATCAGCACAAAATTTCCACAGATATGGATCATCCCAAACATAATGTCTAGCATCACTCCTAAGCTTATCCTTCTGGTTTTTAGAAAATTCATTGGGAATAAATGCACTTGCCAAATAATTAACAATATTCGCGTACCAAGGCAATTCCTCCTGAATAGAAAAGAAATGCTCATCTGGAAAGGAATCATGCAAAGGTAGTGCCTCCTCATCTCTCATCAATCGACTCAAGTGATCTGCTACCAAGTTATCTGCTCCCTTCTTATCCTTGATTTCCAAGTCAAATTCCTGCAACAGCAGAATCCATCTGATAATCCTGGGTTTAGAGTCCTTCTTGGTCAACAAATATCTAAGAGCTGCTATGGTCAGAAATAAACTACAACTTTAGTGCCAAGTAAATAAGATCGAAATTTATCTAAAGCAAAAACAACAGATAAAAGTTCTTTTTCTGTTGTCGAGTAGTTAATCTGAGCTGCATTCAATGTTCTAGAGGCATAATAAATGGCATGGACAACTTTGTCAAACTCTTTGGCCCAAAACAGCTCCGACTGCATAATTGCTTGCATCACACATTATTTCAAAGGGAATATTCCAATTTGGCGGTTGAATCACGGGTGCGGAAGTCAATAGGCTTTTCAACATATCAAATGCCTTCTTGCACGTTTCATCGAACTGGAATTCCACATCTTTTTGCAGCAATTTACATAATGGCAGAGCTATTTTGGAGAAGTCTTTGATAAATCGGCGATAGAAACCTGCATGTCCAAGAAAAGAGCGAATCTCCCGCACACTAGCAGGGTAAGGCAAAGCAGACACAATATCTATCTTAGCTTTATCAACCTCTAAACCTTTAGCTGACACAACATGACCAAGCACTATACCCTGTTCTACCATAAAGTGACACTTTTCCCAATTAAGAACAAGGTTAGTTTCCAAACATCTATCTAGCACACGCGTTAGATTTTTCAAGCACAAATCCAAAGAATCACCATGTACTGTGAAATCATCCATAAAGACCTCGATGCAACTTTCTAAAAGATCAGAAAAAATGCTTACCATGCATCGCTGGAAAGTACCTGGTGCATTACAAAGTCCAAACGACATCCTCCGGTATGCAAAAGTATCAAATGGACACGTGAATGTGGTCTTTTCCTGGTCTTCGGGTGCAATCACGATCTGATTATATCCTGAAAAACCATCTAGAAAGCAATAATAAGTATGCCCCGCTAATCGTTCTAGCATTTGATCAATAAAAGGAAGAGGAAAGTGATCTTTTCTGGTTACAGCATGTAGTTTCCTGTAGTCAATACACACTCTCCATCCTGTTTGTATCCGTGTGGGCACCAACTCATTATTGTCATTCGTGATGACAGTTATTCCAGACTTCTTCGGAACTACCTGTACCGGACTCACCCAATCCCCGGCAACGGCGCCAAAATTTGGGAGCTGTCGTTTTACACTCCAAAATTAATACCTTACTAACACTCTACTAGCACAAAACTTAGTATAATGACAAGCAAGGATCGATCCCACAGAGAAGTGAATTAATCTTTTACTTATTCTAACATTCCTATTATTTCTATTAATGAGGGGTTTTTGAGTTTGATTCACTAAACTAACAAAAGTAATTAAGAATGATCAATGAATAAAAAGCTTCAGTTCTTCAGTTCAGTATCACCTTATCACAATTATGGGAAAATCAAGTTTAACAATATTTATCCTTCAATGAGACTAATAACCCTAGATAACCGCAATCGCTAATTATCCGCAATTCTCCTTATGTGTAAATCTAATGTGACAATCGCCTCAAGAGACTCTAACTATCATATAACCTAGAACTATCAGTCTAGATTTAATATAACAGCAGCATAAAGAATGAGAGAATTAGGTTATTCCAAGCAACAATTGCACAATCAGGAATTATTTAACTTGCCTTCTAATAATCTTAATAATATCCAAAAGCTTGTCCACAATCAGATACTATCAATTGCTACCTATGATCAGACATAATATCGTTTACTTAATACTATATCTTAATCTAGCAGATGATATCAATCAAATTAATTCAATTGGCCAGATCAAATCAAAAGATTAGATAACATATAATCAATTAAAAACAGATTATCAGAATAAATCTCATGCAAGAAAGAATAAATAAATAAAACCTGATTAAACCATTAATTATGAAAAAGGTTCAACATCCCTTAGAACTGAAAGTAAGAGTTTAGCCTGACATGCCTTCAATCTCCTCCTATTAGAGTTACAATTGTAGTTGCCAAGATCTCTAGCTCTAGAATAATAATAATCATAAATCATAAAAGTCTCTAAGTTTTTATACTTAGGGTTTCCTTCTCACTATCTGATCAATATAAACTAGAATCCTCTTCAGAATTGGCTTCCTTTTCCTCCTCCAGCTGAACTTTAGTAACCCAAGTCGAGGCTTAGCGCTGTTAGCGCTTGAGTGAGCGCTTCTGGCGCCACTATGCAGAATGCCTAGCGCCGCTGGCTCTGATGTAAGCGCTGCTAGCGCTGTGTTTGTGAAGGCTGAGCGCTGTTGGCGCTGATGTAGCGCTTCTGGCGCTGGTTTGGGCGCTAATGGCGCTAGGGTGCAGCAAGTGGAGCGCTTCTAGCGCTGGTCCTAGCGCTTCTGGCGCTAGGCTATGTCCCAGTAATTACAAAAATGCCATTTTAAGCCCCAATTTTCCATCTTTTTCCATCTTTGACCCTGAATTCTCCTGAAATCAATAAATAACCTAATAAGTGCATATACACAATAAAACATGCAATAAACTAGATATAAAGGAATAAAAATAAATGAATAATATGCACTTATCATTGTTGTCGGGTTCCGTCTCTGACAGGTCGTTGCTATAATCGTTATCGCAGATGTCGTGCTTCGTCTCGTAATCGTCATCATCTTGGAATCGTCGTCGTCTCATAACTGTCGGGTCTCGTATCCGATTGGTCGTCTCGTAGATGTAGGGTCTAGTTTCCGGTTGATCGTCTCGTCTGTATCGGTTCTTGTCTCCGATTGGTCGACTCACCTGTATCGGTTCTCGTCTCCGATTGGTCGACTCATCTGTATTGGTTCTCGTCTCCGATTGGTTGACTCGTCTGCATCGGGTCTCGTTTCCGGTTGATCGTCTCGTCGGCACCGGGTCTCGTTTCCGGTTGATCGTCTCGTCGGCACCAGGTCTCGTTTTCGGTTGATCGATTCGCCTGTATCGGTTCTCGTCTCCGATTGGTTGACTCGTATGTATCGGTTCTCGTCTCCGATTGGTCGACTCGTCTGCACCGGGTCTCGTTTTTGGTTGATCGTCTTGTCAACACCGGGTCTCATTTCCGGTTGATCATCTTGTCGGCACCGGATCTCGTTTCCGGTTGATCGTCTTGTCAGCACTGGGTCTCGTTTCCGGTTGATTATCTCGTCGGCACCGGGTCTCGTTTTTGGTTGGTCGACTAGCCTGTATCGGGTCTCGTCTCCGATTGGTCGACTCGTCTATATCGGTTCTCGTCTTCTATTGGTCGACTCGTCTGCACCGGGTCTCGTTTCTGGTTGATCGTCTCGTCAGCACCGGGTCTCGTCTCCGGTTGATCATCTCGTCGGCACCGGGTCTCGTCTCCGATTGATCGTCTCGTCGGCACCGGGTCTCGTCTCTGGTTGATCGTCTCGTCAGCACCAGGTCTCGTTTCCGGTTGATCATCTCATCAGCACCGGGTCTCGTTTCTGGTTGATCGTCTCGTAAATCATCTCGTTCCTGTCGGGTCCCGCCCTGACAATCGATTCATCGTGTTCCACACCCGATTGGTTGAAATCTCGTATTTTATTTTCACATAACAAGTCAAATGGGTTTAAAAAATTGATTAACTGTATGATGCATGCTTTTTATTCATGGATAGAGAATGACCCCTGCACAGTCTTTTTGATACTATTTTTCACAAATGTCTTCACCCAACGTCGTGGTACGTTTGGATCTCGGTCCTCCCACAGGGTTGGTTGGCAGGATTTTCCGCTGGTTGGACAGTTTGTCGCCGGGCGACAGGGTTATTGAAGATGGTCTTCTGGGACATTCTTGGTCCTTATTATCCTTTCAGGTGCCGGCAGGCTTTGTGGAGGGTATTCTAAGCTATTGGGCCCCTGCCCGTCAGGTGTTCAGATTAGGGACAGTGGAGCTGACCCCTACTCTCAAGGAGTATGCTCGCTTTACCGGTTTGTCTTTGGATGGTCTTTGTGCCAGGGTCACAGCTGGTCCCATGCGCCGTCAGTTCTTGACTTTTACTGGGTTGCGGAGGACAGTTCTGTCATCGGTGATCACATCAGACCATCTAGTTCCCCTTCATTTCCTGATTAACCGATTCGGTTCACTCGACAGTTTTCATCTATTCTCTAGTGATTTTTCCGTATCTGAGGAGCGCTGGGGCGCCTTGAGAGTAGATGTTTTGATGGCTTGTATTATCTCAGTTTTGTATCTGCCCGCCGGATCCGATCTGTTGGATATGAGAGTTATTGCGGCCACTAGAGCCTTTCAGGAGGATCACACCATTATTCCCGTGATACTAGCAAACACCTTCATGTCAGCCTCATATTGTCAGTCTTTCCGAGGCAGAGTATTCAGAGGGAGCTTTGTTTTGTTGTATGTATAGTTTATGAGTCATCTCAGCCCCATCGGTCATTTCCGTCGCCATGGGTTTTGCTTCAGCCACGACATAGCCATGTAGTTTTCGTTCCGTCCCGTGAGCTGTACTGATGCGGCTTCCTGGATAGAATTCTTATCGGCTATTAAGGAGCCCTTTCATCTCTTGATCTATTCGGGTTATTGCTCCTTCATGAGCTTCTCGACTTATGTGCCCACCTTGGATTCCATCCCTATTTCTGGCTTGAGGGGCATGACGACTTATCATCCCTTGGCGGTTATGGGGCAGTTTGATCAGATACAGGATTTTCACCCTTTCACGGGCGCAACCGACTACCGATTCTTCATATCACCCCAGACAGAGAGAGATCTACTGCGGGTATATGATCTTTGGTCTCGCAGGATCTTTGCCGAGTGTAGTGAGAGTTGCCCTATTCAGACATCTGCTTATGTGCAATGGTTGCACGGAGACTCTGATATGGTTTGTTTGAGTCAGACTGGAGTATTTGATGACTCTCGAGTGGTTTTCACAGATGATGCCACCCCAGAGGTATTTATTCCTCCTGAGTCTACAAAGATGATATCCAGATATGATTTTGAAGGCTTCTCTACTCCCGCCCATATTCCTTATTCCATCTCAGCTGCTTCTGCCCCCTAGTCGAGTTACTGAGGATAGCCAGATCCGACTGGCCTTGATTACTACTGAGGCTGAGAGGGACGCTGTTCTTGTTGAGAGAGATACCACTATTCTGGCCAGAGATGTTGCCCTCGCTGACAGAGACGCCATTGTATTGCAGACTAGGGCAGTTATAGATGCTCACTCTGAGACTGTTAGCCGAGCCACTGCTTCATTGGATCGCATCGACATGATAGGGCAGCAGATTGCAGGGGATGCCGATGCTTCAGATCTATCCACCACCTTATCCATCCTGCTTTAGTTAGTTTCATATTTGTATATTATTTTATTTCCTGCATAGACTATGTAAATTTCATCGGTTATCGAAAGAGAAATCTTGTAACAAAATGACTTATATATATAGACATGCATTTAAATTTAGTCATTTTCCCTTTTTTGTCGTATCGTTGCCTTTCATTGGATTCTCATTTTATCCAGCTAACCACGATTTTGATATTTCACCTTCTTTCTCTTCTCAAGTCTTGATGGAGATTTGACAGATATTGTCGCGCACCCTGTTGATTTCATCGGACTGAGTCTTAGATTTTGGCTAACTGTTTGGTTGGGTTAGGGTTATGTCATTTGAGATGAAACCGATTAGGTGGCTGGTTTCGGGAAGGTTTCGAGGGTATATGAAGGTTTTCTGGCTGTTGGGAATCGGTCTTGGTTAGAGAAAGTATTATTTTGTAAAGAAATGGACCGTGCCATGATGGCTGCCTACGTACTCCTACAAGTCGGGAGATCAGGTCCTACGTAGTTCGTTCCTCAAAGAAAGAGGAAAAAATGATGATGATTTTTTTTTTAACGTAGAACCGCTTCACCGAGTCAGAATTTATGGGCTGTGGAAACACCTCGTCGTCCATCTCTTACAATATGAGGGCTCCTCCGGATAGCACTTTCTTAATCACAAAAGGTCCTTCCCAGCTCGGGGCAAACTGCCCGACTGCACTCCGAAAGCACGCTTTGCCGGATTGAGCTTCAAATTATATTTTCTGAGCCGATCAAATAGATTTTTGATATGGGTTATATGATTAGATTCTACCCTCGATTTCACGATAATGTCATCCACGTAGACCTCTATCTCCTTATGCATCATGTCATGGAACAGGGCCATCATGGCTCTCTGATAAGTAGCCCCCGCATTTGTGAGACCGAAGGCCAATCGTCTGTAGCAGAAGGTGCCCGAAAGGGGTGATGAAAGCGGTATTTTCCCGGTCTTTTTCCGGTCCTCCTCTGCCACCATTATCTGATGATACCCCGCAAAGCAATCAACAAAAGAGTACATCTCGTACTGGGTTGTGTTATCCACCAAGATGTGTATAAAATGCACTGGGAAGTTGTCCTTGAGACTGGCTTTGTTCAGATCTCTATAGTCGACACATACCCTCACCTTCCCTCCAGGCTTAGCCACTGGGACTATATTGGACAGCCATTCCGGGTAAGTGGACACCATAATGATTCCAGCCTTGAACTGTTTGACGATTTCTTCCTTCACCTTCAAGCTCCACTCCGGTTTTAGCTTTCTTAGTTTCTGCTTGACAGTCTTGAAACCCTCCTTGATGGGCAACCGGTGTACCACAATGTCGGTGGACAATCTGATCATGTCCTCATGAGACCAGGCAAAAACATCCTTATACTGGCTTAGCAACTCGGTTATTTCTGTTTTCTGGCTAGGGGTCAGGTCTGTCCCTATCTTGAGCTCTTTGGGTTTGTCAGGGGTTCCGATATTTATGGTGATGGTTTGGTCCAAGTTGGGTTTGGATTTGTCTTCGACCCATCCTTTGATCTCGTCAGGCGTCGTCATTATCTGTCTCATCCTGCTCAATGCCCATTAAATCGAAATCTAGCTCAGTATCAAAATCGTAGTCATCTTTCGAATTTGAAAAATCGTTTGTTAGGCAAGCAATACTCAAATCGGTACACTTGACATGAAACAAAAATATTTGTCATATATATAAGTCATTTTCCCGCAATGATCATCTTTAAAATAACATGACAAAATAATATAACCATGCAAAACTCAAAATAAGGAACAAAAACTGGTATCTATTCATCCCCCACCATCCGGGGTATACCACCCTGACGCCATATTTTACCCTCGTTTGGATATTACTGGCTTCATCGTCCAGTTGTTGGTGGTCAGATCGGCCGGAATGCAACAGATGAAAGGCGGCTTCGCTCCCTGATCACTTGTCATGCCAATCATCTCATCAATTCTCTTTATATAATTCAGCCTTGGTGGTCCTCTGGTTTCGCTGGCTTCCACCACATTGACCCCTTCCCCATCATGCTTAGGCAGGGAATTGACTTTAACATTTGGTGACTCTAGCTGTTCCACCACGATCTCCCCGCTATTGATCATGTTCTGAATCTTGTGCTTCAGTGCCCAGCATTCCTGAGTATCATGACCAGGGGAACACGAATGGTACGCACACTTCTTACTCGGGTAAAATCCTCTCCCTTTCGGGTCAATTGGGGGTGCCAAATCGACTATCCTTCTTTGTACTATTAATACTACCAAAATCTATTTAAGAGGATCCCCAAGTGGGGTGAATACCCGATCTCTTGTGGTCTCAAATATTCTTCGTCCGTCTGTCCTTTGATTATCGAAATTAGGTTGTCGGGGTGGCACAATTCTCTGTATTTGCACTGGAGGGTTATTCTCCACCTTCCTAGATGATCTCTACAGAATGAGGGAAACATCTTCCTCCTTTCTCCTTTCGGTCCTGTGGGAAGCACTGCCATAGTTTCCACTCTGGATTTGCTCCGCAACTGCTTCTAGAGCTGTGAACTCCCAGATCTTGCCAGACTTTAACCCCATGTCAACCATTTCTCCATGCTTTATCATTTCGGCAAAAGGTCTTCCAATCCCCGCTATCACTCGCTCATAATAGGGCGCCTCCTGAATATCCACAAAGGTCATTACCATCTCTGCCTCGCTCATTGGGGGATTTACCTGTGCAGCCATACCCCTCCACCGCTGTGCATAGTCCCTAAAAGATTCTTTTGGTTGCTTCTTGACCTTTGTCATATGATATCTGTCAGGGGCCATCTGTGCCTGGAAGCTGTATTGTGTCAAGAAAGTATGGGCCAACTCCTCCCAGTTGTGGATCCGAGCATTATCAAGGCGGGCATACCAAGTTCTTGCTTCTCTTGTTAGGCTTTTTTGGAATAACTGCATCCTCAATCCTTCGTCCTCTGTATAAGACCCAAGTTCCCCAATGTATATCTCCAGGTGTGTATAAGGGTCTCCCTTCCCATTATATTTCTCAAATTCGGGGATCTTGAACTTCTCTGGATACCTGGTTCCTGGAAAGACACACAGATCTGAATAATTTACCCTGCCCAGGAAACCTATGCCTTTCAGAGACTGGATAGTCTCCTCCATCTGCTTCATTTTCTTTCGAAGATCATCAGTGTCTCCCTCCTCTGGAATAGTGATTACTGTCCTGTTAGGTATAGGAATGGCTTTGGGGATGACTGGCTCGCCCTTAGGCTGGGGTTGATCATCCTTAGGCGGATCCTTGTTTGGCGGATCTTGTCTCGGTAGTAACTGCTCTTTCAGTATGGTGGCCATTTCCAACATCTGTTTTTTAAAATCATCGAACTCCTCCCGAGATATGGAACCAGGATTAGGAGGTGGGAGATCAACCATTTTAGATGTAGAATCCTGGGCCTTCTTAGATCACAAACGCGTTTGAGGAGCAATCCTACAGGAGAAAACAGTTTGAAGTTTAGTCTTGGGAAAACAAAAGATGTGGATGCATGCTAAAGCTGTAACTTTTGTGTTTTTGGGTTTTTTAATCTTTCCCTGCAAAACAAAATGTTAGCAGTCCCTCATTGCAATAATAAATGCTAGACACGAATTATTATGCCTTCCCAGCTATTCCCTGCAAAACATAGAGGTTAGTACTTTCTTTTGCCAAAAGGGGAAATATTGAATGGGACCATGACATTTATACGCGTAAACGTAAAAGGGCATGAGGAGACTTCCCTACGTTGGGTTAATCTGAGGCTGACCTACCCTAAGGTTACTCTCGTGGCTTTTCGGCATGAAGGTCCCCAAATCTTCGTAATCTACTCGTCTAAATCCTTTCGATTGGAGCGGATCTGGGCGGTGCGTTTCCTGAGCCATCTCCGGGGAGCAGCCCCTTCGAGTCTAGTAATAAGCAACCGACGGGTTTGCCTCAAGAGGAGGTACACTCTCAACATACATTCATATTCATCGTCCTCACCGTATACAAATGATTACTTTAAAGTAAAGAAATTCCATTCAATCATTCATTTATTGGAAAAAACACACATTCACACAACAACAAGTAAAATAAGTCAAAATATCGCACGTACATACACATTCATGAATTTTTAAAGGATAGGACAGCATCAAGATTTGAACGCGGCTTAAGCCCTCTAATATCCCCAGCAGAGTCGCCAGCTGTCGACGCCGGGAGAATCGCTACTATGGTAATTATTACCCTTTCCAATTTTAGCCTTTTTATTAGATGATTTTTTGGAAAAGGTCGGCACAAGTGTCGACGAGGTTTTGAAAGATCGTTTTTTATGATGAGCCAATTGACCAGAGTCGCCAGTTGGTATATTTAAAATGGACGTACCAACTCATCCGAGCTTCGTTTTCGTAAATCGCTGGCTCATATGTGACTCCGAATTAATTGGTCTGTAAACCGAGATTCGTAGAGTTCGAGGGCTTGCTTAAGCAAGGGGAAGGTGTTAGGCACCCCCCGACTTCCGTGAAACACGATTACCGCAATCTCGATGCTTTTCCTATCCTTTAATCTTTAAAATGTGTGTGTGCGCACGTGTGTGCCTATGTGAATGTTGTGGTGAGTTTTGCATGAAAAACCATTTGGGTTTTTTTTATGAAAAGTCATGTTTTATTTTGAGAATGCTTTAGAATGCCTTTCGGCCTATACGAGGGAGCTTTATGAGAAAGGTTTGATTTTAATTGTCAAAAGCTGTGAGATTTTTCATTAGGTGTCGTTTTGGCAAAACAAGAGTTTTTAAACCTTCGTCAAAATAGGAATCGGGACCTATATGTTGCTTTCGTAAGTAAAATGACGGGCAACTTCTAGGATCTCTTTAACCCTATGCACAAAGATTTAATAAAACGTTATTTATTTTTATAAAACCATTTTTGTGATGTTTGAAAACGATTTTTCTTTAGCCTTCTCGTTTAATAGGAATCGACATTCATTAGCACTTCCAATTTTAAGCTTCGTGGTGCTAATAACCTAATTTGATTGATTTTATGGAAATCGTCTTCGTTTAGCTTTGAAATTATTTTTCTTGTCGCAAATCAAATCAAGCATTAAAATGCGTGGGGGCTATTCATGGGCATGTGAGCCATCAAAATAATCTCAAACGCCCACAAGCACATATTTCACTATTACGGGGCCTTAAACCCGATTTTCAACTTGATATCGTTTAAGGCCCGACAATTACATATTTACAATAAAGGGTACATCGACCCTAATACATACACCCAAAAATGTCCATCATCGGATTTGGACCACGTGGTCGCGTTCCTAGGTACACATCCAAAATTGCTACACACTCACAAAATGGATATTACAAAAAATAAACAACACCGGGTTGCCTAACACACCACAATATCCTAAAATAGAAATCTAAATACACTACGCATAATACATTACCATAACGAGCTAAAAATCACCAAATGGATATCATCGGGCCATTAGGAAGAATTTCGTTCCGTTGGAACCCTCACTAATAGTCCCTAATCCATGTATCCACAACAATATACAAGAAAAACTACATTTAATATAACCCGAATGACAAAAATCTTAACAAAATGATATTACAAAACTGCTATAAAAGAGGTTATTTCACCTTGCAAATGACACCACGATGCGTATAAATTTGTATATTAAGTAGAGTAGAAAGTGTATATGATACAATCTTAACAAAAAGGGGTATAAATCCTCACTTTTCTCTCTTTTCTCTCCTCTCTCGCTGGTGCTCACTGCTGCCTTTTTCCTCTCTTTTCTTCTATTGAACTCCCTGTATGCAAATGAAGAACTGCGCTGATAAAGGCTGATCAGAGGCAGCCGCAGATTGATCTGCGGCTGGCCTCGGTTCCCCCGCGCTGATCCTCGGTTTTCCCCGCGCCGTGCTTGAGTTCCGTTCCCACCATTGGCCGCGAATTGATCTGCTGCTGGCTGGGCTGATTTTCCTAATTTTCGTACTGCGCCTCAATTCTCGTGTCGTACTGTTGGTTTTTGCTGACAGGATTGTATTTTACAGTCTGGAAACCGCTGGGAAACGTGCCATGTCATTCAAGGATGCTCGTTTCGAATGGCTGCGATATGATCTAGGATTTGTATTTGGAGTCTGGTTTCCAGGGACGCTGCACCCCGACCCCCACCAGCTCACCGGCGAGTAAGTAAGCGTAGCTATTAGTCGATTCCTGATATCAGCTCATTGTCGTGTCGGCTTTTATCGCAAGTCGTTGTGGTAGCTTTGAGTGTTCGTACTTATGTCCACCTTTCGTTCTCGTAGGCTGGGTTAATTGACGATTTTGCCCTCCTGTTTGGGTTAGTATACGAAGTGCAAAATTTGGGTGTCTACAATTGGGTTTCCTCCCATCAAGCGCTTGGTTTATAGTCGCCAGCCTGACTTCCTCTTCGGTCTCATGATTCAGCCTGATCGAGCGATGTGAGATAAATCGATGATGCTTGTCGATCCATATCACCTCCCTAATAGTGTTTAAGTCGTTGACCATTGACCTTGAATGTGCGCTTTGTGTTTAGTTCTTCGACTTCGATTGCCCCGTGGGGAGCTACAACAATGACCACAAAAGGACCTGACTATCTAGACTTTAGCTTCCCAGGAAATAACCTCAATCTGGAATTGAACAACAATACCCTTTGTCTCGGTTCAAATTTTCGCTCAATCGTCCGCTTATCATACCACCTCTTGACTTTTTCTTTATATAGCTTGGCATTCTCATACGCTTGGTATCGAAACTCCTCCATCTCGTTTAGTTGAAGCAGCCTTTTCTCGCCAGATGCTTGTAAATCAAAGTTCAATTTTTGAATGGCCCAATATGCATTATGTTCAAGCTCGACCGGTAAGTGGCACGCTTTTCCGTAAACCATATGGTATAGTGACATTCCGATAGGATTCTTGTAGGCCGTTCTATACGTATAATTTTTTTTTAATAATAAAATTATTTTTATTATATATTAAAGCAAGTATGGGAATGCATGCAAGGAAAGGAATGTGAATATATATATTTATTTATTTATTTCATATATGGTTTCAAATAAATTTCTTATTAAAGAAATAATTGATATTTATAAATTATATTTTATAATAAAAGATACATTATTCTTTTTTTTTCATAAAAATATGATTACTATATTATTTAAATGATAAATGTATATTTGAAGGAATGATTATTATTATTACTATGATTATTTCTTTATGATATGAATTTGTAACATTAGTCAATTTATTTTAAATTGATTAAGTATGGTAAATGTGGTAAAGTGACATTACGAATCAAAACTCTAATTTGATTTATAGTCATGTATTTTAATTTTAAATATAATTATTGTGGTAATTATATTTAAAAGGATTTATGTTTATATAATGGATATATGAATAATAAGAATTTATTTTCTTATGTAAATTCGAATACTAAATATACTATTGATTATATTTATATGTGAATGTGTGAATGTATATTATGGATATTAGGTTTAAATATAATTAATGATATAATTATATTTAATATAAAGGAATATGTATTTTGAATATTAAGAATTTGTTTTGTTTAAGTAATTTAAATATTAAATATAGTAATTAATTATATTTATATTTAAATGATTATGCGGATAATATGTGATTAAGGAAAATGATTAGGAAACCGTAAATTATAATTTGGGAACCCTAACAATATCAAGAAACCCTAATTTTCAAATTACAAAACCCTAATTACATTAAAAAGCCTAATTTTGAATTATTATGTCTTAATTAAATGTTTATTTAATTCTTAGGTTAATTTTCTTAAACCCAAGAATTATTGGGTAAGCATTAAGGGTTCAAATCTATGGATTAAACCCTAGAATCATGAAGTATGGACAAGATTACCCTTAAATGTATTTATTAGTTTACAAAACTAACCTTTTTCATTTATTTTAATTAAAGATATACAAAATCTTGTCAAATCCATCCTAGATCTCATGACTCATCGCTCTAAGATCTCCCATGTGCTGAAATCTCTTTCATTCAGTCAAATTTTGACAGCTAGCACCAGCAAATTCAATGAATCAAATGGGATAAGGATTAAAGAAAGAAAAAGTAAAGAAAAGCTCACATTATTTTCTATACAAAGCTAAGACCATTACTCTCTCTCCTAAGCCAGGAAATTTTCTCTAAAACTCAGTCCCTAGAAAAGCCAGGAACACCCCATAAGCCATCCAAGATTAGATCATAAGGATAGAGTCAAAAAATTTCTCAAGAAACGTATAAACCTAAAACCCTCTTGCTAGATCTTGAACGTTTTGATAAATTTTGTCTTTAAGTATTTATATATGTTATATGTTATGTTATTTAGTGATCTGGTTTGTTATATCATCAATCCATGACATCTAGATGCACGAAATCAAAGATTTTTCAAAACTACCAAGAACCCAAATTTGGGCTCTAACAGCCCAAAGTTGGGGCCTATAAATCTCACCTTGTTAATGACTTGTTGTGTTTAAAGCTTGTTATGTGTAGTATGTTATGTGGTTAGTACACTGCAAGTGGAATCACGATCATAGCATGTCTAGATCAAAAGTTATTCATGGTCAAAAGTCGTTGACCGATATATCATGAAAATTGTTTCCGGAAAACCCAACAAATTTACCAAGTTAAAATCATGGTCTGACAGTCAAATGTCAGAGGCCATAGATCTTGATCTGTAAATGGTTTGATATGTTTAAAGCTTTGTAGTTGTAGTATGCTAGTAGGTTAATAATCTAGAAGTGGAATCACGATCATAGCATGTCTAGATCGAATGTTATTCATGGTCAAACCTCGTTGACCGATCACGGAATCTAAATTCTCGGCTGTTCTTCATGGGCTGAATAACACCTATAGCGACGCTTTCTGTCGCTAAAGCCCTTTAGAGACAGTTTTATTAAAAATTAGTTATATTAATTGAATAAATAGAAATTAATAGAAATTAATTATTAAAAATTCATAAAATAGTTTTAAAAATTATTTTAAGTTATAAAAATTAACTTTTAATATTTTGACATAATTTTCATTAATAATTTCATTTATTTAATTATTAATGATAATTAATTTATTTAATAATTATATTAAATAAATTAGTTAAAAATGATTTTAATATTTTAAAAATCATTTAAAAATGATATTAATGTTTTAAAAAGTATTTTAAGTTATATTAAATAAATTTTAATATTTTAATAGAAATTTCATTAATATTTAATATTAATGAGAATTAATTTATTTAATAGTTATATTAAATTAAATTATTTAAAAATGGTTTTAATATTTAAAAATCATTTAAAGGCAATAAAAATATTTTTAAAATATTTTTAAGTTATAATAAATAACTTTAAATATTTGACATGAATTAAATTAATATTTTAATATTAATGGTAATTATTTAAAAATGATTTTAATAGTTTAAAATCATTTAAAGGTTATAATAATGTTTTAAAAATATTTTAAATTATAATAAATAACTTTAAATGTTTTGACATGGATTTCATTAATATTTTTATTATTTAAATATTAATGATAATGAAATTATTTAGCAATTAAATCATTATAAATGATAATAATGATTGAAAAATCATTATAAATGATATTAATGTTTGGAAAAATATTGTAAATGATAATTAAATTATCTAATATGATATTTAAGTTCTTGAACAAAGTTTTATTGCGTAGCAGTGGACAACGACCAAGGCAAGTATCTAAACTCTTTCTTTATTGTCCAAGTATCTAAACCTTATGTAATATTTTTAATTCGTGCAACAGGTATATAATGTGCACGTATCCTATCCTTTTCATTTACTTTATGAAATGGATTCCGGTTTATGCAAGCTTTTAACTTAATCTATTATTGAGCAATTATTTTATCCTTTCATTTATATTATGAACTGAATCCATATGATGTGCAAGTATTCTTAAACTTTATTCAAGCTATCTATTGATTTCAAGCATCTCGATATTATTGTAGACACCCAAATTTTGTGTTCCCTAGGCTAACCGTGACAAGAGGGCAAAATCGTCAATTGAACCGGCCTACGAGAGCGAAGGATGGGCACAAGTACGAACACTCGACGCCACCGCGACGATTTGCAACCAAAATCAACTTGACAACAAGGCCGTCCGAAATGAGCATTCCCAAATGATGTAGCACGTCTCCCAATAATTCCCGGACTGCAAAATATAAACCTTTCGGCGAAAACCGACGTCACGACACGAGAATCGAGGCATGGTACGAAAACCGAGAAAGTCAAACCAGCCAGCCACGGATTGATCTGCGGCTAATAAGTGCACCTTTTGAAAACACGGAACTCAAAACACGGAAATCAAAACCAGGCTGAGTGGCTGGTGGGCGGCCAGCCAGACGCAGATCCATCTGCGGCCAGCCGCAGATTGATCTGCGGCTGCCCTGGCTTCCCTTATTAGCCCAGTTTCAGTTCATTCGTAAAAGAGGGAGAAGCAGAAGGGAGGTGAAGAGAATCAGCAGCAGCAGCAGCTCCGAAAATAAGAAAGGAATAACAGAAATTTGCAACAAAATAGGAGAGATAGGAGGAAAAAATGAGAGGATTTATACTCTTGTGATTTGATTGTATCATATATACTTCTCATTCTATTCAAATATACAAGTTTACATCCATTTTGATATCATTTGCAAGGTAAAAATCCCCTTGTTCTAGAAATTTCCATCATATCATTTAGTTAAATTAAATGTAGTTTTCATGTAATTTATGATGGAACAATGAATTAGGGACTATTAGTGAGGGTTCCATCGGAACAAAATTCTTCCTAATAACCCGATGATATTCATTTATTGAATTTTTTTGTTCGTTTTACAGCGATATATTGGGCGTAGTTCCTTTAGGTTGCTATTTTAGGATGTCTTGGCATTGTTAGATTATCCGTGTTGGTTATTTCTTATAATATCCGTTTTGTGGGTGTGTGGAAATTTCGGGTGTGAGCCTAGGAACGCGACCCCGTGGTCCAAATTCGATGATGGACATCTTTTGATGTGGGTAGTAGGAACGATGTAGTCTTCATTGTAAATATGTAATCGTCGGGCCTTAAAACGACGCCAAGGCGAGAATCGTGTTTAAGGCCCCGTCATAGTGAAAGTATGTGATTGTGGGCGTTCGGGGTTATTTTGATGGCTTATATGCCCGTGAATAACCCCCTACGCATTATAATGTTTGATTTGAATTGCAACACCAAAAAGGATTTCAAAGCTAAACGATGAAGATTTTCATAAAATCAATCAAACTAGGTTATTAGTATCATGAGGATAAGAAATTGGAAATGCTAATGAATGTCGGTTCTATTTAACGAGAAGGCAAAGAAAAAATCGTTTTCCAAAACATCACACAAAACGATTTTATAAATAAATGATGTTTTATTAAACCGTTGTGCATAGGGTTAAAGAGATCCTAGAAATTGCCCGTCATTATATTCACAAGGCAACATATAGATCTCGATTCCTATTTTTATGAAGGTTTAAAAACTCTTGTTTCGCCAAAACGACACCTAATGAAAATCTTGCAGTTTTGACAATTAAAATCAAACTTTGCTTATAAAGCTTTCTCGTGTATGCCGAAAAGACATTCTGAAGCGTTCTCAAATTAAAGCATGACTTTCCATAAGAAATCCAAATGATTCTTTCATACAAACTCACCACAGTATTCACATAGACACACACACGCGCACATACATACACATTTTATGAATTAAAGGATAGGAAAGCATCAAGATTGCGGTAACCGTGTTTCACGGAAGTCGGGGGGTGCTTAACACCCTCCCCTCACTTAAGCAAGCCCCCGAACTCTATGCATCTCGGTTTGCAGACCAATTAATTCGGAGTCACACATATGGGCCAGCGATTTACGATAAAATAAAACTCGGATGAGTTGGTACATCCATTTCAAATATACTAACTGACGACTCTGGTTAATTGGCTCATCATAAAAAACAATCTTTCAAAACCCCGTCGACATTTATGCCAACGTTTTCCAAAAATCATCTAATAAAAAGGCTAAAAATGGAAAGGGTAACAATCACCACAGAAGCGATTCCTCCCGGCGTCGACAGCTGGCGACTCTGCTGGGGATGACTGAGGGCTTAAGCCGCGTTCAAATTTTGGCATGTTTTACTTATCCTATCCTTTAAAATTTATGAATGTGTGTGTACGTACGACATTTTGGCATGTTTTACTTGTTGTTGTTGTGTGAATGTGTGTTTTGTCCAATGAATGAATGATTGAATGGAATTGCTTTACTTTAAAGTAATCATTTACATACGGTGAGGACGATAAATGTGAATGTATGTTGAGAGTGTACCTCTTCCTGAGGCAAACCTGTCGGTTGCTTATTACTGGACTCGAAGGGGCTGCTCCCCGGAGATGGCTCAGGAAACGCACCACCCAGATCCGCTCCAATCGAAAGGACTCAGATGAGTAGATTGCGAAGATTTAGGGACCTTCATACCGAAAAGCTGCGAGAGTAACCTTAGGATAGGTCAGCCTCAGATTAACCTAACGCAGGGAAAGTCTCTTTATGCCCTTTTACGTTTACGCATATAAGTGACATTGTCCCATTCAATATTGTTTACCACATCTTTCATTTACCAAAGATTAAACTCCAAACTGTTTTTCTCTGTAGGATTGCTCCTCAAAAGCGTTTGCAATCTAAGAGGGCTCAGGTTTCTACATCTGAAATGGCTGATATTCCACCGACCAACCCTGGTTCCATATCTAGGGAGGAATTCGATGATTTTAAGAAACAGATGTTGGAAATGGCCACGATGCTGAGAGAGCAGTTGTTACCTAAGCAGGATCCGCCAAGCAAGGATCCGCCTAAAGATGATCAACCCCAACCTAAGGGGGAGCCAGTCATCCCCAAAGCCATTCCCACACTTAACAGGACAGTGATCACTATCCCAGAGGAGGGGGACACTGAAGACCTTCGAAAGAAAATGAAGCAAATGGAGAAAACTATCCAATCTTTAAAAGGCATAGGTTCCCTAGGCAGGGTAAATTATTCAGATCTGTGTGTCTTTCCAGGAACCAGGTATCTAGAGAAGTTCAAAATCCCTGAATTTGAAAAATATAATGGGAAGGGAGACCCTTATACACACCTGAAGATATACATTGGGGAACTTGGGTCTTATGCAGAGGACGAAGGACTGAGGATGCAGTTATTCCAAAAGAGCCTGACGGGAGAAACAAGAATTTGGTATGCCCGTCTTGATAATGCCCGGATCCATAATTGGGAGGAGTTGGCCCATACCTTCTTAACACAATATAGCTTCCAGGCACAAATGGCCCCTGATAGATATCAAATGACGAAAATCAAGAAGCAACCAAAAGAATCTTTTAGGGATTATGCACAGCGATGGAGGGGTATGGCTGCACAGGTGAATCCCCCAATGAGCGAGTCGGAGATGGTGATGACCTTCGTGGATATTCAAGAGGCACCTTATTATGAGCGGGTTATATCGGGGATTGGAAGACCTTTTGCCGAGATGATAAAACACGGAGAAATGGTGGACATGGGGTTGAAGTCTGGCAAGATTCGGGATTTCACGGCTTTGGAAACAGCTGCGGAACAAATCCAGAGTGGAAACTATGGCAGCACTTCCTGTAGGATCCAAAAGAAAAAGGAGGAAGATGTTTCCCTCATCCTGCAGGGATCATCTAGAAAGGCGGAGAACAATCCTCCAGTACAGATACAGAGAGTGGGGCCATCCCGACAGCCTAACTTCACTGATCAGAGGACGGACGGGCGAAGAAGATTTAAGACCACAAAAAATCGAGTATTCACCCCGCTCGGGGATCCTCTTGAGCGGATTTTGGCAGTATTGATAGCCTAGAGGAAAATAGTCGACTTGGCACCCCCAAGTCACCCGAAAGGCAGAAGATTTGACCCAAGCAAGCAATGCGCATACCACTCAGGTTCCCCTGGTCATGATACGTAGGAATGTTGGACGCTGAAGCACAAAATTCAGAACTTGATTGATAGTGGGGAAATCGTGGTGGAACAGCCAGACTTCCCAAATGTTAAAGTCAATCCCCTGCCTAGGCATGATGGAGAAGGGGTCAATGTGGCGGAAGCCAGTGAAGCCGAGGGGCCGTCAAGGCTGAATTATGTAAAGAAAATGGATGAGATGATCAGCATGATAAGTGCTCACGAGAGCACACGGGGAGCGCCAATTAGGTTGGCGGGTGTAAGCAGAAATATGATAGAGGGGCCTGTCAAGTTAACGGCTCCGAAACTCCTCACCCTTACAGCGAGACCGCAAATCCCTGTCAACAGTCTGAAAACGGTACCATGGAATTACGGGGGAGTGTCAGAGGAAGCGGCCAGTTGTGCTTCTGTAACATTAAAGGGGAATCCCTTATATCTTCCAGGACGGGTCCTTGAGAGCAAAACGAAGAAGAATGAAAAGATATCCGAGGAGAAAGCCATGGAATTCATAAGGAAGATGGATCATCCAGAAGTAAGGGGGATCCAGGTATTAAGCGAGGAGTCGACCCTGATGTCGATCATGGATTTGGTGTTATCATCCAGTGATCATTGCAAAATTCTGGCCAAAGTCCTGGAGGAGGCATACATTCACAAAGAGATTAGCAAAGAAGGTTTCGACCATCTGGTGGACCATCTGTTGGAAAGTAATGTAATATCGTTCACAGATGATGATATCCCTAAAGAGGGAAGGGGGCATCGAAAACCGCTGCATATTGCGGTAATCTCCTTAGGTTATATTATGAATGGGGTGCTGATCGATGGGGGATCGGCGTTGAATATCTGTCCACTCAGTACATTGAAGAAGATGAACATCAATCCTAAGCGCCTACGGGCCAGTCATGTAGTGGTACGAGCCTTCGACGGATCCCGGAGGGATACAATTGGGGAGATAGAATTGCCTGTAGAAATAGTACCTTGTACTTTTGATATCTCTTTCCAAGTCCTAGATATTGCGGCAAGTTATAACCTGTTATTGGGGAGGCCGTGGATACACATGGTCGGGGCAGTTCCTTCCACGCTACACCAGTAAATCAAACTTATCATCGACGGGAATATGGTGGCGATATCGGCAGAGTGTGATGACCCTTCTCCTTCCAGGAATGGCCTGCCGGTGATTAATGTGGATAAGTCGACGGCACCTGCCAGCTTTCAGGCGCTGGAAATCAGCACTCCCCACTACAGATGCCTGGGGGCTCCAGCTGTGAAACCTAAGGTCTCTCCAGAACTTACCTTTATTGCAGAAGAAATGATGAAAATGAAATTTTAACCTAGACAAGGGTTAGGAAAGAGCAGTCAAGGAATCACCGAGCCCATTCAACTACCCCATCAGATAGGCAAAGCAGGGTTGGGATATCATGAAGGCGTAGCATGGAGACACCGTCAAGGCGCGGCCCCAACTCGACTGGCCGGAAATTCGATGACCAAGCTCAACAATGAACGAGGGACTAGCAAGCCTGTGAGTGGGACAGGGGGTGAAGAATTGACCCCCACAAGTGATGAGTCGACCAAGAGGGAAAGTTTCCTACAGGAGGTCGCGCAAGAGTTCGAAACCAGGTGCTATATCCCCGGACAGTTAACGAGCAATGGAGAGGGGAAGGATGTTGCCACACCACCGGGAGCCCAACAAAAGTGTGCCTGTCATCGATTGGGCAAGGCTAATTATTCCTAAAGAAGGCATGAAGAGGGACTCAGGCAATGTGGCCGTAGTCATCGGGGAAGTTTCTGATGTGAAGCCACCTTTCATCCAGCGCATTTCATCTAATCTGACCACCGACAACTGGACAATGGAACTAGTGATATCCAAACGAGGGTAAAACATGGAGTCGGGATGGTAGACCCCAGATGGGGGGGGTGAATGGATACCAATTTTTGTCCTTTATTTTAAATCTTGCATGGTTATGTATTTTGTCGTGTTATTTTAATGGCGATCATTGTGGGAAAACGATTTATATATATGACAAATATTTTTGTTTCATGTCAGGTGTACCAATTTGAGTATTTCTTGCCTAACAAATGATGTTTCAAATTTAAAAGATGACTATGATTTTGATATTGAGCTGGATTTAGATTTGATGGGCATTGAGCAGGATGAGACAGATAATGACGACACACCTGACGAGATCAAAGGATGGGTCGAAGACAAACCCAAACCCAACTTAGATCAAACCATCACCATAAATATCGGAACCCTTGACAAACCCAAAGAGCTCAAGATAGGGACAGACCTAACCCCTAGCCAAAAAATAGAAATAACCGAGTTGCTAGGCCAGTATGAGGATGTTTTTGCCTGGTCTCATGAGGACATGATCGGATTGTCTACCGACATTGTGGTACACCGGTTGCCCATCAAGGAGAGTTTCAGGCCTGTCAAGCAGAAACTAAGAAAACTAAAGCCGGAGTGGAGCTTGAAGGTGAAGGAAGAAATCGTCAAACAGTTCAAGGCGGGAATCATTATGGTGTCCACTTACCCAGAATGACTATCCAATATAGTCCCAGTGGCTAAACCTGGAGGGAAGGTGAGGGTATGTGTCGACTATAGAGATCTGAACAAAGCCAGTCTCAAGGACAACTTCCCGGTGCCTTTCATACACATCCTAGTGGATAACACGGCCCAGTACGAGATGTACTCTTTTGTTGATTGCTTTGCGGGGTATCATCAGATAATGGTGGCAGAGGAGGACCGGGAAAAGACCGCCTTCATCACCCCTTGGGGCACTTTCTGTTACAGACGATTGGCCTTCGGTCTCACAAATGCGGGGGCTACTTATCAGAGGGCCATGATGGCCCTGTTTCACGACATGATGCACAAGGAGATAAAGGTCTACGTGGACGAAATTATCGTGAAATCAAGGGTGGAATCTGATCATGTGACCCATCTCAAAAAGCTATTCGATCGGCTTAGAAAATATAATTTGAAGCTCAATCCGGCAAAGTGTGCTTTCGGAGTGCAGTCGGGCAAGCTCTTAGGATTCTTGGTCAGTAATCGGGGCATTGAGTTGGATCCAGCAAAGATTAAGGCCATTGTGGATATGCCGGCACCTCGCACAGAAAATGAGATAAGAGGATTTCTGGGAAGAATAAACTTCATCAGCCGCTTCATATCCCACTTGACAACTACATGCGAGCCGATTTTTAAACTGTTAAGGAAAGATGTCTCCCAAGAGTGGAATAAACAATGCCAGGAAGCCTTTCAGACCATTAAAAAGCAGCTGACAGAGGCACCGGTGCTGGTACCCCCGAAGGATGGGATCCCTCTTTTTATGTATATATCGGTCAATGCCATTGCAATGGGATGTATGCTGGGACAGAAAAAAATGAATCAGGCAAAGAGCAGGCCATCTATTACCTCAGCAAGAGATTTAGCCGATGTGAACAGAATTACACCCCCATCGAAAGGACCTGTTGTGCTTTGGCGTGGGCTGCCATGAGATTACAGCACTATCTCCATGGGCACACTACATACCTGATGTCGAGAATGGATCCCCTGAAGTATATCTTTGAAAGGCCCATGCTGAATTGTCGATTGTCAAGGTGGCAGTTAATCTTACAGCAGTTCGACATCGTATACGTGACTCAAAAAGCCATGAAAGGGCAGGGAATTGCAGATTAGCTGTCGGAAATGCCAGCAGGGGGGATGGGGCCTTTAGAAACTCCTTTGTCGGGCGAAGATGTATTCTGGGTCTTACACACGAGATGCGATGACGAAGGGCAGTTCTGGAAGTTGT
Source organism: Aralia elata (assembly GCA_034770075.1). Taxonomy (NCBI): domain Eukaryota; kingdom Viridiplantae; phylum Streptophyta; class Magnoliopsida; order Apiales; family Araliaceae; genus Aralia; species Aralia elata. Next base: position 72,261,134 of record CM068387.1, on the reverse strand, counting down.
ATTTTGATGGTGCCATGAATGCCGAAGGGGCAGGAGTCGGGGCAGTCCTGGTATCCATCACCGGAGAGCAATTTCCCGTGGCCACTAAATTGCAGTTCAATAACTCAAATAACACAGCAGAGTATGAGGGATGTATATTGGGACTCCGTTTTGCCTGCGATATGGGAGTGAAGAGACTAGCGGTGTTCGGGGATTCAAAGCTAGTAATCAGATAGGCGACCGGGGAGTATAGCACGAAGGAGCCCCGGTTGCTTCCATACCACCGATGTGTCATCCAATTGATGCGAGAATTTGAAGATATCGCTTTCCGACATATTCCCCGGGGACGAAATGATTTTGCCGATGCATTGGCAACTTTGGCGTCTTTAATCCATATAATCAAAAGCAGGGACGTTCCACAGATTGAAATAGCGGTACAGGAAGCCCCGGCATACGAGGAACATGTGGCAGTATTATCGGAGGAGGTGGTTCTACCAAAGCAGCCTTGGTATCACGACATAAGGGAGTATCTGAGGGATAGATCCATTCCCAACCAGGCAAGCCGAGCTGAGAGGTTGAGGATCCAAAAGATGGTGATGAAGTTTTATCTGAGCGGGGATTCACTATACAAGAGGGATGCCGGTTTGGGATTGTTGCAATGTGTAAATGAAACGCAGGCCCAAAAGATTATGGACGAAATACATGGTGGAGTGTGTGGGCCACACATGAGTGGACCGATGCTGGCCAAAAAGATCTTGAGGACGGGGCATTATTGGTTAACACTAAAAGCCGATTGCGACGATCATGTCAAACGATGTTATCAATGCCAGGCGCACGACAACGTAATTCATGCGCCCCCCAATGAACTGCATTGTATGACCTCCCCTTGGCCATTCTCAATGTGGGGTATGGATGTAATCGGACCAATAGAGCCCAAAGCGAGCAACAGACACCGATTTATCTTCGTTGTGATCGATTACTTCACTAAATGGGTAGAAGCAGGTTCTTTCCCTAAAGTAACTCGGGAGATCATCGTTGGTTTCATCAGGAATAATGTCATTTGCCGATACAGGCAACCTGAGGTCTTGGTCTCCGACAATGCCAAGAATTTGAACAATGCCCTCGTGAAGGAATTATGTGACCAGTTTAAGATCAAACACCTCAATTCTGTCATTTACCATCCCAAGATGAATAGGGCAGTAGAGGCTGCAAATAAGAATATCAAGAAGATCATGGCAAGAATGTCCGCTAATCATCGAGGATGGCCAGATCTGCTACCTCTCACTCTACTGGCGTACAGAACATCGGTGCGTACTTCTACAGGGCAACCCCTTACGCTTTGGTATATGGAATGGAGGCCGTTCTGCCAGTTGAAGCTGAGATGGCGTCCCTCACAATCTTGATTGATGCTCAGATAAGCGAGGAGGATTGGATGCAAAATAGATATGACCAATTGACCCTAATTGATGAAAGGAGAGTGGCTGCTGTTTTGCACGGTCGGTTATATCAGCAAAGAATCTCTCGATCATACGACAAAAAGATATGACCTCGGAAGTTCAAGGAAAATGACCTAGTGCTAAAGAGAATCATGCCTTGCCAAGACGAAGCCAAAGGGAAGTTTGCCCCGAACTGGGAAGGACCTTTTGTGATTAAGAAAGTGTTGTCCGGAGGAACCCTCATATTACAAGAGATGGATGGTGAGGTGTTTCCACAACGCATTAATTCCGACTCGGTGAAACGGTTCTACGCTTGAATCATCATTTCCTCCTTTTTCTTTGAAGAACGAACTACGTAGGACCTGATCTCCCGACTTGTGGGGGTACGTAGGCAGCCATCATGGCACGGTCCGATTCCTTAAAAATAATACTTTATCTAACCAAAACCAATTCCCAACAGCCAGATAAACCTTCCTATACCCTCGAAACCTTCCCAAAACCAGCCGCCTATTCAGTTTCATCTTAAATAACATAACCTTGATCCAACCAAACAGTTAGCCAAAATCTAAGACTCGGTCCGATGAAATCAACAGGGGTGCGACAATATCTGTCAAATCTCCGTCAAGACTTGAGAAGAGAAAGAAGGCGAAATATCAAAATCATGGTTGGCTGGATAAAATGAGGATCCAATGAAAGGAAACGATACGACAAAAAGGGAAAATGACTAAATTTAAATGCATGTCTACATATATAAGTCATTTCGTTACAAGATTTCTCTTTCGATAACCGATGAAACTGATATAGTCTATGCAGGAAATAAAATGACCTACAAATCTGAAACTAACTGAAGCAGGATGGATAAGGTGGTGGATAGATCTGAAGCATCAACATCCCCTGCAATCTGCTGCCCCATCATGTTGATGCGATCCAATAAAGCAGTGGCTCGGCTGACAGTCTCAGAATGAGCATCTATAACTGCCCTAGTCTGAAATACAATGGCGTCTCTGTCAGCAAGAGCAGCATCTCTGGCCAGAATAGCGGCATCTCTCTCAGCAAGGGCAACATCCCTCTCAGATTCAGTAGCAATCAAGGCCAGTCGGATCCGGCTATCTTCAGTGACCCGACTAGGGGCAGAATCAGCTGAGATGGAATCATATCTGGAGGTCATCTCTATGGACTCGGGGGGAATAAATACCTCTGGGGCGGCGTCATATGTGAAAATCACTCGAGAGTCATCAAAAACCACAGTCTGACTCAAACTAACTATATCCAAGTCTCCGCGCAACCATTGCACATAAGGAAAGGTCTAGATGGGGCAACTATCACTATACTCGGCAAAGATCCTGCGAGACCAAAGATCATATACCCGCAGTAGATCTCTCTCTGTCTGGGATGATATAAGGAATCGGTAGGCGGCGGCGCCCGTGAAAGGGTGAAAATCCTGTGTCTGATCAAACTGCCCCGTAACTGCCAAGGGATGATAAGTCGTCACGCCCTTCAAGCCAGCAATAGGGATGAAATCCAGGTTGGGCACGTGAGTCAAGAAGCTCATAAAGGAGCAATAACCCAAATAGATCAGGAGATGAAAAGGATCCTCAATAACCGATAAGAATTCTATCCAGGAAGCCGCATCAGTACAGCTCACGGGACAAAACAAAAACTGCGTGGCTATGTCGTGGCCGAAGCAAAACCCATGGCGACGGAAATGACCGATGGGGCTAAGATGGCTCATAAACCATACATACAACAAAACAAAGCTCCCTCTGAACACTCTGCCTCGGAAAGACTGACAATATGAGGCTGACATGTAGGTATCTGCTAGTATCATGGGAAAAATGGTGTGATCCTCCTGAAGGGCTCTAACGGCCGCGACAACTCGCATATCCAATAGATTGGGTCCAGCTGGCAAATACAAAACTGAGATGACACAGGCCATCAAAACGTCTACTCTCATAGCACCCCAGCGCTCCTCGGACACGGAAAAATCACCAGAGAATAGGTGAAAACTGTCGGGAGAGCCGAATCGGTCAATCAGGAAATGAAGGGGAACTAGATGGTCTGATGTAATCACCGACAACAAAGCTGTCCTCCGCAACCCAGTAAAAGTCAAGAACTGGCGGCGCATGGGACCAGCTGTGATCCTAGAACAAGGACCATTCAAAGACAAACCGGTAAAGCGAGCATACTCCTCGAGAGTGGGGGTCAGCTCCACTGTCCCTAATCTGAACACCTGACGGGCAGGGGCCCAATAGCTCAGAATACCCTCCACAAAGCCCGTTGGCACCTGAAAGGATAATAAAGACCAGGAATGTCCCAGAAGACCATCTGCAATAGCCCTGTCGGCCGGCGACAAACTGTCCAACCAACCTCATGGGAGGGATGAGCTCCAAACGTACCACGGCGTCTGGTAACGACATCTGTGAAAAATAGTATCAAAAAGACTGTGCAGGGGTCATTCTCTATCCATGAAAAAACATGCATCATATAGTTAATAATATAAGCAATTGAACTGTCATAATGATAAAACTGTGCATAAATAAACAAATGAGTTCAATACATAGTGCATGAAATAAAAAGGAAGAAGCTGAACATGTTCAAATACAAAAAGCCCTATCCTATCATGATCTAATCAAAAGCAATGTCATCTGCGAAATCGATATCCTCGAACTGATCCCCTGGAGTCGTCAAAGTCGAAGCCCCAAAGTTCATGTCAGGGATATATGGCTGCACGGGGGCATCAGATGAGCTCGGGCCTGTATTGAAGCCCGCCCTGTCAGGATCATATGAGTAGGCATCCTCTGGGGTCCTGCCCAACACCCGAAGATACAAGGATAGCTGATCCACCTGGCGGGTCAAAGTGGAAATCTGCTCAGCATGGGTGGGACTCCGAACGCAGGCGGCCCAATCAATCATCATCACCGAGTCGGGGACCATATCTCCGAGAAAGAATGTGGCCCGAGTTTGAGGACCGATAGTGCGGGGCACCCACCAAATACGAAAAGCCTCGCTCGTGCTAGGACCTGAAGAAAGTGTCCGGCCATCCTCCCCCGCGAGCATGATCTCCGAAGGCTGAGAATCCAACGGCCAGGATGTAGTGAAGGGAAGGGAGTGTGGAATGCAGATCTCTTCAGTAACACATCTGAATGCGCGCTCTCCCAGATACATCACCCATCCTCCAACACTCTGCAAGGTGAGGCGACAGGTGGAAAATGTGAACTCTGGGCCGGAGGGATATCCATCTATAAATCCCACGATCAGATGCTCGGAAAGGTAGGGAACCCAGACGACATCAGCAGCAGTGATCAGCTCCAGCTGAATGCGGCAGTGTGCGAAGCTGCCAGATACCGGGACCTCCTCCAAAGTGCTATGGTGCCACCGCCGACCCCGGGGATAGGTATCCAAGCCGAGAGTCATGACAGGCCTCAGGCATGGGAGTCGCTCGTAGGCCCAGAACTGTGAACAAAAACAAGAAACGGCATGAGTGGCCGGCAAATGCAAAAAAGAGAAATGAAATGATAGAAGGTGCAGTAAGAAAAGAAGGCTTACTAGCAAGAAGGGGTAGAACCCAAGCCAAGCATCTGTCTGTCCCTCCGAACGTAGACGAAGACCGTGGAGGAAGTAAGCAAAGGTGAAGGACCCCCAATCATAGTCGCCGATCCGGTCTACATCCCTGACAGCTCCGACGATGCTGAAATGAATGGTAGAGGAGTTGTTCCCTAGGAAACAACCCCTCATAATGGTCAGGAACAGACGTCGGAGCAGAATATCACGAGTGGCTCGATCTGCAGGGAAGGGCGTCGCATATATGCCTCCAACAACGTCAACAGCCAAAGCTCCGGACTGAATACTGCGGGCCTTGAAGACCCGATCCTCGGCAGTAAAATCCAATAAAGCTCGGACCTCCGCTGGAGTAATGTCTAGATCCAAAGGGACATGGACTCCGGTTAACTCAATGCCGGTGATGTACCTCCAATCCCAAGGAGTCAGCATAACCTCGCAGTCTAGAAGATGAAGGGACTGGGTCTGGTGGAACCATCGCTCAGACAAAGCCCTCATGTAACCCAGGGGCACTGACGGGGAATGATAGTGAAGAAAGAGCGAAAACCCCAGGAATCCACCACCGTGCGGTAATCGGGTGTGCAAGGTTGTGTAGAGAGAGTAGATGTTGAACCAGTTACCCCTCGGCTGAGTGAACTCGGGCACCTATGGCAATCACTAATGGGTAAGCCCGATACGAACAGAAATTGAGAATAAATTCAGACCCAATAGATCGGGTACCTGTACAGAGGCGCCAGGTAGAACGCGACGGGTAGATGGAGCCGGTGTGCTGGAGGACGCCCCCTCTGCCTCAATGTCTGGAAGAACGGCCTCCTCGGCCTCAGGATGATCGGGTCAGACGACAGCCTCTGCCAATCGCCGAGGCAAAGTCAGGGCAGGTGCAGCCCTACGACGGCGAACCCCCGAAGCACGAGATGCAGTGGAGCTGCTGGGAACATCAGGATCCATAGCTGGAACGACACAGTCAAAGAGGGAGGTACATTATATTTCTAATTGTGTCACGAAATATTTTATCTGCCTATCTTCACCACAGAAATAATGCAGCATGATGCATGTTTACTATATATGCATGAAAAAAAAACAAATCGGCAGAGTTTCGCCTATAAAATGGGCATCCCTTGCATAGCCAAGCATGTTTTCAATTAATCCAAGCCACAACAGATCAAAATTGCATGTTATGTGGATAATTACAACATAAAAAGGACCGTAATGCATGCTCTCATTCAAAAGGTGACAAGTATGTATGACCCACATCATGAGCATAGAATATGACTCGCACGGTTGAGACATAACATATACATGCAATAATACATGGCATAGCATTTCAAAGCATACATTTATATCTCTAAACATGCAAAATAGCTAAATGTATAGCAAAACATTGACGAAATAAGAAAACAATCGGTCAAATGTTACCCGTAGCGTGTAGATCGATCTAACCGGAGCGGTTTTTGCAAAAAGGTTGAAAAAGTCGGCCAAAAGGACGTGCAACGACGCAAAATCGCGAAAACCAATGTGGGGTACGAGTTGAAAGTGACAGATCTGGGAAGGGGCGAGGCGCCTAAAAATCCCGATCTTGGCCGCGGATCAATCTGCGGCTGGCAGCAGATCCATCTGCGGCTGGCCCTAGTACCTCCCCCCTTGTCCATTGCAAGCTTAATCGATCCTAAAACCCGTTTGATTCATAATGTGGTAATAAAATGCAAGATTTTGATGAATCGGGTGTCGAACACGACTTCTCAATTCGACGGAGCGACCGGATACGAGACCCGGTGATCACGAGACGGGCGACCGGATACGACACCCGGCGCCGACAAAACAATCAACCGAATACGAGACCCGGTGATTACAAGACGAGAGACCGGATACAAGACCCGGCGCAGACGAGGCGATCAACCGGATACGAGACCCGGTGATCACGAGACAAGCGACCGGATACGAGACCCGGCGCCGACAAGATAATCAACCGGATACGAGACCCGGTGATTACAAGACAAGCGACCGGATATGAGACCCGGTACTCACAAGACGATCAACCGAATACGAGACCCGGTGATCATGAGACGAGCGACCGGATACGAGACCCGGCGCAGACTAGGCGATCAACCGGATACGAGACCCGGTGATCACGAGACAAGCGACCGGATAAGAGACCCGGTGCCGACAAGACAATCAACCGGATACGAGACCCGGTGATTACGAGATGAGCGACCGGATACGAGACCCGGCACTCACAAGACGATTAACCTGATACGAGACCTGGTGATTACGAGACGAGCGACCGGATACGAGACCCGGCGCAGACGAGATGATCAACCGGATACGAGACCCGGTGATCACGAGATGAGCGACCGGATACAAGACCCGACGCCAATAAGACGATCAACCGGATACGAGATCCGGTGATTACGAGACGAGCGACCAGATATGAGACCCGGCACTCACAAGACGATCAACCGGATACGAGACCCAGTGATTACGAGACGAGCGACCGGATACGAGACCCGGCGCAGACGAGACGATCAACCGGATACGAGACCCGGTGATCACGAGACGAGCGACCGGATACGAGACCCGACGCCGACAAGATGATCAACCGGATACGAGACCCGATGATTACGAGACGAGCGACCGGATACGAGGCCCGGCACTCACAAGACGATCAACTGGATACGAGACCCGGTGATCACGAGACGAGCGACCGGATACGAGACCCGACGCAGACGAGAAGATCAACGGGATACGAAACCCGGTGATTACGAGACGAGTGACCAGATACGAAACCCGTCGCAGACAAGATGATCAACCGGATACGAGACCCGGTGATCACGAGGCGAGCAACTGGATACGAGACCCGGCGCAGACGAGACGACCAACCGGATACGAGACCCGGTGATCACGAGACTAGCGATCGGATACGAGACCCGGTGCAGACGAGACGATCGATTAGAAGACGAAACCCGACGACTAACAATGCGGTCAGGGATTGATGCATTGACACCTTTACGAATGTTTTGCGTGCCTTACATCTTGTGTTGCATCATAAGTTGTATGTGTTGCATCATTATGTATTGTCATTCTTGTACACTGTCATTCATGTATCGGGTGTCTATTTCTTTATCCTGTTCATTTCATTTAACATTTCATAAACATGATAAAGAGGGGCAGCTGTAGACACCCAAATTTTGCGTTCCCTATGCTAACCGTGACAGGAGGGCAAAATCGTCAATTGAACCGGCCTACGAGAGCGAAGTATGGGCACAAGTACGAACACTCGACGTCACCGCGACGATTTGCAACCAAAACCGACGTGACAACAAGGCCATCCGAAATGAGCATTCCTGAATGATGTGGCACGTCTCCCAGTAATTCTCGGACTGCAAAATATAAACCTTTCGGCGAAAACCGACGTCACGACACGAGAATCTAGGCATGGTATGAAAACTGAGAAAGTCAAACCAGCCAGCCGCGGATTGATCTGCGGCCAATAAGTGCGCCTTTTGAAAACACGGAACTCGAAACATGGAAATCAAAACCAGGCTGAGTGGCTGGTGGGCGGCCAGCCAGCCGCAGATCCATCTGCGGTCAGCCGCAGATCCATCTGCGGTCAGCCGCAGATTGATCTGCGGCTGCCCTTGCTTCCCTTATTAGCCCAGTTTTAGTTCATTCGTAAAAGAGGGAGAAGCAGAAGGGAGGAGAAGAGAATCAACAGCAGCAGCAGCTCCGAAAATAAGAAAGGAATAGCATAAATTTGCAACAAAATAGGAGAGAAAGGAGGAAAAAAGGAGAGGATTTATACTCTTGTGATTGGATTGTATCATATATACTTCTCATTCTATTCAAATATACAAGTTTACATCCATTTTGATATCATTTGCAAGGTAAAAATCCCCTTGTTCTAGAAATTTCCATCATATCATTTGGTTAAATTAAATGTTGTTTTCATGTGATTTATGATGGAACAATGAATTAGGGACTATTAGTGAGGGTTCCATCGGAACAAAATTCTTCCTAATAACCCGATGATATTAATTTATTGAATTTTTTATTCGTTTTACGGCGATATATTGGGCGTAGTTCCTTTAGGTTGCTATTTTAGGATGCCTTGGCATTGTTAGATTATCCGTGTTGGTTATTTCTTGTAATATCCGTTTTGTGGGTGTGTGGAAATTTCGGGTATGAGCCTAAGAACACGACCCCGTGGTCCAAATCCGATGATGGACATCTTTTGATGTGGGTAGTAGGAACGATATAGTCTTCATTGTAAATATGTAATCGTCGGGCCTTAAAACGACGCCAAGGCGAGAATCGTGTTTAAGGCCCCGTCATAGTGAAAGTATGTGATTGTGGGCGTTCAGGGTTATTTTGATGGCTTACATGCCCGTGAATAACCCCCTACGCATTATAATATTTGATTTGAATTGCAACACCAAAAAGGATTTTAAAGCTGAACGATGAAGATTTTCATAAAATCAATCAAACTAGGTTATTAGTATCACGAGGATAAGAAATTGGAAATGCTAATGAATGTCGGTTCTATTTAACGAGAAGGCAAAGAAAAAATGGTTTTCCAAAACATCACACAAAACGATTTTATAAATAAATGACGTTTTATTAAACCGTTGTACATAGGGTTAAAGAGATCCTAGAAATTGCCCGTCATTACATTCACAAGGCAACGTATAGATCTCGATTCCTATTTTTATGAAGGTTTAAAAACTCTTGTTTCACCAAAACGACACCTAATGAAAATCTTGCAGTTTTGACAATTAAAATCAAACTTTGCTTATAAAGCTTTCTCGTGTATGCCGAAAAGACATTCTGAAGCGTTCTCAAATTAAAGCATGACTTTCCATAAGAAATCCCTATGATTCTTTTATACAAACTCACCACAGTATTCACATAGACACACACACACGCACATACATACACATTTTATGAATTAAAGGATAGGAAAGCATCAAGATTGCGGTAACCATGTTTCACGGAAGTCGGGGGGTGCCTAACACCTTCCCCTCACTTAAGCAAGCCCCCGAACTCTATGAATCTCGGTTTGCAGACCAATTAATTCGTAGTCATACATATGGGCCAGCGATTTACGATAAAACGAAACTCGGATGAGTTGGTACATCCATTTCAAATATACCAACTGGCGACTCTGGTTAATTGGCTCATCATAAAAAACGATCTTTCAAAACCCTGTCAACATTTATGCCGACCTTTTCCAAAAATCATCTAATAAAAAGGCTAAAAATGGAAAGGGTAACAATCACCACAGAAGCGATTCCTCCCGGCGTCGACAATTATCTCATGTGATGCGTTTATAATCAAAATTATTATATTCTTTGTGCAAGTGTCCTCACTTGTACAAATTATTATAATTATTATAAATTCGAATTTTCTTCGATTGTTCAGTGTCAAAAGTATCTTATTACTGAATTGCTATGACTCATATTGAAAATCTGTATTCTAAGTTCGGTGATGCAAGTGTCCCCACTTGTATGAACTATTGTACATTATTAACTACCATTGAATTCGAAATTCGTTGACAAGTTCTGATACATACTATTAAATTTCGGTATGTATACCTAGTTTAAAGATTGTCTAAGCTATTTGACCAGCTAGACCTAATTTGAAAAGTATTGTTGAATATTATTGGTTATGATAGAGTCGTCCAACTAAATTGTTTTGGTTAGGACTCAAACTGAGTATGAACAACCCTAAATGGAAAAATTTTATGCGCTACTAGCGGTGATGTACTTTATATGCGCCAATGGCGGTGATATATTATATAGTGTTGATCAATACAGAGCACAACTGGACTGATCATCCTCCGTGTCCGTAAGACCAGATGGTTTACAGATGAATTTCTGTTTAAACCTTTTCGAAAATGAAAAATGACAGTTCATAGTCTTTTGACCACTCAATATTCAAAAGTCAGTATGTTATGTCAAAAATCTTAAAACGATTTGATATATTATTAAGAATTGTTTTAAATGACTTCACAACTATTGATTCGTTGTAGAAGTAGTCCTTAAAGAAAATATTTACTTCTTCAACTAATATTTATTAATTGTTATTACTTGCTCAGCAATTAAATGCTTATTCTTGCTTCGATTTAAATATTTTCAGCTAGGCGTGAATGTTCAGAAGGCTCTGGCAATGACAAGGGCAAAAGAAAGCTCAAAGAATAGGTTTTGAGGTGTTATCTATAATAATTAGTCTTTTGTATTGTGATCATATATATTATGTAATGTAAGGAATGTAATTAAAGGTTACCATACTTAGGGAATAGACAACTCTGATATAAATATTAAGTTTGTAATATATTAAACATCTCAAAGAAATGGTATCGTGATGCATCAAATACGGGTTTCAAGTACTCGGATTTGGGGGCGTCACATTATCCATCAAGTTTGACTCCAAAATATGCCATAATATACATATACCAACCAAAACTCAATTCCTTCTTGTTTAACATGTTTACATGGATTTGATTATTGGAAACTCAATTATAAACAACGTAGAACAAATTATATAAACCCAAGAACATATATAACAGATTCCTCCACTAATTTATCATCAAAACCAATTATAGAGAACTAGTTTTAGAAAAATAAGAACTAGAAACTTTAGAATTTGCCTTTGATTCTTCTAAGCTTAGATACACAACTAGGAGGGCTTGATAATCCTCCCTTCTTTGATTCTCTAGAGTTCTTGTTCTTCTTCAATTTACAGAGAATTTCTTCTCTCTCTCTCTCTCTCTTCCTTCCTACAAAGCTCTGTTATTCTCTCTCTCTTGTTTAACGTACTTCTAATAATTCTAAGGTTTCATCAGTTAGCTAGGAAATCCAAAGGTTTTAAGCCGTGTTTGGCAAGCCAATATAAACTCCCTTTTAATTTATTTTAATTATACCATATATTATATGATACCTTTTGTTACACCAACTCTAATTAAATCATATTCTTTATTTAGCCAACACCACATTTACTTAGCCAATATAATTATAACTTTATTTAACAAACCATTAATCTTCTAATTTAATTATTTAATTAAATTAGAATATTATCATTCTATTAGCGTAATAAAATATGCACTGATTATAAAATCATTTAATTTAATCAATATTACCATACTTACATAAATTATCCCATAACAATTTTCATCAAATACTTATTTTATTTATTAAATATCCTAACTAAAATATTTATTTTATTCGATAAATATTTTAACTATTTACGAAATTCACAATCGTATTACGTACATTAACATATTACATTTATATGTAACATATTGCTTTCTCATTTTATATATTTACATTAATTCACTATTTTAATTAAGTGAATTACTCTCATTATTTATGAAATTTAATTCATAATAATTTTATTGCCAACAAGGCATAATAATCAAATTATATTATTTCATAATATAATTTTTAACTTAATAATATTCTGTTAATTTCCTTTTCGTAACAATTTAATTTACTTCATTCAATAGTTTAATTAACTATTAAACCTCATTTTCTCAATATAGATATATATTTTTCCTCTATATTCACACTTAAATTCTTCACACCAAATCACATATTTCAAAATATATAACACCTATATATATTTATTCAAATCCAACACCTCTCATAATGAGAATTTTATTTATTAAATTCTTATTTGATAATTACTGAAAATCTAGGTTGTCACACCCCCTCCCCCTTCTAGATCTCTTAATGCCTTTGAGATATAACAACCTATGTAATAAATGTTCCCAAATTCAATGAACTTTCGAATTGAGTTTCAAATTCAATTTTTTGAGAAGATTTTATCTATGTACACACCCAAAGTATACATCCAAATACACATATAAGTGTAAAATATAGTAGTAAATGAGGAGAGAGAGAAAGTGTTGTATGTGAATTTGGTTAGGATGAAGTTGTCACCAATTTCAACGTAGTGAGTTCTATAGCCTTTAATTGCATTCGTTTTAAAACATATTGCATTAATAAGTTTTATAGCATTTTATTGCATTGGTTAATGTAATATTTTCTATAAACCTTGTAATAAAAAGCTATATGAACTTACTACGATGAAGTTGGTGTCAATTTCACCATAACCGGATTCGTTGTATAGAGAGGAGAAATATTTATTATCATTTTATACTTTGATGTGTCTTTAGATGTATAATTTTTGGTGTGTACATAAATATACTTTTTTCATAATCCTGATGATTCATCTTCGTGCATAAGATGGATTCATGCATCTGAACTTGAAGCTATTATAAAGTGTAAGGATATATTTATGTCACACCCAAATTGTATATCCAAAGACACACCCGAGTATAAAATAGTAATAAATAAGGAGAGAGAAAGGATAGAAAAATATTTTACTACTATTTTACACTTGGTGTGTATTTTGATGTGCAATTTGGGTGTGTACATAGATATATCCAAAGTGTAAACTCCGGCTGCATATATTTCTAACTTTTTCTAAATTAATTAATTTTCAAAAAGTAAGAAGTTTACTTATCACAAATGGCATTAATTACTTTGCCCATCGAACTAAATGACCCATTTAAGGTCATATATTTCTAACTTCTTTCGCATTCATTAAGGTTTTCAATCAAACATAAATATTGTAACTGTATATGATGTTATTGAGAATTCAATATTAAATGCTTTCACCTCCCTTCATAAAAAGGTCAATATCCACTCTTAATCATGCACCTCCTTCAACACCAACAAAAGTCTCAAAATGAACAATTTCTACACTTTTTCAATACTATTACACATTTTAATTAATCTTACAACAATCAGCACGTACATTCCCATGAGTTCTAAATTTGAGATTCACAACAAATGTGACTATAAAGTTTGGGCTGCTGCCTTACCAGGAGGCGGAAAACCACTCGAACATAACGAAACTTGGACTATTTTGGATAATGATAACTGGCTATATATCTGGGGCCGAACTAATTGTACATTCAATGAATCAGGTGAAGGAAAATGTACAACCGGTGATTGCAATGGGCTCCTTCAATGTCAAACAAAGAGCAAAACTCCGACGACTCTAGCAACATTCGACCTCAATGAGTTTTACTATGACTTGTACGTGGATTATTTTGATATACCAATCGAAAACGGGTACAATGTTCCGATGCAACTTACCACAACTGAAATGTTTTGGACTTATAGCATAATATGCACAAGTTATGTCAATGGCCAATGTCCAAACATGAAGTTTCCGGTAGGGTGCAACAAGACATGTCCTATTATTAAAGGTGAACAACATTGTTGCCAGAGTTGTTTAACTAAGCATGGTGAAGATGATGTCGCACAGTGTTCTGGGGAGGATCCAGGAGGTGTGACAAATAAGTATCGTGCTGGTGCTGGTTCCACCTATGAGATTCTATTTTGCCCTTGATTAATTTTGTGTCATATGTGATGCCTGATGAAGAATATTAGTGTATGTAATTAATAAAGGACATTGGATCAAACATAATATGTAATACCGGAAAATAAATAAATAAATAAAATAGCAATTAAATTTATATTTTAAATATTTTAATTGAACTTTGTCTGTATTTGGTTCTAACTAGTTATTTAATTTATGTGGGCTAATAAATATTAACAAGTGATGGATATATTAATTTGATTAAATTGGGCCTTAAAACTAATTTGATTTAATCTATATTGTGGGCGATATTAAATTCTATTATAATTAAGAGAATTAATAAAATCTATTAATAAGTAAATAAATAACTAAACCTAATTTTATTTTTATTATACAAACTGATAAAAAGAAAGAGGAGCGAAGCCGCCGCTTATTGCTGGAGACTGAGATGGAGTTGTGGTGATTGTATTTATGAGAGAATTCGCAACAGATTTGTCTTTTATTTTGTTGCTTTTCGGATACATAATTGCTTATTGTATCTTTAACTTCTTAATTTTAAGATGCATTGGCGTGTATTATTTTATGTATCAAGTTTTGGCAGCAAGTGATTGATTTGATTTATGTATATGGCTAGCTATGGCAGACTATGTGGTGATTGTATCTATGAGAGAATTCGTATCAGGTTTGTCTTTTATTTTGTTACTTTTTGGGTACATAATTGCTTATTGTGTCTTTAGCTTCTTAATTTTAAGATGCATTGGCATGTATTATTTAACGTATCAAGTTTTGGCAGCAAGTGATTGATTTGATTTATGTATATGGCTAGCTATGGCAGACTATGTACAGGGTAATAATACGAAAAGTGTGATAACCCAGATTTTCAGAAATTATTAAATAAGAATTTAATAAATAAAATTCTTATTATGAGGTGTTTTGAGTTTGAGTATGTCTATATATGTGTTTCATATTATGAAATATGTGGTTTGATGTGAAGGAAATTATATATTCATGTAATTGGGAAGAAATGGCTTAATAATTAATTAAACCATTGAAAAGATTAAATGAAATGGTCATCAAAAGGAAATTAGTTGAGTAATATTAGTTAATTTAATTAAGTTAAAATTATATCATGAAATAATATAATTTAATTGTTATGTCTTGTGGACAATGGAACTTATTATGAATTGAGTTTCATAAATAATGAGAGTAATTCACTTAACTGAATATATATATATATATATATATATATATATATATATATATATATATATATATATATATATATATATATATTTGTTTTAATAGAATGAGAAAGTAATGTGTTACATATAAATGTAACATGTTAATGTGGTATGATTGTGAATCTCATAGATTAAAATATTTATCGAATAAATATTTGATGGAGATTATTGTAGAATAATTTAATTATGTGTGTTAATATTAAGTAAATTGATGATAAATAATTTTAGATAGGTGCGTATTTTATTACGCGAGTAATATTCTAATTTAATTAAATAATTAAATTAGAGGATTAATGGTTTATTGAATAAAATGATGTATTTAATAAAATTATAGTTTGACTAAATTGAATTATAATTTTGTCAGTAAGGTTTTGATTGGAATTATTAATAAGTTTAATTAAACTAAAGTGCGACAGTATATATCTTATAATAAAAAGATTATTAAAATAAGCTAAAAGAGTGTTTTTGGGTTCTAGCCAAACAAGGCATAGAGACCCTTTATACTTTCTAACTGCTGAAAACCTCCAACTAAAGTCACGTAAGTTTTTCTATCAGTTAGTTTTATAAGCCAAACCAAAGAGCAGAGAAAAAGAGAGGAAGAGAGAAATTGAGAGAAATCCTCTGTGATTTTGAGAGAAAGTTTGAGAACTCAAAGAAGAAGAAGAAGGAATCAAGCAAATTCTAGCCATCTAGCTAATTAAAGGTAAGTTTTCTAAGTTTCTAAGTTCTTAGTTTGTGTTCTAAGTTGTCTGTATAAAATCAATTTGACTGTGTGATGGATATATATATTGTTGGGATATATGTATAATCTGTTATACATATCATCTATAATGTATTGTGCAGTAATCAAATTCAAATAATAGGAAAAATTAGACTTTTGATTTACTGTATACCAAGAATTAGATTTTTAGTTTACTGTATATCGAACGGTCTACTCTAATGGCCAAAATTGAGTATGAAATCATGTTTAAAGTCTTAAATTGATGATATATGTTGTTAGTATGTTGAAAAACGAAAACAACGAAAGTTGAACGGACCAATTTGATTAACGAATCTGTAGTGATCGATTGTGCTAAATTTGTTAAAATTTATAAAAATTAGTATGAACATGAGATTTGAGGCTCTAAATTGTGGATTAATGTGAGTTATGTATTTAGGATAGTTAAATACATGTTTAGAATTGTTTTAACAAAATTTATGATAATTGGGTATGCTTAGAATTGATGTTTGATGCTTAAAAATCGTGTTTTTGGGCTTGAATATTCTGCAGTTCGCGAACTGCAGAAGTTGAGTTTTAGGTTCACCGCCCCGACAGTAGAAATGAATTGTTTTTGTCGCCCCGGTGGTAGGCTCGCCCCGGCGGTAGATTTATACTGAGTTCTTTGCCCCGACGGCATTTTGTAAAGTAAATCCACCGCCCCGGCGGTGATATAAAAAAAAAATCCTCTTTCTTGTGGTCACGTTATATTACCATATGCATGTTTAAAAACGTAGACTAATAGAAAAGTTTAAGTCTTAAATAAATATTAAGTGTCGATTAAAGTGGAGCGTAACAAAATGAAAGGTTATGAGGAGGACTTAATTTCTAAGTCGAGTATTGTATAGACAATAAAATGGGGGATTATGAAATGTAAAGTAGAGTTAATACTAATTGTTGCTATGTGACTAATAAATGTTATGCATGATTATATATCGTGTAGGATACGTGAAGTGTAGATAAGTATAAGTTAATTATGGTAATTGGCAATCTACGAATCAGGCAAGTCTTTCAGTTCCTATTTATTATGTGAACTAAATGATTGATTGTTTTAAAACCTATGATGTAAAAGCATGATGAATTCTATATGTTGTATGTACGAAACGACAAAGTCAATTTATGACTACGTTCGTTAAGTTAGAATGTTGATTGAGTTATGGAACTCAATTATTACTTGGTAACTGATGTACATCATGTATGATATGCTAGAATTATAATGTTTATGGTCGTATAAACTGAGCATGTTGTTTATGTGCTACGTGATGCATGAAAACTGTTAGATTTTGCTGAGTTGTCGAGCTCATTCTTGTAAATAACCACTTTTGCAGGTTAAAGATATAAGGTAACGTTATGTGCTACCCAATGACGTGGATCAAAGTGATGCATGAAGATTAAATGTTTTAGTTGAAATTTATTACCTGAATTATGTTAAGATTTTTGATAAATGTATTTATATTGGGTTGTAAAGTTTGTATTGAGGTGTAAACTTTTATAATAGGTTCGACAAGGCGAATCATGATATTAATATGATTCTAAGATGTTTAGATGTAAAGGTTGAAAATTTTGGGATCGAAAACGATTTGTAATAGAATAGTTTAAAATTATTCCGCATTTTATTAAGTTTAACATTGAAAATTGTTGTAAAGTCAGAACGACGATGTATTGTTAACGACCGATGTTGAGATTTGAATTGTATGAATTTTGGGGTCGTTCCAAAAAGTCATGGGTAAACTTTTAATTAATAAAATAATGCACTACATACATGATATTGATTAATTAGTACTAATATATATATATATATATATATATATATATATTATACATGGCCTGCAATCAAAGTTTAAAAAAAGCTATCCTAGAGTTTTTTTTATGGCAGTTATATATATGCATGTTATGTAATGATTAATGACTAGAGAGTGCAGAGATTTAAAGTTTATATTAAAAATAATAATAATAATCATATACTAACTGTTGATCAAATAATTTAGTTAACAAAATTTAATTTGGATGGATGCTCTTGTCAAATAATAAATGACCCGCATGAATAATATAAAAATAATAAAGTATAATATTAAGGCAATATAAGTGGTTAATTGAAACATGACAGTAATAACTATAAGATGTGAAAATATTGATGATTAACAGAATTATACAAGTTAATGACTATTAAGTGTAATGTTATAAATTTATTAAACTTATAATTAATTAATTTATTCTTTTAATTAGTTCAAACGGAGGGAGTCTGAATGAGTCAAATTTGGAATATAAATTTTTGGATATTACATTGTTTTATCCAAATACAGATTTCGTACTCCTTCAACGATAATCCTTTTAATTTTGATTTGTTCGTTTTGCTTCTCGTTTAGAAATTGATTATTGTTTCATATGATTATTCATTCTCAAATTCATGTAATAATTTTATTTTGGCGTTGATATTTGGAACTCATATTTGTACTCTTAGACTAGTGCATCATGTCTAGAATTTATTTTGATATTTGTAGAAATGTACATGTAATATATTTTGAGTCTTGTCACTACAAGAAAAAACCTATTCTATCGGAATAACGTTATTTTCGACAGAATATTTCGTCGACTTTTCGGTCGAAAATAATACCATCGATCTTAAGTCTTTCAAACATTCCGTCTGGCATAACTATTTTCGACGAAATAATTCCGATGGATTATTCGTCGTAACCTATATATGCTTGACGGATTAGTTCCGACGGGATAAATCCGTCGGAAATAAGTGGGGACACGTGTCACTCTCCAACTGATCACAAGCCTTATATCCGACAGAAATTCCGTCGGACATCAGGGACATTCCATCGAAACTGTTGATTTTTTTATTTCCAAAAATAAATTATAGACCTTATTTCCGACAGAATTTCTGTTGGGGTTACCTTATTCCGTCGAAAATAGACTTTTTTTTAAAAAAAAATTTTATTTTTACAATTTTCAGGTTTTAAAACCATTTTTGTACCTATAACCTACTTTATCCCAACATATATACATGTTTTCTAACAACATATAACATTAAACTATACTGATATAACTTATAATCTACAAAGAATCAAACTAAATTAAAAGATTTACAAAACTAAACTAAAATCCATTGATTTACAAAGAATCAAGCTAACTACAATGATGTACATATATAACTACAATGTTTTACAAAGTAAATTGGAAATCAGCGGGCGGGGGTCGACGTTGCTGTTGTGGTGTCTCTGAAATTCATCTACATCACCCCTCACGATTAGCGGCTTGCTCGACATCCAGCTACCTCTGTACATAATATATAGATTCTCATTCAATATTCGTGCAACACGCTGATATTTCAGCACGACATTAGAAGAATGAGGATGTCTATTATCATGACTTCCATCAACATCAACCCTGGTTGTCTGCATGCATTTCAAAGTTTGACAAATCATATAACCAGCCCCTTTGTTTTCATATTTGTATCCAACATCTCTATTAATCACATACGATATAGAGCAATACTATATAATTAATAGAGATACTAGATATAAACATGAAGACAAAGGGGCTGGTTATATGATTTGCCAAACTTTAAAATGCATGTAGACAACTAGGGTTGATGCTGATGGAAGTCATGATAATAGACATCCTCAATCTTTTAATGTCGTGCTAAAATATCAGAGTAATGTTGCAAAAATATTGAATAAGAATCTATATATTACAATTACAATTCATGCAAAATATATACCTGAGTAATGATCATGTGCATGGTGAAAAGGAGCGCATCCCCACTATGGTAGATGCAAATAAACGTCATCATCCCCCATAGAGTGGTCTGCATCGTCAACCCGATCGCTATCACCAGCATCATCAGCATCGCCACTTTGTTGATATAATTAAAAATATAATTCATTAGTATGTATAATAGAATAAAAGAGACAGTATGAAAATGAAATAACATACAAATTAATTAACTTAAAATAAATATAATACCTGAGTAGGTGAGGGCTGACTCCCTATCGGGCCAAAAGCCTATGAGAGTAAGGTAATCACCAACCGGAGCACCTCATCGCGTATCGCGATTAACTGCTCTTGCGGGATACCCGTACTCTCGATGGTAAATCCTGTTGCAATATCCTGAGGTAGCTGGTGAAGGAGAGCTCGATTGGGCAACTCCTGACGACGGATAATGTCACACCCCCAAATCCGGGTACTTCGTTTCCTCAGGATTTGGTGTTCACTATCCAAATACATCATATCACATCTAATTACCCTTTCAAATATAAAGGAAAAAAAACTATTAATTAAAATAGGAATCTCCCATTAAAGGGTTACAACATCATTAATAAATAAATAAATCCCAGGTTATCTAACCTTAACATAACATCAATGCGGAAACATACATAAGTCTATTACATAAACATCATTTACACAATATAACAAGTCTTCATCACTTGTTTGCTTTGCCTTTGCCCTTACTAGTGGACGACTCATCAATTTTTTCAACTTTAGCTGCAATGTTATTATGCAAGGGTGAACAATGATTGCCCAGCAAGTACAATAACAACAATAATAATAACATGCGAAATAATCAATGGATATTGAATAATCGAAGATTTAGCTTTTGAGTCAAGAATATAAGACAAGATTCAAAAGAACATCTGAGGGTCTTAAAACCACGAACTATATCCCATGTTATCAAGTATTTCTACTTTAAACCTTTAACAGTCGTAAGACTATATGGACCTTACTTCTCGTACTCAGGGGGATCAGCCCTTTGTACCATGTATGTGCACAACATCTTAACGCTAACGCGTAATAAAATCCCCTGTATAAGGGTTGTTTATCTCAGTTTGACATCGGAGTCCGTACCAAAGGAAGTTTGGTTTGGATTTACTTCAATAACGTTTCTAGAATTTAGAATGCTCATCAACTATGGACTAGTCGAATCAATAAGGGTTTGCTAGTCAATCAAGGTTCAAAAGGTGTAATTCGAGAATCAAAAACTAAATCTCACAAAAGGTACAATTGAATAAGTTTTGTATAACTGAAGCATTACAAAGAGGAATTTAAAACGTCTCATTGAATCCATGAAATTGAATGGAATAGAAATAATAATTTGTTCGAGTAAATAATAGCATTATGAAACATATATGATAAGAGAATTAAGTTCAAGAACTTGCGTAAACGTAAAAAGTAAGGATAAGATACTTGCCTCGTGCATAGACTATAAATTTAAGACTCACGTTCTTTAATCAACCTATACATTCGATTTATAAAGTAGTAACAATAATTAGTTACAGTATTATAAACACTTCAGGATTCATTCTCATCCAAATTTCTATTTTAATAACTCAGTTGACACCGAACAAACAATGGGTATATGCTTACCACCCATCACAATACCTTAACATTCATTTTATATATTAGCCTAAGCTTTAGGTATGTCTACGATATCAAAACATGATCACAAAGAAAGAATAAAATTTTTGCTCTCTTCTTTTTACTCTTTTTTTTGTTCCACCGCTGGGGCAGTGGTTTCCTTTACAAATCGCCGCCGGGGCGACTCTACTGTCGGGGCGGTAATTCTAGTTCAATTTTGTCGTTGGGGCGGGTTCATCGTCGGGGCGACAAAGTCAGTTCATTTGCACCACCGGAGCGGTGACACCACCGAGGCGGTAATCATAGACCAATTCCACCGCCGGGGCGGTAGACCCAAAAGTCAGTTCCTGCAGTTCGCGAAGAACGCAGAAAAATGCCAAATTTGGCCAAAATTTTTCACAATTCACCGATTAAATTACTACCCATAGTTTTTGGACTTTACAGAAACGTTTAATAACAATTAAATTATGGTTTTATCAACTTAAACACATAATTACACATTTTTAAAGCTTTTAACTTCACTATTTTTGGTATTTCTCAAAGTTTCGAAACAATTCATGAGTTTTAATGTTAAAGATTGGTTATACTCCTAATCTGTCCGTTTGAACATTGTATTGTATACTAAATCATGTATAATCATACCCAACTTTCAATCTTAAGTTAAATAAACAATTTAAAACATACAATTTGTACGTAAGAGTCATATACAAGTTTTTCATACTCTGTAACATATGAAAATTTAATTAAGGCACAATTACATGATTTTGATTCTTTTAAAACATGCATAGATGATAGAAAACATATATTATCAAACACACAATCATATAGTCAACAATCATGAATAATTTATGTTACAGAGAACTCAAAATTTTGGTTTTCATGGAGAAAATTTTTAAAAACATAAATTGAAGCTTGGGATTGGGAAATTACCTTTGATTGTTTGTTTAGATTGCTAGTAAGCTTCTTTGATTCACCAAACTCCTTCTTAATCAAAATTCTCTCTCAAGTTTTCTCTCTGGCTCTTTTAAAAGAACTGATATTGGAATGCGTATGATTAAACTATGTGAAGTTAAACTGACAAAACATGGTGTCAGTTAATAACTGGCACCAACTCCTACTAAGGCCATGTTTGGCTTACTGCTTTTATCCTCCCTTCTAGTTTATTCTAATAATTTACTTATAATATAGTTCATGTCACATATTTAAATTAATTAAATAATCTTACTAAAATCAGTTAAATAAAGTAGAATAATTCCACATTAAATCTCATAGTCATATAATAAAATTTTTATTTATTGATAATGACAAATTATTAAATCTCTAATTAATAATTAAATTAATTAGAAATAACATTATACTTATTTAAATAATGTATTTAATCAAATAAATTCAATTAAACACATACTTTAAATATAAAAATTCTCCACATTAATTTAATTAATGAAACACATATAATTAAATTAATCTACCACAATTTTATCAATTAATTAATTAATTCAATAATCAAATCATCGAAAAATATTTATTCAATCAATAAATATTCAAATTAAGTTACAAAATTCTCGTTTGTCACATATAACTAGATCCGTATGAAACATCTCCGACACCGCCACCATGACCCTTTGAAAAATCTCGTCGTCCAAGCCAATGCCTGTATGAGATGGTCCAACAGGTGCTCTCGGGTGTTGGCGCTGCCTAGAGCCTGCGAAAATAAATATAGCATTACTAACTAATTGGTTGCAGTTAATTTATCTTAACTTATTAGAAATAATATTACCTCCAGGTAGTGTATACGCTGGTATCCTCGACATGCCCAACACTCGATACTTGTTGGTACTGCTACTAGGGGGATCCTGAGACGCGACCCATAGTCTCAGTTCTTCATCCCGAGATAATTCAATCTCAGGCGGAGGGATGGTGGAATCTAACAGCTTAGAAATCCCCCTAGCATCCTGCAACTCAGCTACATGCTGGGCCCGAAAATTCTGAAATCGATCATGTAATTTAATTTGTATATGTAAGTTAATTAAATAATTTTTATTAACTACCTAATATTAATAATTACTACAAATTAATTGATATTAGTCTTACCCATATAGCTAATATTGCGGGAGACATGCTAGACTTCTTAGGCGTGTGGACTCTATCCCAAAACTCTAGCATGGTAGGAGGTCGGCCCAAGCTCGCCCGTATGTCCTAATAAATACATTCAAATAACATTTATTAAGTATGGTAATAACAATCGAGAATCTAAAGAACTAAATTTAGATACTTACCGACTTCACCTTCTCAAATGATCGTGAGCCAGTACTGCGTACGACTTGGAGCTGGCCACGATTATTTTTTGCATGCTCAAACTTTTTCTTAAAGTCATCATCATCCTAGTGCGTACACATAGACTCCCATACTGCATTGGAGACTATATCGGGCTGATGATCGCGTACGGTAGTTCCGGGCTGCTCGATAACAGATCAGGCGGCCTGCTGTCTCATCTTGTACAGCTAGCCGGCATAGTTCTTTACGACATGTGCAATAATAACAGTCGCCAGCTGCCTGTGAGATAGCCTCCTCATATCTATAATAAATCTATACAAAGAATGTTAACATATCAAAAATTAATTGATAAATGAGCAAATACCTATGGTGGTTTTTAATTTAAATTATGTAACTCGACTTACGTTAAACTCTTATAGCACACTTTCCATAAATCTGGCATCATACTGCGCGTACTGAGTGTATCGCATACAACCAGTAGGCAGGCATGTCAAGAAAATGACATGTAGCATATGTTAGCGACAGGGTCCATGATACTATAATACGAAATAAGCAAACAATATATGTGTTACTTTAATCATGCAATCATATAAAGTAATTTAGTTGTGTGAGCTATATTTATATTAGACACTTACTGTGCCGAGGAGACATCTACACATACAGTGTATGAAACTGCCGGCAGACGCCCAAATAATCCAAGGTTACTCCCTCGCAGACGTCGAGGACCAGTATCTGAAAGTTTAAGTGATGAAATTATCTAAATATAGTATTTTCATATGCGTTAAACAATTAATCTCCAGAATGATGGAAACTAACTAGCTAATAACGACGTCCTGCCTTGGGACCCATCGTCGAATCCTGCACAGCCACCACTACGGCGACCTCCACCACTATATCTAGCCATATATAATTGTACTACTGTAATTAGAAACAATGATATAATTAATTTCTAGTTAATTTATCAGCCATAAATACCGTTTTTATTAGTAAATTATTTAACACAATAATAAGTTTAGACTTAGTACGTCGTCAAATCCGTCAAAATCAAAATCAATTTCATCCTCAGATTCAGTCTCTTCCTCTTTCGTATTAATTTCTTCGTCGTTGTACTTATCTTATACAACGACATAGTCAGTGACAACAACGTCATCCTTGGCTTCTTCATCATCGAGTACATTAATGACATCTTTTGCCAACACATCTTCATCATCTGACAATACGTGGCTGGGATTACTAACTTGTTCTTACAACAGGTCATCCGTTGTAACACCCCCAAAATCGGGACCAACTTAATCCAAACTCAGGACTATTCTCAAACCCGACTTTGTGCGTTTTGTACTATCTTGTTCTAGCTTTAAAACATTATTCAATGTTAAAATAGCTAAAAATACGGATAATTTAAAAAAAAAATTCTATATCTTTCTTTCTTTCGTTTCCCTGAATCGCAACCTTTACGGTTACATATTTCAGAATCATTTTTATCCTATGATTCATTTTATCAGAGTAGATATAAGTATGTACAACTCAATCCTCAATACGAATTCATTCTTATATAGTATTATCACTATAAAGCTGTATATTACAAAGCAATCACCACAGCTTAATCAGAACATATATTCTTTATTTATTGAATATCTCAAAAATGTACACATCTGTCAATTACATATATCAAAATTATCAACATAGTTCTATACAACTTCTAATTCAAGGAAATTTAATCCTTCGCATGTCTTCTAGTCCAGATAATCAGAAATATCCCATTATATCATTAACCTACAAAAAATTTATTTTTGCAAGATTGAGCTCGACAGCTCAGCAATTCCAATAGTTTTCATGCTTCACGTAGCACAGAATTTTATGCTCAGTTCATTCATTGTAATCATTCTACTATGCATTCTATCTCTAAACAATCCGATTTCATATGCTTAATATATCACATATCACATAGAGATTGAGTCCCATAACTCAATCAACTTAGTCATAATTTGACTTTCATAATTCATAGAGCATAGTATGAAAATTTAGCATGCTTCTAAAGATTTCATTCATAATGCGATAAAGATTACATATAATCAATATCAAATTCATATATCACAAAAGAACTGAAAGACTTGCCTCAGTTTGCGTTTTATCGTTAAATGTTCAACGAACATCCATGGTATAGTTCTTTTTGTCATTTAACATAATCTCAACGTCATCCTGCGTCGTATAACCTAAATATATACAATTAGGTTATTATACGCTCATTAGTCAGTCAATACACGATCCATAGCATCCCAACATCTCACGAGTCCATTAAACCTTCTAAAGTCTTTAGAATATTATTCTTGACTTTTCAACTAATTTTCACATTTTTCAGATTATCCGAGAATTTTCTGTGATTATTTCTATTTATAAAAACTATGATTTAATAGCTTTAAAATAGAAATAATAACTTTACATACTTTTATATCCTCAAAACACCATCAATATTTATCTTATATTATTATAAGATTTGTCACCAAGTTTCATAATTTGTCAGCATTCATAGAATTTTCTATGAATTTTCACTATTTTTAAACTAACTTTAAATAGCTTCAAAATATAATAATTACTTCTACTCTTCAATAATTTATTAGAAATTTACAGAAATTCTAAAATAATATTATAAGATTTTTGTAAATTTATTTCAGCTCAAATAATTTTTCTTTTACAATATAGATGCAACCATGATTCAAGAAATGGAGCACCTAGATATATTTTACAACTTACTAAATTTATTTAATGCGAAAGATAATCAACTAGACCATCTCCTAATATAATAATAAGTGATTACAAATGCTCCAAGTTATGACAAGGTTGCAGTAGCACCAACTGCAAACGTAACTTGCATATAAAATATTGCACCACTAACTTTTTGAGTAAACAAAAGACTATACCTATATTTGACCCACTTTTAGGAAATAATATAAGAACCAAGTACCAGACTCTCATAATGAATTAATGTGGGATGGAAAGTACCAACTTGCATAACATTGGTTCGATTAATAACAAATGAATACACCAATAATAAAATTATATATATTCTCCTTCTTACTTCTTAGGGGCAGTTTTCCAACTAAATGAATACAATGGCGGTTAAGGTAATGCCATTCATGTGCTATATATATAGTTTGTGTTTAATAAAAAAAAATAATGTACTCCATACATTTTATGTATGACAACCAAGAAAACTTTGGCATGGGAGTTTGGTAACTTCAAATATATATATTTGTTGCAATAAACAATAAATTGGTGTTGGAATGTGAGGCCCAAAATAAAAAGGAGTAGCTGATAAGTATAAAATATGTTATGTTTTTATCTCTTAATATCTAGTCTTTTATACTTATTTGGCACCTAAATGTACTCACTATTCTTATATTTTGATTTAGGTTGCAAATGTAGTCATTAAATGAAAACTGTGTTATTTCCGCACTTTTGAATTGTTTTGAAATCTGTCTGTCCGCTTGAGGCTCAATTTTATACTTGATCAGGCCTTATTCTCTCAAAGCTCAAAGAAGGAAAATTGTAGATCTATTTCTTAGCTTTTCGTATCATCTTGAAACGCCTAAATCGAAGCTCGGATGAGAGAGTTATGACCATTTTACCAACAGTTGAAAATTTCAGGAAATTGAGCTTTTGGACAGATTGACCTTTGGGGCTTCGGTTGAGATTTGAATTGTGTTAAAATTTTCAAATGAAAATGTGGTCTTCTTGAAGTTTTTACTAGACTTCTCAAGCTTTCCGGAATGGTATGGTGAGCAAAAATTCGAGTTCATTTGGGCCTCCAAATATTACTTTTTAGACCGTTGATCCGAATCCCGCATGGACTGGATTTCTGTTCAGACCAGTTGGAGTATTTGGGCCATAACTTGAGCTTCCCAACTCTAAACCAGGTGATTCAAAAGCCCAAATTTATTAGAAACTCCAGGGCTACAAGGTTTGTTCTTTGCCCAAGTCCAAAATCGGCGGTCTACGAATTCAAAATTAGCTTGCAAGGTGCTGATCAGTTTTGGTGTCAGATTTTTACTTCTCATGATGTGCACTTTTTTGGGTTTTTGATTGCCTTAGATGGCTGATTCACATGACCAAGATCAGTTGTTGGATCTTGACATCTTGTACACTTGAGTGCCTATAAATACCAAGTGAAGCTAGACTTGTATTTTGCTAATTCACACATTAACTCACCCATCATTCTCCATCTTCTCCAAATTCTAGTGTAATTAGTAGGGAAAGAGGATCACCTCCATAGTGAGGTTGTTGTCCTCACCCCTTTTGTAATTTAGTAGGGAAAGAGGATCACCTCCGTAGTGAGGTTGTTGTCTTCACCCCTTTTATAAATCAAGAAAGTATTCATCGGACTTATTATGTTAGGCTAGTTCCTTATCCAGTTCGAAGGGGATGTTAAACCTTGTTTACAGGTAATGGTTTGATTAAGTATAAACTATTTATTCCTTCTTACATAAAGTTCATTCTTGATAATCTATTTTAACTGTTGAATGATATTTATTCCGATTGGTTTAATTTGATCGATTAAGTCAATTTGATTAATTTCATCTGCTAGATTAAGGGACAGTATTATGTGTAATTGATACTGTTCCTAATCAGAAGTAGCAATTAGTGATACATGATTGTGGTCAAGCTTTTGAGTATTGCTATGATTATTGGAAGATAAGTTAAATAATCTGAACTTGTGTGATTGTTGCTTGGATTAGTCAAATTCCCTAGTTCTTAATGCTGCTATTATATTAAATCTAGAGAGCTTGTTCTAGGTTGTATAATGGTTAGAATCTTGTGAAGAGCTTGTTTCATTAAGTGATAATCTAAGGGGAGTTTCGGGTAGTAGAGCTTGTTGCTACCTAGGGCTATTAATTTCATTGAAGGATAAATATTGTTATACTTAATTATTCTATTATTGTAAAAAGGTGATACTGAACCGGAAGAACTAAATTTTTTAATTAATTAGTTATTCTTATCACTTTAAAATTTGTTCTTGATAATTAGTGAAATCAAATTATAACCCCCCCCCCTTTTTGGTAAACAAAGCATAAATTTAGACTAATCACTCTCTATGGGATCGACTCTTACTTACACTGCTACATTATTATCTTTCGCTGTAAGGTTTTATTTTTGGTTGCTTGCGACAGCATACCAAATTTTGGCGCCGTTGCCGGGGAGTGATTTTAGTTTATTTTTCTTTGTTATAATTATTTTTATCTTTATTTATTATTATTTTTTGTTGTACTCAGGTAATTTGAATATCATTTGATTGTTTATGTCCAAAACTCGATCTACTAATCAAGGTGATTTAAAGTGTGATCCAGAAATAGAGAGAACCATTTGTAGATTAAGGAAGGTAGCTCGAAAAAATTGTGAAGAGAAGGACACCATGGCAGAAACCCGAACTTTGAAGTAGCTTGCGGCCCCTGCTTTGAATCAACAACCTTTATGCATAACCTTCCCTAATCTAGATGCTAATACACATTTTGAATTAAAATCTGGACTAATACATCTTTTACCTGCGTTTCATGGTTTGGCAGGTGAAGACCCTCACAAACATTTAAATGAATTTCATGTGGTATGCACAAGTATGAATCCTACCGGAGTAACAGAAGAACAAATCAAGTTGGGAACCTTTCCATTTTCTTTAAAAGATTTGGCTAAGGATTGACTTTACTATCTACCCTCCGGAAGTATCACAAAATGGGAAGAGATGAAAAGATTATTCTTAGAAAAATATTTTCCCGCTTCAAGAGCAACCAACATTCGAAAAGAAATTTGTGGTGTGAGGCAGAATAATGGAGAAACCCTACACGAGTATTGGGAACGTTTTAAGAACCTATGTGCAAGCTGCCCCCATCATCAAATTAGTGATCAACTCCTCATCCAATACTACTATGAAGGCCTTTTATCTACAGATAGGAGCATGATTGATGCTGCTAGTGGAGGAGCTCTAATGGACAAGACTCCCGAGGTTGCATGAAATCTCATTGCAAATATGGCAGCTAATTCTCAACAATTTGGTAGTCGACTTGATTTCTCACCTAGGAATGTGAATGAGGTAAAAGTTTCTGCTATTGAACAACAAATTGCAAGTCTAACTTCTCTTGTTCGTCAAATAGCTACAGGAAACATGCCAGCAGCAAAAGCTTGTGGTATTTGTTTGTTAACAAATCACAATACAGATACATGCCCAACACTACAAGAGGATGATACTATGCAACAAGCAAATGCAGTGGGGAATTATCAAGGACAATCCCAGCGAAAATATGATCCCTACTCTAACCCTTATAATTCCGGATAGAGGGATCATCCCAATTTGAGTTATGGAGGTACTAGGCCACCAGTGCAAGGTGTTTTCCCAAATGGGCAGCAAAGTTTTCAACCAGCTCAACCACAGTACCAACCTATACAAGCTGCTCCTGTTAATTCTGGAACATCTCTTGAGGACATGTTCAAGGCATTCATGAATCAAACACAACAATTCCAGTAAGAGACAAGGACTTCCATCCATAATCTAGAAAATCAAATGAGTCAACTTGCTACGACAGTTGGTCGATTGGACTGTCAAAGTTCAGGGAAGCTGCCTTCTCAAACAATTGTCAATCCGAGAAAGAATGCATGTGCCATAACCTTGAGGAGTGGAAAACAATTGGAAGCACCAAAAGCTACTGGTGAATTTGAGGAAGATAAGGCTAAAGAGGATGCAGAAATATCAAAGGTAAAACCTAACACTCCTGTTCAACTAAAGACTAATCCTTTACCTTTTCTTCCAAAGAATCCCAAAACTTCAGAGAAGGATGAGCAAGAAAAAGAAATTCTAAAAACTTTCAGGAAGGTAGAGGTGAATATTCCTTTACTAGATGCAATTAAGCAAGGGCCCCCGGGTATGCAAAATTTTTGAAAGAATTATGCACTAACAAAAAAAATTGAAAAATGATGAAAGAGTCATTGTTGGTGAGAATGTATCAGCAGTCCTTCAAAGAAAAATGCCCCCCTAAATGTAAAGATCCATGCATATTTATAATTCCATATAGAATAAGTAATACCATATTTGAGAAAGCTATGCTAGATTTAGGAGCTTCAATTAATGTCATGCCATTATCTATTTTTGCTTGTTTAAATCTAGGTCCTTTAAAACAAACTAGTGTTATTATTCAATTGGCTGATCGTACTAACACTTACCCCCAAGGGGTAATTGAAGATGTCTTGGTGCAGGTGAATGAACTAATCTTTCCTGCAGATTTTTACATAGTGGATATGGATGATGATAAATCCCCAAATCCTGCACATATACTTTTAGGGAGGCCATTTTTGAAAACAGCAAGGACTATGATTGATGTTCACAATGGAACCTTAACCATGGAGTTTGATGGTGAAAAGATACAATTCAACATATATCAGGCCATGAGGTATCCTAGTGATATTCACCCTGTTTTTGCTATTGATGTATTTGACTCTTTAGTGCAGAAGTCTTTTGAACACACACAAAAGGAAAGTTTGGAGGTCGCCATCACCAACAGTCTGGAATTAGATAAAGAAGAAGAGATTGAACAGAATCAGG
Source organism: Aralia elata (assembly GCA_034770075.1). Classification (NCBI taxonomy): domain Eukaryota; kingdom Viridiplantae; phylum Streptophyta; class Magnoliopsida; order Apiales; family Araliaceae; genus Aralia; species Aralia elata. The sequence goes on along the minus strand of CM068387.1, from coordinate 72,229,562 downwards.
ACTTGAAGGAGACTGTAGCCGCATTACATTATTTACCTAAAATCTCAGCTAAATATGCAGTTTATTCTATTCAATTGCCTAGTTCTCATCAAAAGTTATTACCATCTATTGTGCAGGCCCCAACCTTAGAACTGAAACCATTACCTGCACACTTGAAGTATGCATTCTTAGGGAAGAATGAGACGCTACCAGTGATTATTGCTAACAATCTAACCAAAGCACAAGAGGACAAACTGCTCAGAGTCCTAAGGGACCATATAACAGTCTTTGGTTGGACTATAGCAGATATCAAAGGTATCAGTCCTGCTACGTGCATGCATAGAATCCTTTTAGAAGATGGAGCCAAGCCCACTAGAGACGCATAAAGAAGATTTAATCCACCCATGATGGAGGTAGTGAAGAAGGAGGTGCTGAAATTACTTGATGCAGGTATAATTTATCCCATCTCAGACAGTCAATGGGTAAGTCCAGTACAGGTAGTACCAAAGAAATCTGGAATCACAGTCATCAAAAACGATGATAATGAGTTGGTGCCTACACGTATGCAGACCGGATGGAAAGTTTGTATTGATTATAAGAAGTTAAATGTTGTAACTAGAAATGATCACTTTCCTCTTCCTTTTATTGATCAAATGTTGGAAAGATTAGCTGGGCATGCTTATTACTATTTTCTAGATGGTTTTTCAGGTTATAACCAAATTGTGATGGCACCCGAAGACCAAGAAAAGACCACATTCACATGTCATTTTGGTACATTTGCGTATCGTAGAATGTCCTTTGGACTGTGTAATGCACTAGGTACCTTCCAACGTTGTATGGTAAACATCTTTTCTGATTTTCTTGAAAACTGCATTGAAGTATTTATGGATGACTTCACAATACATGGTGATTCTTTAGATGTATGCCTCGATAATCTGACTCGTATGCTAGATAGATGTTTAGAAACTAATCTTGTTCTTAATTGGGAAAAGTGTCACTTTATGGTGGAACGAGGTATAGTACTTGGCCATATAGTTTCAGCTAAAGGATTAGAAGTGGATAAAGCAAAGATAGAAATTGTTACTGCTCTGCCTTACCCCGTGAGTGTGCGGGAGATTCGTTCTTTCCTTGGTCATGCAGGTTTCTATCATAGATTTATCAAGGACTTCTCGAAAATAGCTTTGCCATTGTTTAAGTTGCTGCAAAAGGATGTGGAATTTCAGTTTGATGACTAGTGCAAGGAGGCGTTTGACAAATTGAAGAAGCTATTGACCTCAGCACCAGTAATATAACCACCAAATTGGATGTTACCATTTGAGACCATGTGTGATGCAAGCAACTATGCAGTAGGAGCTGTCTTAGGCCAAAGGGTCTACAAAGTTGTCCATGCCATTTATTATGCTTCTAGGACTTTAAATGTTGCTCAGATTAATTACACTACGACTGAAAAAGAACTCTTATCTGTTGTATTTGCTTTAGACAAGTTTAGATCATATTTGTTTGGTACTAAAGTTGTAGTTTATTCTGACCATGCTGCTCTCAGGTATTTGCTAACCAAGAAGGAATCCAAACCAAGAATCATTAGATGGATTCTATTGCTACAAGAATTTAACTTGGAGATCAAGGATAATAAAGGAGCGGACAACTTGGTGGCGAATCACTTGAGCAGGCTGATTAAGGATGAAGAGGCGCTACCATTGTATGATTATTTTCCAGATGAGTATTTATTTTTCATTGATGAGGCTATACCTTGGTATGCCAATATCGTGAATTACTTAGTGAGTGCCTATGTTCCTAGAGAGTTCTCTAAATTCAAAAAAGAAAAGCTTAAGAGTGATGCCAAATATTATATATGGGATGATCCATACTTATGAAAATTTTGTGCTGACCAGATAGTTAGAAGGTGTGTTCCTAAAGGTGAGTTTTTATCTATTCTAACTTTTTGTCACTCTTATGCTTGTGGAAGCCATTTTGGACTTAAAAGAACAGCTCATAAGATTTTGGAATGTGGTTTCTTTGGCCGACTATTTTTAAGGACTCTTATCAGTTCTGTAAGTGTGACGCCCCCAAATTCGAGTTTCCAAATACCCGGATCTGGTCATCACGATCCAATATAAACATTCACCTCTAACAACATATAGTATCTAAAATACGGAATATAATAAACATATGTTGTTCATTACAAAGGTGTTACTAGTCCCAGAATACAATAACCTTAATCACATACACAAATCCATACCCTAAATAACTATCAGGGTTTAAATTATAGTAACAGTAATTAACTACACATAAAATTTAAAATCTGCTATATGAAGTCTATCACTTCATCTTTTCTTTCCCTTTGTTCTTCCCTGACGTCTCGGGTTTAGCTGCAATGAAGTCATGATATAGCAAGGATGAGCAACGAGTTTGCTCAGCAAGTTTAAAGTACAACAATAAGGATATATCATGATGAAAGGGATATAGAAAGAGGTTTCAACAATAGAATTATCAGAAACAATAACAATAAATGCTTTTAGAACAATTGATAGTCAAGTAGACTTTGAACAATAACTTCCAAAGGAGTCAATAGCTAGTTGACCCTCTGGTTACTGGCTACAGAATAAGTACTTGAGGGGATCAGCCTCGCGTACGCTATGTGTATGCATAACATTTAACTCTGCTATTTGTACCTTATATCCGGTACCTGGGGTACTCCCCTATAATAAAAGGAGTGTTCATACAGTCTAAGAATCCTTACCATCGATTGGTTCAGATAGCTTTTATAAATTCTTACATACGTGCCTGACCGAGACAAGGGTTCAGACTTAATCATGAATAGTTTGCGAATCTCAGAACTTAAATAAATATACGAATTCAAATGCACGAGTGCGAATGTCAATGAATACATAGATGTGGAATAATTTTAAAAGTAATTAGACCACTTAAGGCATGCTTGGAGATAAGATTCAAGCTTAAAGAATATCTTGCAACAGTATATACCTTTTTGCACGAATTGAAAATAATGCATAAGGTTTAGAAACTTGCTCAGTGTAAAAGTTGAGTAAGATAGAACTTGCATTCAATATACTGAAAGAATGAAGTTAGGGAACTTGCCTGTTTACTCAGCTACAGATAAAATTTAGCTTTAATCAATTGATCTTGAGTGACCTATCATTGGATAAAGTCGATTTATCAATTAATATGGCATAGTTGTATATTGGCGCACCTTACCATACCATTTATTGGCAGATAACAATTTACCAATTACTATCTAATAATTAGCTAAACAGAATTTAATTTAATGGCCTCTAACTATTATTTAAAATAAATAATAGTTACTCATAGTTACTTATCATTTGAGTACTCAATTATTTTCCTTATTAGTCTCTAACTAAGGGTTAAGAATCCTTAATAAATTTATTTTGGTTTAAAGACAACATAAAAACAATGATCACTTATTTAATTTTTTTTATTGCCCTTAATTACCATGTACCTTAGGGGTAATTGAGTAATCATTAATCTTGTTCCTTATTCAACATTAATTAAATATTTACTATCTTTATTTATTATTTATTGATAAATAATAAATAATTACTTTGTTAACTTATTCATACTTAATTATTATTTAATATTAATTAAATAATAATTAAATATTTATTATCTTTATTTATTATTAATTGATAAATAATAAATAATTGAGTTATTGATTTACTCATTAGTGTTATCCGGGTTGAGTCCCCGTTCAAGAACGAATGTTTTTCCCAATAAAGTGGGCTAAAAATATTCCTCAGCATCAGCACTAATGAAACGGGTCGCATCAAAGTCTTCAGTTTTAGTACGGGCCTGAGAACTAGATGACTCTCCATGTTATCTTTTGGATGCCATTGGTGCTGTAGAATCGATAATTTCACCTAAACTGATGCACACTTGACAATATATTCACTCAACACTTTTGACAAATAGTTGGAGTATACTATATTTTGACCCAAAAGGCAATACTCTGTTTTGTATGTATAATGTGCCAATACAATGCAATCATGCACAACTAATGCAATGCATGAACCCAATTTCAATCACAATACAATAATATCCTTAACTTCCTTAGTGAACCCTAGAATTTCCCAAATGGAACTCAATGAATACCTAAGCCTTCAAATTTTTTTAATGGTCTGATTACCTATTAGGAAGAAAATCCCCAATCCAATTCTCTGAATAAGTTTCTTTATGCTAATTCCCTCCAACGCTTTACTGCAATGCCTCGGAAGATAGGTTGAATATATGTATCGAGGTTGATTTTCCAATTGATGGACAATGGAACACAAAGGTTTAGAGAGAGATTGAAGTTGACTGTAGGAGAATGGATGTGGTCGTTCAGCAGAGATAGTGAGGATGAGAAAGTCGTGAGTAAGTGTGGAGTAGCAATCGGGCAAGAAAATTGATTTGGTAATGTGAGGTTTAGGAGAAGAATAGAATGGGATTTTGATTTAGAATAGGAGGGTGAGGGAGTTAAAGTCAGTTTCTGATAGGAATAGGAGAGTGGGATTGTTAATCCAAGTGGGAAAAAGAAATAAGTACACAAATGGGTCGGGATACTGATAATTTTTTAAAAACTAGGTTTCGATCGCGGCACGGCCGCACTGTAATTTAGCCTTGGGTGGGCGCGGCCGAGCTGACTTGGCAACGAGATAATTTTTAGTTCTGAAGCTAGGCGCGGTCGCGTTACCCCACATCCTTGGAAATTTATTTTCTTTTTCCTTCCTAAATGGACCATATGCTTGCCGCAATCGAGTGTAACCTATAAAAACATAAAATGACCAATTAATACTCCTAAAACTTACTTAAATAACTACCTAATTCTAAAAATTACTAAAAACTGAAATGAACAAAAAAAATAAAAGTATGGGTTGCCTCCCATCAGGCGCTTGATTTATAGTCTTTTAACCTGACTACTCCCTATTTCACACTTGATCGACGAGATTAATTGAGGACTTCTGGCGACCGAAATTACCACCCCAATAATGCTTCAAGCGTTGTCCTTTGACTTTGAATGATTCATTCAGATTACGATCAAATACTTCAACGGTGCCATAAGGGAATGCTTGTTTAACAGTGAAAGGTCCGAACCACCGAGACTTGAGTTTGCCTAGAAATAGTCTCAATCGAGAATTATATAGGAGCACTGCTTGACCTAGTTCAAACTTTTTCTCTATAATCTTCTTATCATGCCATCGCTTGATCTTTTCTTTATAAATCTTTGAATTTTCATATGCTTGCAAGCAGAATTTGTCTAATTCATTGAGTTGTAAAAGTCTTTTTTCCACGGTAGCTGTTAGATCAAAGTTCAATCTTCGGATGGCCCAATAAGCATTGTGTTCAAGTTCGACTGGCAGGTGACATGTCTTTTTATACACAAGCTTGTACAGTGACATCCTAATCAGCATCTTGTAAGCAGTACGGTAAGCCCATAGAGCATCATCTAACTTCAAAGACCAATCCTTCCGATTCGGATTCACTATCTTTTCTAAAATTCTTTTCACCTCTCAATTAGACACCTCGGCCTGGCCACTTGTTTGGGGGTGATATGTTGTGGCAATTCTATAGGTCACCCCATACTTAGCTAGGAGAGCTGTAAAAGCTTTGTTGCAGAAATAGCTCTTTTCATCACTAAGAATTGTCCTAGGTGTATCAAACCTTGTAATGATGTTCTTTTGTAGAAATTTTAATACTACCTTAGCATCATTCGTAGGCAATGCAGCTGCTTCTACATATTTAGACACACAATTTACTGCCAATAATATGTATGTATTGTTGAAAGATGTCAAAAACGGTCCCATAAAATCGATGCCCCATACATCAAAGATCTCCACTTCCAATATTGTATTAAGTGGCATCCTATGGCACTTTGAAATATTCCTAACCCGTTGACAACGATTGCATCTAAGCACGAACTGGTAAGCATCCTTAAACAATGTAGGCCAGTAGAACCCTACTTGAAGAACTTTTGCAACTGTTCTTTCCCCTCTATAATATCCCCTATATAATGAGTCATGGCACTGATATAGGATACTCTCTACTTCGCTTTGCGGAATACACCGTCGTATCATTTGATTTGTGCATTGCTTGAACAAAAATGGCTCATCCCACATGTACCTCTTCACATCAGGTATAAACGTTTTCTTTTGCTGGCTAGTTAAGTCCGGAGGGAACACCTTGCTCACTAAATAGTTGATGTAGTCTGTATACCACGGAACTTTTGTGTCGATCGCGAATAGCTGCTCATCCGAAAAGGACTCATTGATGATCAATTTGTCTTCCTTATCATGTTCCTTATTTTCTAACCTCGATAGATGGTCCGCCACCGGATTTTCAGTACCCTTCTTATCCTGGATTTCCATGTCCTTCTTGAAGCAGAAGAATCCACCTAATAAGCCTTGGTTTCGCATCTTTCTTCGAAATCAGATATCGTATAGCAGAATGGTCCGTGAAAACCATAACCTTAGTTTCGATGAGGTATGATCGAAACTTGTCAAATGCATACACAACTGCAAGTAGTTCCTTCTCGATAGTTGTGTAATTCAGCTGAGCATCAGTCAGTGTTTTGCTAGCGTAATATATTAAATAAAAAATCTTATCCTTGCGCTGGCATAAAACTACACCAATCGCATTATTATCGCTGGCATCACACATCACTTCGAACGGTATAGTCCAATCCGGTGCTACGATCACATGTGCTATTGTCAGTATCTTCTTTAGTTGTTCAAAAGCGGTCAAACATTCCTCATCAAACTTAAAAGGTACATCCTTCTCTAATAAACTACATAATGGTATGGTGATTTTAGAAAAGTCCTTTATGAATCTATGATAAAATCTAGCATGACCGAGGAATCTTCGAATCCCCTTAACTGAAGTAGGTGGTGGCAGGTTTTCGATCGTCTCTATCTTAGCCCTGTTTACCTCCAATCCCTTCGATGACACTTTATACCTAAAGATAACCCCCTCCTGAACCATGAAATGACATTTTTCCTAGTTAAGCACTAAATTGGTATCCACACATCTTTTCAACACCATGATTAAGTTCTCCAAACAACTGTTAAAAGAATCACCGAAGACCAAAAAATTGTTTATGAATACCTCCACATTATGTTCCACCATATCTGAGAAGATTGTCATCATATACCTTTGGAAAGTCGTCGGTGTGTTACACAATCTAAAAGGCATCCTCCTAAATACAAATGTGTCATACGGACAGGTGAACGTTGTCTTTTCCTGATCCTCCGGAGCAATAACCATCTAATTATACCCCGAATATCCGTCCAAAAGACAGTAGTACTCGTGCCATACTAATCTATCTAACATCTGGTCCATTAATGGTAATGGGAAGTGATCCTTATGAGTTGCTTTATTGATTTTTTTGTAGTCCATACATACCTTCTAGTCGGTCACTAGCCTTGTCGGTATTGTTAGGTTTGTATATTAACAAAGTATGCAATCAAATTACATAAATAAAGCAGAAGCGTGATAAAACAAATTTTAAAATTTTTAATACAAACCATCACCATGATCTTTCCTTGTGTTCAATTATCAATTAACGAAAGAGATAGAGATTGAGAATTATACCCTCGTGAATCAAAGCTTCCTCGGGTACAAGTTCATCACGAATTCCTTCGCGTTTTCCTCGAATTCCTTCGCGTGAGATTCCTTCCTTTGATCAACGTTAGCCACTCAAGTGTTTGGCCTCTAGAGGTGATCCACCAATGAAGAATAGGTATTCAAGAAGTTGGGTGTTGGCAAAACCCTAGTTTCTATCTCTATAGAAATTGCTAGTACTCTCCACAATCTAAAGCAAGAGTGTGTAACCCTCATTTATGATAAGACTTCTCTTATTTATAGATGTAGAAAAACCTTTTCCTAAACTATTTAGGATTAGGGTTTATATTCTAATTAAACTCTTTTAATTAATTCTCCTCCTAATCCAATTAGGAATTCATGAGAGAGTACTTCTATTAATTAATTTTCAATCCCTATTAGGAATTAAATAATAGTAATAGTAATAATAATAATAAGACTCCTCTTATTAATTTATATTTAATATTTCCAAAATATTAAATAATAAATATTAAGCTATTTAATTTATTCTATTTCCATAGACTAAATTAAATACACTTAACTTATTATTAAAATTATGTCATTTTACTTCTTAAATAAATATTTTCCTTTTGTAGTGTGACCCTTTAGGTTCTCCATATTAAACCGGTTGTGAATAAATTAATTAGAACAATTCTAATCATATTTAAATAAATAAATTAAACTATTTTAATTCATTTAATTAAATAATATTTATTCTACAATAAGGGTAAGCCCCCTTAGCGATCAACGACTTTCCAGATAATATAGATTTCAACATTAATCACAAAAGAACCTTTCAGTGCATAGTTACTATTAAATTCAATCCTTCTACCATACAATGTCCCAATTAAATATAAGACATGGATTTACTGTCACGTCTTATTTTATTTAATTATATGTATTTTGATTCCCAAATGCACAACTCAAAATAACGCAAATTAGAAACTCCTTTCCAATTTCATTCTACCTTGACCAAGGACTACTGAGTTTGTCATTTATCGAATCACATAGGACATTTACATCTTTTACTAGACGAGGTAGATTCTTTGTTGATCATTCACCTATCTCCATGTACAACTTATTATACCCAATCATACCCTTTGATATACCCTAAAGGTCTTAAAGGACATGTCAAAGTATAACTCATCATACACGAGATACTATGATGATCTCAAGTCCAAGGATCACTTGTACTACTATCACTTAAGGAATTCCTATTGACAGGGGAGTAAAACTCCATTAGGTATTCCTTAGCGAGCCACGTTCAGTGAACTTATTCTCTAATAAGCACCTACATACTTGCTTTAGTGTCTCCACACAAATGATTATGAGATCAATCATCATCTTCCTAAGAGCAAGCAACGTATATACTAATCTATCCGGATTCACTAATCCCCTTTTTAGTAATCTAACGATTAGGAACAATTTTAGTTTATGAGCTATCTAGAATTTAGATCTCATTAGCATGATCACCATCATGATTCTAAAAGCATTGCTCAAAACTATAGGTTTATCACATTTAATATAACATCACCATGTAGATAATGTAAAATGTCTTTTAAGAAAATCAATTCTTTTATTAATAAATGAATAAGATTACAAAGTATATGCTACATCATATCAAATATGATTGGCTTGTGTGCATACTACTTTCAGGTATTAATTCATTATTCTCATTCGCCACTACTGTCATACCACCCTTTTTTGGGACACACTGTACCGGGCTCACCCATGCGCTGTCAAAGATTGGATAGATAATGTCGGCGTCAAGCCATTTTAGGATTTCCTTTTTCACCACTTCTTTTATAATTAGGTTGGTTTTGGATCGTCTTCCAAAAGGATCTTATGCATACAGAATAACAAACTTATCCCTTTGATGTCCGTGATGGTCCATCCAATTACAGATTTGAATTCGCGAAGGACTCTCAACAACTTACTTTCCTGCAATTCGTTAAGTGCAGATGAAACAATAACAGGCAAAGTAGATGAATTACCCAAGTATGCATACCTGAGGTGATTAGGTAAAGGTTTCAGCTCTAATGTTGGAGGCTCCTCTAAAGACGATTTCATCCGAACTGTTGCTTTCTCTACATAATCTAATGGCTCAAAAGAATTTTTTTTATTTGATTACCCTTGGCAATGCGTCCAGTAATTGTAAATATTCTAATAATTTTGGATCATCTGATTCGGTATTCCCCAGCAAAGTAGTTTCCAGTAGATCAGAATTTAGCATCTCCAATAACTCATCATCCACTTCTTCTTTAATCACGTTCACACGATAACATTCCTCTTCATCCTTAGGGAATTTCATGGCTTTAAACATATTAAAAGTCACCTCTTGGTCTTAAACCCTCATTGTCAATTCCCTTTTTTGCACGTCGATGAGTGTTCTACCTGTAGTCAAGAATGGTCTCCTAAGTATAATCGGTATGTCTTTATCTTCTTTATAATCTAACACAATAAAGTCAGCTGAAAATATGAATTTATCCACCTTGACTAAGATATCTTCTATAATGCCTCGTGGATATGTTACAGACCTGTTGTAAGTTGTAGAGAAATATTTGTTGGTTTTGGTCTGGCAATCCGAACTGAGTGTAATTCGAGAGTGGCATCAAATTAATACTCGCACCAAGGTCACACAAACATCTTTTAAAATATTGGCTTCCAATAGTGCACGGGATAGTAAAGCTACTCGGATCTTTCAACTTCGGAGGTAACTTTTTTTGCAATATAGTGTTGCACTCTTTAGTGAAAGCCATTGTTTCAAAATCAGCTAACTTATTCTTTCTGGATAAAATATCCTTCATGAATTTTGTATAGCTAGGCACCTACTCCAATGCTTCTGCAAACGGGATGTTAATCTGGAACTTTTTAAACACCTCAAGGAACTTAGAAAATTGTTTATCTAATCTCTATTTTTGGAATCGTTGTGGAAATGGCACTACTAGAATAATTGTTGATGGTTTTGTTGCCTTATCTTCTACCATTGGTTCTTCTTCCACCTTCTTCTCTTCATCTTTGTTTATATCTGCTTTCTCATCCTTTTCAAGTACCTTTTTCGAACTATCTGGGTTTTGCTCATTCAACTGTTTCCCACTACGAAGTGTCACCACTTTACACTGCTCTTTCCCATCATTCCTCCGATTGACTTCTATAGTACTCGATAATGTTCCTTAAGGACGATTGTTCAACACAGCTGCCAACTATCCTATCTGATTTTCTATATTTCTTAAGACCACATCATGACTATTTTTTCATGTCTCGTAGTCCTTCATGTATTTTGTCATGAATTCCTCAAAATCTGATTTCCTTTCCTGTTGTGGGGGTTGCTGCTGTTGACGTGCCTGAAATCTAGGTGGTTGAGCTGGACGTGGCACTTATGATTGAGCTTGATTATCTCTCCACGAGAAACTTGGATGATTCTTCCACCCCGAATTATAATTATTAGTATTGCTGCCAAACTGCTGCTGCTGCAGCCTATTATATCTTTCCATAAATTGCACTACTTCGAGGTTGATTGCACATTGTTCCACCAGATGTGCTCCTGCACACAACTCACATACTGCCGCTACTTGTTGTACCCTTGCTTTTCCAAGTGCATCCATTTTCTTGAAAACAGCTGAAATTTGAGCTGTGAGTGTTGTTACTGCATCAACTTCCAAAACCCCAACTGTTTTAGGCTGTGTCATCCTTGCAGAAGGCCAGTGATAGTTGTTGGCGGCCATTGTCTTTCACAAATCAAAAGCCTCATCAAAATTCTTAGCTATAAATGCTCCTCCCGCAGCTGCATCAATGCTCGTCCGAGAATTACTACTTAACCCATTGTAAAACGTCTGAACCTATAACCACTTAAGAAGTCCGTGATGTGGACATCTTCGTAATAATTCCTTAAACCTCTCCCAAGTCTCATACAACGACTCTCCATATTGTTACTCCAAAGTAGGTATGTCGTTCCTTATCTTAATAGTCTTAGCTGGTGGAAAGAACTTCACAAAAAATCTCTGGGCTAAATCATCCCAAGTAGTGATGGATCCCGGTGGAAGTGAATGTAGCCAACTTTTTGCTTTATCCCTTAGAGTGAACGAAAACAGACGTAATCTCACTGCATCATCTGTAACATTGTGGTATTTGAATGTATCACAAATCTCAAGGAAACTAACCAAGTGTTCATTTAGATCATCATTGGCTAATCCCCCAAACTGTACCGAGTTCTGAATCATCTGAATTGTACCTGGCTTAATCTCAAATGTATTAGCAGCGATAGCTGGCCTCGTGATGCTTGATTTGATCTCATCAATCTTAGGCATGGTATAGTCCCTCAATAATTTATGCTCTTCGTTAGTCATTTTCTCTTTCTCGATTGTCTCTTGGCACAACTTTCCCAACTGGCGTAACTTATTCTCAAGATTGTCCTTGCACTATATAAGTTCCGGTTGTTTTGATCGCGCTTGCATAAACGAACCAAAATCACCTAAAACAGGGAATAAGAAGAAAAACAAAAACAAAGTTTAACTAAAACTGAATTAATTAAATTGATATTAAAAATTATAAACACAAATATTTCTCCGGCAACGGCTCCAAAAACTTATTTGCCTAATTATATACTAGCACAAATACGCAAATATACGCAAAGCAATAAAGTGTAAGTAGAGTATCGATCTCATAGAGAAAATTACAATTTATAACCTCAGTTCTCAACTTTATATTAACTCAATTTTATTAAACAATCAATTGAAGAATATTCAATATCTAAAATTAAATAATTAATTTAAGTAAACTAACTACCACAAGTTTGAAAACAGATTTTAAAGATTTACGACTACAACTTCACTTATTGTTTCACTTTGATCAATATTCATCCTATCAAATTATGTTAATTATTTTGGATTGTTAATCGAGAACTCGTCAATATTTATAACCATATCTCGATGTACCATAAACAAATCAACTTAAATCCACAGATGATAAGATGAACACCTTAATCAACTAATTCACTATATCTCTATGTGAATTACAGTTAAAAAGGATTTAAAGCTCAGGTTTCCTAGCAGATTAAATGCGGTGCGTAGGTATATCTATATGAATTCCATCACCATGCAGAAAATACAATCACATGTTATTATGGTCAGATTTAAACCTATAATCCATCTCTCGAGTTTATATAGATTATCACAGTAATTACTGGCCAGACAATTAATCAATTAGGTGTAAACCATAATAGACAATTCGATAATAGTTAACAATAATTAACCAAGAAGCATATTAATCAAAACTACATAACAAGATCCATTGTAATCTTAAAAAGAAATTAGTTCATAATTAAACTGAAATCCATCATCCACAATTGACAAAGCATTCAAAATACAAAATAGAAGTGTAAAGGAAAGAATAAAATCTATATCACAAGCCTTAAGTCTCTCCTTCAGCTCCTATATTGAATCCGTCTTGCTCTTACAATTGCTTTTAGCTTTTGGTCTCCAAGTCTCTATCTCCAAACTAAGGTTTTTGCCAATAAGTTCAATAACCCTCAATAATGACTTAAAACATCTATTTATAGCATCTGACATAAATTCTAATTTAATTAGAAGTCTGGAAATAAATTACACATCAGTTGCTCAACTTAAGCAAAAGGTCAACTCTGGTCAACTCCCAAATTGGTGCTACTGCACTTGAAATAGGCTTGAATGGGGCACGGTCGCGCTGCCCTGGCAGAAAAAGAAAATTTAACTCTGAATACTGGTGCGGTCGCGCTGCCCTGTCTACTACAGTTCTTTAATCCTTTTGCTGCTACTTTCATCCAATCATCGCCAATTCAATTCCCAATGCATATATCGTATTCAGGGAAACGAAAGAAAGAAAGATATAGGAAAAAATTTTAAATTATTTCGTATTTTTAGCTATTTTAACATTGAATAATGTTTTAAAGCTAGAACAAGATAGTATTAACGCACAAAGTCGGGTTTGAGAATAGTCCTGATTTTAGATTAAGTTAGTCCCAATTTTGGGGGCGTTACAGAATTTGTTTACAATAATAGTTATCACGCAAGTATAGGCATGTCGCCTTACGAAGCGTTATACGAAAGAAAGTGCAGAACACCACTATACTGGGACGAGGTAGGGGAACGTTGACTATTAGGACCAGAATTAGTTCAGCAGATCTCAGAGATCATTAAAGTTATAAGGTCAAGGCTAATCGCAGCTTAAGACCGACAAAAGAAGTATGTGAATAGCATCGCCAGACATGAGATTTTGAAGTCTGCAGTTATGTATTTTTGAAAGTATCTCCTTAGAAAGGGAAGATACGTTTTGGAAAGAAAGGGAAGTTTAGTCCGAGATTTATAGGACCGTTCGATGTATTGAGAAGGGTAGGGGAAGTGGCTTATGAAGTAGTCTTACCTCCTAAGTTAGAACATATTCATAATGTGTTTCATGTGTCGATATTACAACCCTATAAGCCAGATTATAAACATGTCATTGAATATGAGCCTATCCAAGTTGAAAAAGACTTAAAATATGAAGAAATTCCAATTCAGATAATTGATAGGAAAGAGCAAGTCTTACGCAATAAGGTTATACTTTCTGTTAAATTGTTATGGAGGAACCACAATACCGAAGAAGTAACATGCAAACTCAAAAATAAAATAAGGAATAATTATCCCCATTTTTTTGTGTAGCATTACTTTTATCGTAATTCCGGGGACAGAATTCTTATAAGGGGAGAGAATGTAACGATCGAGAATTCATACTTAGCTTTGTAATTAGGATTTTGAATATATTTGAATAAAATGAATTCTTATGAATATATTATGTGTTATATGTTTAAAGGTCATATTATGATCTAGATTGTCTTTACGTGTTAGAAATTATGAATTTAGATTTCGTAGAAGGAAAGGAAATTTTTTCGAGAAAAGACGTCAAAACACTATTCACGCATATAATACAAAATATTATACGATAGAATATGAGAATAATACGGGTATGATACGAAAATAATATGCTAGAAATACGAAAAAGTCAAAGTCAACAATAATGGCTAACTAGCTAGTAGGTGTAGCTAAGCTAAATGAAGAAAAACCTAGCTAGTTTATCTAAGTATTAATTCAATCCAAGTGATGAATGATGGACCAATCCAAAGAGGATTAAACCAAGTTTAATCCATGATCCAATTTGAGAAGTCCAAATTGGGTCAATGTGTTAGTAAATTGGAAGTAACAAAACCAATAAAGATTATTAATATTTATTGAATAAATAAATATTTTTGATGGAAGCTATAATTAAAATAAATTATTTAGTCTAAATGTGTTAAATAATATATGTGGACTACATATATTAATATGCATGAAAGTGGTGTATTAATTGGTTAGTAGATGGCTAATTTAATTAAATAAGTTCCATAAGAAATGATGAATTTTCCAAGTGTAGAATTATTAGTAGTCCAAAGTAATTTAAATGTACACTTTGGTTAAAGAGTGAAATGAAATAATGCCCAACTTGCAACAGTAATGCAAGTGGGAGAAAACAAAGCAATAAGGAAGGGAGAGAAATAGGGCTACGATTGATTAAGAGGAAGAGAAACATGTGGGCAAAAGAGATGAGCAAGCAAGTGGGACAAAACTTCTCATAAATGGGAAGTCTAGTCACATGCATGAGCATGTAAGTAAACATCCACCACGTCCAATTTTTCTTCTTCCTTTCCACCAAGCTTTCTTGCCATTTTGTGTGTAACATGTTTTAAATCAAAACTTGATTAAGTTAGCTTAATGAATGATGAAATAGTAAAATGGTTGTCATAATGACCCAAATGCCCTAACTCTTAGAATTACTATAAATAGAAGGCCAAATTCTTCATTAAATTCACTAATTCACTAAGTTAAGCAAAGAACCTCTTGAGAAATTAAGTGAGAAAGAGAGGAAGTTCAGATTCTAAGGAGAAGCTAGCTACTTTGCAAGCTTAAACAAGAATAATAAGGTAATACCAAAAATCCTAGAATAATTTCTATTTATAAGCATGTATTAATTATTTGTTGTTGTTATTATTAGTGTCGTGAAGGATCATGAATATCCAACAGACTAAGGATGAGATTTATATAACTAAATTATTGGTAAAATGCATGATAAGCAAGAACGATTCAATAATAATGGATAAAACAAAGAAAAAACATGAAAACTTGTTATTTATTGTCAATTGGGCTAGCATGAATTATTGTTCCTGTGTTAGTTTGTAAAATCTATAGAGATGAAAATATACATATGTCAGTTACGTAATTATTCCAAGTGGAACGGGAAAAAAATATGTTATAACGAAGTTATGGCGAAATTTTTAGTAAACTATGCCTAAATAGCAAAACTGAGGCTACAAGGATTTTTTTTTGGCCATTAAAACGAATCTAAAAAATTATGGATTCCTGATAGTTGTGTATGGCATGTTTCCAGCAATCCGTAGGCTTAAGAACGGATTCATTCCGACTTCGGATGAGAAAGTTATGAGATTTTGAAGCATTGGCATTAAAACTGTCCAAGTAATAAAACCTTACTTTGAACACTGACTTTTGAGTCACTTTTTGGAATAGCTATATCTTCTGGAAATATTGGTCTTTAGATATGTTGTAGTTCATATTACCAGCTTTTCAGAACATCTTGAATTATCCAAATCGGAGTTTGGATGAAGAAGTTATGACATTCGGAAGTAGGCGCGGCAAGAACGAAATAAAAAAATTTCTAGAAATCATGAATGGCGTCGCGGCGCCATTCTTATAGTACAAATCGGGCACCACATCGCTGACTCGTAGTCGTCCAATTAGCAGCACCGGCACTAGGCCAAAACCGGGCATCGCAGCGCTGTGTCGGGTCAAAACTCAATAAAGAGCTTTTATTAGTCCAAAAGTGGGGCGTTCACATAGAATTTTTAGAGACATGTTATATACATATATCATGGTCCAGTAGCAAGTCTTAATGACATAGTTTAAGGTTATGTTTTGAATAAAAATAAAAGAAAACTTTTAAGAACATAATGTAAGGATTAACGTAAGCCGTTAATTGATGTACTCTTTGCATGACTTAATTGGTATATGGTTATGAACTTAAATGTGTAGGACATTTTTGAAGGATGATTAACGTCGAGTTATAAAGAACGCATAAGGCAAGTTTCTTAACTCTTGTTTTAACCTTGTGTTAGGCTAGTTTTCTAACTTCATTTGATTATGATCTTATAAATGTTATTCGACGTTTTAAAGTTCCAATTTATGCAATGTATATATGATTGTGTAAATTTCATACTTATGTAAATCTTTTAGTATTTGCACAAGTGTTTGGGAGCTATCGTTTAATACTCCTAAATTAATACCTTACTATCACTCTACAAAACTTAATATAATGACAAGCAAAGGTCGATCCCACGGAGAAGTGAATTAATCTTCTATTTATTCTAATATTTCTACTAATGGGGGGTTTTGAAATTTAATTAACTAATTAAACAAGAGTAATTAAGAACAATCAATAAATAAAAATACTTCAGTTCATAAGTTCAGTATCACCTCTTTATAATAACAGATTGATTAAGTTAAACTCTATTTATCCTTTAATAAAATTAATAGTCCTAGATAACAGCAATCGCTAATTACCTAAAATTCTCCTTAATTTTAAATCTAAAGAAACAATCGCCTCAATAGACTCTATCTATCATATAACCTAGAATTATCAGTCTAGATTTAATATAACAGAAACATTAAAATTTAGAGAATTGGACTATTTCAAGCAACAATCACACAATCAGGAATTATTTAACTTGCCTTCAAATAATCTTAATAATACTCAAGAGCTTGTCCACAATCAAGTATTATCAATTGCTACTTATAATCAAATACAATATCGTTTGGTTAATACTATATCTTAATCTAGCAGATGATATCAATCAAATTAATTCAATTGGTCAAATCAAATTAAAAGATCAAATAACATTCAATCAATTAAAACATATTACAAGAATAAATCTTATGTAAGAAGGAATAAATAAAGTAAATTCAATCAAACCATTAATTATAATGAAGATTCAACATCTCTTAGAACTGAAATAGAGAGCTTAGTCTTACATGCCTTCAATCTTCTCCAATTAAGGTTACAATTGTAGTTGCCAAGATGTCCCTATTATCTGACTAAATACATCTATTTATATCCCTAAGATAAAATCTTAATATTCTAAGAGAAACAATCCAATTACAATTAGAAATCATTCACAAATCCGCGCCAGAAAATAATTTTTTTTATTTTTTCCGCGCTATCTTCGTTGGGGCGATAATTTTTGTTCTTGGTGAGCTCGTCGGGGCGACGAACAACAGAGAGGTCTGGGCCGAGGCGATTTCAGAGCTAGCTGGGGCAAACTCAAATAGAGTGTTTCTCGCCGGGGCACAGTTCCTTAGGCCAAATCGCTCACTGGGGCGAAGATGCCTAAAAATCTAATTTTTGTCTCTGATTTTCAATCTTTCTCCACTTTTGACCCTAAATCCTCCTGAAATCAACAAACACCATAATTAGTGCATATACACATGAAACATGCAATAAAACTAAATATAAAGGAATCAAAGCATATAACAATTATGCACTCATCAAATTTTTCCACACTTAGTCTTTATACGTCCTCGAGTAAACTAACAAAGGTTATATTGACTTCATCTGAAATTCATCTAAGTAAGCTTTCAAAAAGTGTAAATCATTTACCAACCATGAATATCAATACTAATTAATAGAGACTTCATCAATCAACTCACAACAATAACCTCGTCATTTCCCACCAAACATCTCTAAATTACACTGTATCCATATAAGTATTTTTCCTATGATCTACATACATGCTCAACTCAGTTATCATGGAATAACAGCTGTGCACATTGACTCAAGACTCAAAACTTATTTTCTCTGCTCTCTTTCTCTTTTTTTTCTCAAGAACCATCAACTTCATACTTTTCTTCCAAGTGAATGCATTTATGCTCCATTTTACTTTTCTTTTCCATTCTTTCTTAAGTGAGTACATTTTATGCTCCATCTCACTCATCTGCTTACCAACGAGTCCATTTTACGCTCAATCTCGTTATATATGTTTATAGGTAAGTGTGCTTTACGCTCCATCTCAACACACCACATGTTTCTCTTTTGCACTATTCTTTTTCAAATTTCTTTAATTTTTCCATTTTTTTACTTTTCATGGTCTTATGAACAAATCAAGCAGATAAACAGTTCTAATATAATGAAATCAGTGCACATAATTAACTCCACAGATAACTCAGCCAAATAAGTGTATATCTCATATTCAAGAACTCATAAAACACAAATTAGATCTAAATCAGTTACTATGGATCATGACTTAGTTATCATCATTTATTGACCAATTAAGCAACAAACAAATTCTATCAATTAGCATCAATTTTCATTCCATAACCAAATACCTTTAAAACCTAGCCAAATAAAATCACAAGAAAAATTTTAGAACCAAGAATTTCAAAATTTACCACACAAAGTAACACAATTAGATCATAATCTCCTAGAGTAAACCTAAAGATAACCTAAACCCCTTCCCTCACACTCAAATCTTACATTGTCCCCAATGTAAGACAATCATACAAAGACAAAGTAACTAAATAAAATGCAACTAAAATGCCAAAAAGTAAAAATAAAAGATAAGAAAGTAAATCTGAGATCTTGGGTTACCTCCCAAGCAGCGCATTTGTTTAACATCGTTAGCCCGACATCAATCCTCTCCAATCAATCATAGATCAGATCCATCAAATCTACCATCTCAACATTCTCCATAGGAAATCCTTCGAAGAATGGTTTCAGCCTGTGGCCATTTACTTTGAATATCTTCCTTGTCTTTGGATTTTGTATATATCTATAACATCATGAGAAAACACATTAGAAATAATAAAGGGACCTTCCTAACGAGATCGCAACTTACTTAGAAATAATTTTAACCTTGAATTATAAGGAAGAACTTGTTATCCAACAGTAAAATCTTTTCTCAAAACCTACTTGTCGTGGAAAGCCTTTGTTTTATTCTTGTACAGCCGAGAGCTCTTATATGTTTCATTCTGCAATTCTTCTAACTCTTGTAACTGTAGCTTTCGCTGCACAACTACTCCATCCAAACCCATATTGCATTGCTTAATCGCCAAGAAAGTTTTGTGCTCTAGCTCCACAGGTAGATGACACGACTTTTCAAACACTAGTCTATACGGGGACATGCCAATTGGAGTCTTGAATGCGGTTCTATAAGCCCATAACTCATCTTTCAACCTCAAACTCAATCTTTCCTATTTGGTTTGACAACCTTTTCCAAATTGGATTTGATCTCCCGGTTAGATACTTCAGCTTGGCCATTACTCTGTGGATAATAGGCTGTAGAGACCTTATGAAGAACATAATATTTCTTAAATAAAGCAGCTAACACCTTATTACAAAAATGTGTTCCTCTATCACTGATAATGGCTCTTGGAGTTTCAAACCTGACAAATATATTAGATTTGACAAAATGTGTAATAACTTTTGAATCATCAGTCCGGGTTGCTTTAGCTTCTACCCATTTCGAAACATAATCAACAGCTAAAATAATGTAAACATTACCATAAGAAGCAGGAAATGGTCGCATAAAATCAATACCTCAAACATCAAATATCTTAACAATTAAAATGGAGATTTAAGGTATTTGATTCCTATGTGAAATATTACCTATTCTTTGACAATTCTCACAAGATTTACAAAATAAATAGGAGTCTTTAAAAATTATTGGCCAATAAAAACCACTTTTTAAAACTTTATGAGCAGTTCGTTTTGGCCCAAAATGACCTTCACAAGCATAGGAATGGCAAAAGGTTAGAATAAACAAGGTTTCATTATCAAGCACACATCTACGGACTACCTGATCAGCACAAAACTTTCACAGATATGGATCATCCCAAACATAATGTCTAGCATCACTCTTAAGCTTATATATTTGATTTTTAGAGAATTCACTAGGGGAATATGCACTGGCTAAATAATTGACAATGTTAGCATACCAGGATAATTCCTCATGAATAGAAAAGAGATGCTCATCTGGAAAGGAATCATGCAAAAGTAGTGCCTCCTCATCTCTTATCAACATACTCAAGTGGTCTGCCACCAAGTTATCTACTCCCTTCTTATCCTTGATCTCCAAGTTAAATTCCTGCAGTAGCAGAATTCATCTAATAATCTTGGGTTTAGAGTCCTTCTTGGTCAACAAATACCTGAGAGCTACATGGTTAGAATAAACTATAATTTTAGTACCACGCAAATAAGATCAGAATTTATCTAAAGCAAATACTACAGATAAAAAAAAATTTCATTGTAGAGTAGTTAATCTGAGCAGAGTTTAGAGTTCTAGACGCATAATATATGGCATGCACAGCCTTGTCAATCCGTTAGCCTAAAACAGCTCCTACTACATAATTGCTCGCATCATACATTATTTCGAAGGGAAGACTCCAATTTGGTGGTTGAATCACAGGTGCGGAGGTCAATAGGCTTTTCAACTTGTTAAATGCCTCCTTGCACTCTTCATCGAACTAGAACTCCACATCTTTTTACAGCAACTTGCACAATGGTAAAGCTATTTTTGAGAAGTCTTTGATAATCCTTCGATAGAAACCTGCATGACCAAGAAAAGAACGAATCTCCCGCACACTGGCGGGGTAAGGCAAAGTAGAAATAATATTTATCTTAGCTTTATCAACTTTTAAACCTTTATTTGACACAAGATGACCAAGTACTATACACTATTCTACCATAAAGTGACACTTTTCCCAATTCAGAACAAGATTAGTCTCTAAACATCTATCTAGTACACGAGTCAAATTATTTAAGCAAATATCCAAAGAATCTCTATGTATTATGAAATCATCTATAAAGACCTCAATGTAATCTTCTAAAAGATCTAAAAATATACTCACCATGCATCTTTGAAAGGTACTTAGTGCATTACAAAGTCCAAAAGATATCTTATAATACGCGAAGGTACCGAAGGGGCATGTGAATGTGGTCTTTTTCTGGTCTTCAGGTGCTATCACAATTTGGTTATAACTTGAAAACCCATCTAAAAAGCAGTAATAAGTATGCCCAGCTAATCTTTCTAACATTTGATCAATGAAAGGAAGGGGAAAGTGATTTTTTCTTGTTACAGCATTTAACTTTCTATAATCAATGCACACTCTCCATCTCGTTTGTGTACGTGTGGGCACCAACTCATTATTGTCATTTTTTATGACAGTTATTCCAGACTTCTTTGAAACTACCTGTACCGGACTTACCCACTGACTGTCTAAAATGGGGTA